>OZ026603.1:28139451-28206951 GCA_964020085.1 Micromussa lordhowensis | reverse complement strand
TAATAGCCGATCGTTGCTTTCAGGAATTTAATTTTCCGTAATTTATCAACATTGAAATGAAAGTTACAAGGCGGTGCTCAGTTTCATCTGCATCTTGCTAATTAGTATCCAAATTTTGCAAATTTTGTTTTCATTTCCGCTTCGATCCATTTTTATCATACATTCATCTTTTTTCCAGTAAATTACGTATAACGTTTTGGGTAAACGTATATTTTGCGCTTTCGTTTCAATTTTTTTTTTCTCCCATAGGCCTTGTGAAATTGCAGGTCTCAATCAATAAACTTACGTGTTAGCCGTCATAACTTGGCCGCCAAATTAAAATGAAACGAGCTGTTAGAAGAGTTGTTGATACAAGAAGAACAAATGGATAATTTAATTTTGTTACATATATCATAAAACTCTCGATAAATTATACATATGAACGTATTCCAACGGCCCAATCGCTTTACCGCTGCCGCCTTTCAGACTGAGAGGAAAATGACAAATTGTTTCCCATGCAGTGTGAAATACAAAACGTAGAAGTTAATTTCCATGTTTGCAATCGTTTCGAAATACAGTAGTGCTAAATCGTCGTAACCAAGGCGACATACGCTTTTACTCAGCTTCCTTAAGTGAGCACCTGCAGCTAAGAAAGATCTAGGTGTGATATTTGGCGGTCTGTGATCAAGGCGGCTAGTTTTTTGTTTTCTATTTTGGTCAGTGAAGGAAGCACCGTTTACTAGTATGTCGCTTAATCACTCGGGTATTATTACTAAAGACTGGTCATCCACGGAAATTGTTATATCCTCATTCGCACTTCTGGTGGTGAATGTTTTAGCGATATCTGGGAACCTACTAGTCGTGTTTGTAATTTTGCGCACAAAGGAACTCAACCGCAAAGAATCCAACTGGTTTGTGATGAATTTGGCGCTAGCCGATCTGTTTGTCGCTTTCACAGTAATCCCAACTTCTGTGGACACGTTAATTCATGGAGAATTCCGTCTTGGATTGGCTTTCGAGGAATTTATTGGCTTTGCCAACTTTTTGTTCTGCATCTGTTCAATTATGAACTTGCAACTGTTGTCGTTTGATCGATGGTTTGCTATTGCTAAGCCGTTCAAGTACGTAGCTTTAGTAAGCCCGAGAAAAGCGATCTCGGCCTGTGCGTTTATCTGGGTTTATGCTACGTTCTGCGCTCTTCCGCCCAAATTTGGCGTGAGTTCTTACTTTTGTTTCATTCCCAATCTGGATAACTGCAATATCGGAAAGGACTGGTCGGGATCGCGCAAAGCCCTTATCTTTGCCATTGCAGTTATTGGCATAACTTACTGTCTCGCTTTAATTGTCATGACAGTATGCTATTGGAAAATTTTCCGAATCGCTCGATCGCACGTTCGGAGAATAAATGTGCAGCGTTTCAACAGTCGTAACAGGTGTCAACCACAAGATATGATAAGTGCTTCTTTTGTTTCCACTATCGCACCCGAAGTAACCGCTGGGAGCACTTTTGGAAGAACTGCTTCGTTTCGCCAGGGGTCCAAACAAACTCAAAGGCAACCCCACGCTTCAGATATTCGAACTGCAAAAAGTTTTTTGGTTGTAATTGGAGCGTATTTCCTTTGTTGGACTCCGTTTTGTTTTTCATTAATTCTAGACATCATAATGATGGAAAAGATTAACTCCAAAGTGAGTCTGATTTGCCTGTGGATAGGATATACAAACACTGAGTTGTTTGAATCCTCTTATCTATACATGGAAATACAAGCAATTCAGGAACGCTTTAGTATCAACTGGTAAGAAATTCTATGGACGGTTTTCTCCTCAAATACAGCTAAGGTGAAAGATCGGAATAAAAGACATGCAGAAAATACTGCCCATGATCGTTACCAGAGCCCAAACTGTCCGGTCCCTGTTGGCCGCTGGGGCCTGTGACGAGCCGGTGGTGCGCCTGGAGGGTCTACTGTGGCAGTAACCATAAAGCCCCGCTCTCTGTGTTTCCCGCCGTTCATCGACGAATGCAGCGGCGCCTGCACACGTCTGATAAAATACTCTGAAGCGAGAACACATACATACTCAGTAATTCGTTCAAACCATTTACTACATACATACTGAGGTTTGTAAGTAGAGGAAGTATCGTACCGTTTTGTAAGTAGATTAAGTACATTGTAAGAAATTTTGTGTTTGCAAAAAAAAAAAACAAAGCAAAAAAACATACATACTCAGATAGGAGCCTTGTTAGATGTTTTTGACAACCACTTTTACAATAACGCGGAATTCATTAATTACTTACAGGCATATATAAAGCTTTGTTTTAACTCGGATTTTAGAGTAGCAACAAATATGTTAGTATCTCCGAGGGGAAAAGTTTTAATGTATTCTAAAATGACGTAAAAGTTTGACACGATGCAAACTGTAATATGAACATGATTTTTAAAGAGATATTTAACATAATAAAATGCTTTGTGATTTATTTTTGCCTTGTCTCAGACTTTTGATGTCGTTTACTATGAGCGATCATACTTCATCATCGTGCATAGAAAACGAGGGCGAGTACTCTAATTGTTCAGTAGTAGACACTCTAAAGGATTACGGCACAAATCTTACAATTTGGTGTATTTTGTAATTAGTAGTTTCAAGAGTAGTGTACTCGCGATCGTTGTCTATCAGAGTTAACCAATCAGGTTTGAGAATTTCCAATAGAGAACACAGCTGATTAGCTGCTAAATTATGTTGGTAGCCACTCAGCTGTGTTCTGTTGAAAATCCGCTAATCTGATTGGTTCTATCGTCGTTTTCTATTCGCTGATATCTACAGCAGGGCGGCCTTTCTACAGCGAAACCCGCGCGCTGCTTTTGAAACTGAAAATTATTCCTAATTTTAGGCGTAAACATACAAAACATTGTAGGTATTGTGCTGTAATCCTTTAGTGTCTACTTAAGGTGGCCGAACACAGTTTTCGCACGTGCTTTTGCTGATGCAATATTTAACACGTGCACAAGGATTTCACAAACATGCCGTCAGCAGAGCGATCATTTTATTTACTCAACACACGCACTATCTGTGTTAATTTTCTCTATAATTGAACGCAGTGTATTGATGGCTTTAGTCTTTTATTACAAAGATATGCTAGAAAAGGTAACGATGCAAAGAACCCAGCAATTTTCAGGATTTGTTTGTTGCCGAAAGAACCCAGTTAAATGCAACGCATGCGCATTTGCTCGAAAAATTGAGACCGATTGCTTTAGCAGAAACATGCCGATTTCTAACGATCCAGTCGTTAGAATTTCAAGAAATTTGGCAGAAAAATAGATCAGAGACCACGTGAATGATCTATCAAAAAAAATCTGAATTTTGACATAGGGGATTTTTAATAATACAGAAAACGATTAACGGCGAATTACGAAAATCGCCTATGTCAAAATTTTATTAGAATCGTGTTGACAGACGGGATTTAATATCAATTCTGTTTTCATTTGTTATCTTGACATACGTGTTAAACTTGTGATTTTCTTCACACCTATTAGCTTGACGGTAGCTACAGCTTGAATGACCTTAAAAACTTCCTCTTAAGGCGGGGGTACACATGAAAGCCGTATTTTGGCTGGGTAGTATGTTTTTTATGCAAATATCTCGTTGACGTTTCAAGCAATCAAGAATCTCTTTGCTCATTTCACATATCTATGTTTTGGGTTGTTTTGTAAATTTTTTGGTGATTTTTAGGTATATTTGGAGAGAAATAGTTTTTCTTAAAGGATTAGTAAAATTGATGGAAATAGGAAATTTTGAAGATTTGGTGTTGTTTTAAAATTAGAGTTTGAAATTAAAAATTGGTTCATACACTCCAAACAGTTGCCCAACAACCTGGGGTGCCATTGTGCGGTCAGGCAACTGTCTGGTGGTGTTCCATAACCCTTTTTTTCCCCTTTCAACCTCTCTTTAAACTTACCAAAATTTCACTTAAATTCACGTGTACCCCCGCCTTTGGCGGGGGTCCACCTGAAAGCCGTATTTTGGCTTGGTATTATGTTCTTAATGCAAATATCTCGTTTACGTTTCAAGCAATCAAGAATCTGTTCACTCATTACACACATCTATGTTTTGCGCCGTTTTGTAAATTTTTGGGTGATTTTTAGGTTTATTTGGAGACAGATAGTTTTTCTCAAAGGATTAGTAAAATTTATGGAAATAGGAAATTTTGAAGATTTGGTGTTGTTTTAAAATTAGAGTTTGAAGTTAAAAATTGATAGATACACACCAAACAGTTGCCTAACAACCCGAGTGCCATTGTGGGGTCGGGCAACTGTCTGGTGGTGTTCCATAACCTTTTCTCCCCCTTTCAATCTCTCTTTAAACTTCCTCAAATTTCACTTTAATTCAGGTAAACCCCCACCTTAAGCATTTAGACTACTCACCCTCATACATAGAAAAGTCAGGCTCGTAGTCCAATTCTTAAAAATTATTTACGACCAAGGTTCTCATCTCCTGTTTCCGCGCTCTCCGCTAGGAACGCCTAGAACCATGCCTCCCCCCCCCCCCCACCCCAAATTTGGCGCCCAAGGAGGTCGCACCCAACAGAAAATGGCTTGTATGCATAATTGCCGGTTAATGACTTCGCTCACGCGGACCTCACGAGGACCACGTACGACCACGAGACGCTCCAAGCCCACTCAAGCCCAAACGATTTGTGAGCCCTCAAGTGTTGCAACCTGCGGTTAGTCCCCCATATTTGGCAAATAATAGATAGCAACATTCGAGAAGAATTATTCGCGTCTGAGCTTCCAAGATATATACATACGGTTGATACGAATGTCGCGATTGATTTGAATTTTTCCCAGCTTCCTTTCCTGTCAATGACATTTTAAAGTCAATTGTTATTCCATTTGATGGGAAATTTAGCCATCTTACGTCAGGAATCCGTGATGGGCGCGCAAATTTGCGCGTGACATGACTCCGAACTGTAGACTTCGACTTCATTCGTGCAAGTTCTCCTCCATTGGTCCTCTTGTCTGTTGTATAGAATCAATTTTACCATGTTTTACGACAAAGTGGACGAAGACGGCGAACGTGAGACTCCGGAGCAAGTATTTAAGATCATAATAATTGGCGACAGCGGCGTGGGAAAGACTTGCCTTGCTCATAGATTTGCGACAGGAAAGTTCCCCGAGAGGACAGAAGCTACCATCGGTGTCGATTTCTGGGAAAGAAAACTCGAGTTGAATGGTGCAAACATTCGGGTAAGCTTATTTGTTTTTATTTAAGCTTGCGCTTAGCGGTTTGGTGTACCACTGCTGTAATTTCCTCGGTTAGATGTTGTTATGATAACTGCATGATTGTGAATTTAAATGGATGTTAATGGCTGTGTTGATGTAAAAAAATTTCTGTGACATTTTATTTATTTAACGTTATGTAACATGTCCTGTTTTGTTTTGGGTTGTTCTGCGAAGGGTTTTATGGTAAATGTAAACAGAGAGATTCAGAAAAATAAAGACGCTAATAGCCCCGGTTTCTAAAAAAAAATATATTGATGCTCATTTAAAGAAAATATTGGCTGAGAAAATGGTCCTACCAGTCAAAAGTCAAACAAAAGAACCCTTTGTTTTTACAGCCAATAGGTATCTGGTTGGTAATTGACATGCATATAACCATAACCAGATTGATGTATGCACACAGTCTGTCCTCATTGTTGTTTTCGTGTCCAATTGATAAGGCTTTGGAACATTTTTTGTTGACTATGACGAGGCATGGGGGAAGGACTCCCTCATAGTACTAATAGGGATGTAGTTGTACCTGAAGGGCATTGCTTGTAATAATTAAAGAGCAAAAAATAAATTGGCCTGTTGAAATTTATATTTGATGAACTTGTATAAAATTAGATTATATTTTGTTAGCTTGAAGGAGTTCTTGTAAAATCAGGATTATAAGCCCACCCCCCCCCCCCCCCCTATCCTGACCAAAATTCCTAGGTAGTTCATGGCATGCTCAGGAAAAAGATTTGCCAGCTGATTTTCAATGACTTGTTTGACCTCCCAAACCCTGCAGGTTGAATGGTTTGCATTTACACCTGCCTGGTATGTGTGAGATGAGAAACTTGTAAACACCAGTGTTGGAAACTATATTTTGACAGCACTCGCTACTATTCAGGTGAAGGACTCTCAAACTCCATTTGCCTGGTTTAAGTTTCACTCACCCAGAAAGATGTCTCCCTTCCCCGCAAAAATATCTCCTCAATGATTCACAAACCATGGGTATTTCCGGTATCTTGTAGTCGATCACAGAGGCCCAGCTTGCCATAGATTGTCTACAGAAATTTATTTTTTGCTATGAGGTATTTTTCTTTGAGTGCATGAGCCCCACCCCTTGTGTTTTGGCCTGTTCATATCCAACGCACCAGGTTGATATTTTGCTAAAGCTTACAATCTCCACGAACTTAAGTCAAAGTGTAGGGTCTGTGAATAGAGTAAGCTTTCCATTTCTTGTTGAGCTTTTTTGTCCTGGTCCAATTACAAGACGATTCCTTAGAATTGAGGACCAATTTTACTATTTTATTCTCATTTTTATCTACAACTTGTGACACTCCTTGGAAATTTTTGACATTTCTGAAGCTACCCGAGCAACTGGTGTTACCGAATTCGCATATATCCCTAGAATCGAGAAACTGGAGTAAACAACTAGTCAGCACATGGAAGACTGACTTATTTTTCCTTCAATGAAAAATTACAAAATCTACAATGGAAACACTTAAATTTTCAAAGCAGTTTCTATTTCAAGTGGAATCTTGTGAGAATAATTTTTTAGCAAGGAAATCTTCAATTCTCGTGCACAAATAATATTACCGCCGACTTAAATAGAGATCAGCATTATCACTTTATAGACGTGTAACCAGCATCTCAGAAGATAAAAAAGGCATTAGAAAGCACTGACCAGTATGTTTTTGTTCAGAGATATTCTTGTCAAAATGGTAACTAAACAGGAGACTGTTATCAATATCTAATTAAGCTTAAATAATTTACCAAAAATTGAAAATTGTCCATGCTAAACGGGTGAACGATTGATGTTTTGTAGTCCAACGTTTTTTACACTTGTATCGGTGAGCGGGTGAGCGTTAATTTTCAACACGAAACACTAATACGGTTTCTATACCATACTAACTTTTATAACCAGTATGGAATTTAGATCGGTTTTCAATCGAAAGTAATCAGACAATATTACTTTGGTTTACAACTGTAGGTGTTTCTATGGATAATGGTTTGAGATTGACTGAGTAGTCTATGTTGTGAAATTATTGTGTAACGCAACAAGCACATCCTGGTCCTTTTTTATGTTTGCATGAGATTTAAGTTATTTATTGTAAACACGTAAGGGGAAATCAAGTGGTGTTGATCGACATGTTACTACTGATGAATGAATGTAATCTTATAAATTATAGTCTTAAACACTGTAACTTACAGGATTGTAATACAGGCATTGTTTTATGCATGCTTTACATGACAAAATGTCAGAAGGTCATATACTTAAGATAAGGGATAGTTTTAAGTGGGGAGATGCTAGAGGGTCATTCCACAGTATTTTGTCCCTGGATATCAGTTAAAAGGTCCTCAGTTATGTTTTGTAATGTAGTTTATAAATAACTGAGCCACTATATGCACGCTCTCATTGATCGATAGGTGTGTTTAGATGAGAGTATGTTAACATGGTTGTGATGTTTTAGATTCGCACATATTTTTGAGAATTATTTTATAAAAGCAATAGAGCATTTTTTCCGTGTTTACATAGCCTCATTTAAACACAAGGAGGGTTGGGAGAATTCACGAAAGTTATGCAGAGATGTAGTCTAGGGTTTGCAAAACTTTTGAGAATCCTCCCAACCCTCCTCGTGTTTAGATGAGGCTATATAAACACAAAAAAGTGCTCTATTATTGCTTTAACAGAGTCTCACCTTGACCTTTCAAATGATGCTGCGCATTGACAAGTCGGCATTGCTTCATAAATTACAATTTACTATAACAAATCATGAAATAGCTGTGGTGGAGACTACAAATTAACTCTTTTGTTAAGGAGAAAAAAGTAAAGCTGAAATGTTTTGCAAGGTCTCATCATGATGGTGGACTCTACTACTGGTCCTTTGGTTTAAAAAACAGCTGATTCAAACTGCCCTCATCATTAGAGCTATGCAATATTTGCTTTCCATTGGCAAAATGTAGTTTCTGCAACATTTTTAAAATTCCTTTTGTGAGTGACCATTCAAATGAAGCTTCCTTGATGCAAGTTTTGATAGTGACAGTGATAGGATCTGTGTGCAAATTTCTAAAAGTATTAATTTTCATATATCATAATGAAAGTCTCTGAATGTAATCTCCGCAACAGCAGAATACTGTGGAATGACCCTAGAATGTTGTCCTAGAGTGAACTTGTAGGTTGTGAAATAAAATTTGTGGGAACAAACAAAAGAATACAGTCCAGCTTGAGTGTGATCGTAGATATTCCCCAACAGTCTAATTGGGAAGCACTGATAAATGGTTGGTTGATAAATTGGTTTTGGTTTCACAACATTCCATAGGCTATGTCCAAGAGTCTTCGTGTGAAACCATTCACATGGAAATATGTGATCCACACGCACATTCTTTTTCATGCAAATCACTCTTTTTACGATAACTGCAGAAATTCTCACGCACTCATTGGCTATTTTTTATCGTCAATATGTGGACAGACACATGAATTTGAAATTCGTGCGACGCGTCAGCAAGCAGGAGCGGGCAATTCGACAATTTGTTATCGTAAAAAACAAATTGATGTCAGTTTTTAATGAGTCTGTCCTGTTATTGACAATGAATTTCATCATCACATTGTCAAAGTAGTCTGCGGATCCACTTGGCTATCGCCTTGTGGATCCACAGCTACTTTGACAATGTGATGACGAATTTTATGATCAATAACAGGACAGACGCATGAAAAACTGACGTCAATTTGTTAATTTTCATATGAAAAGTTTTGTACAAGGTCTCATTTTGAAACAGTCCAAGGCACAAGGTAACTCGGAAATGGCCTATTGAAAACAAACTACTCTAACAAAATTTAAAGTGCATTATTATTATTTTAAAGTGCATTATTATATTTATATTAATTGTTTCCTATTTGATCTGTTATAGTTACAAATCTGGGATACAGCCGGTCAAGAGAGATTTCGTAAAAGCATGGTGGTTCATTATTACAGGAACGTGAGTGCCGTGATCTTCATGTATGATATCACGAGAGAGAGCTCATTCAAGTCATTGGCAACATGGCTTGATGAATATGACCACTATGGTCTGACTGATTGTGATGGAGTCGAAGTCCCAAAACTTATGATTGGGAACAAGTGTGACCTCATTCATGAGAGAATAGTTAGCTCGAATCAAGCAAGAAAATTTGCAGATCTCCACAGCATGCCTATGTGGGAAATTTCAACCAAAAACGACGAAGAACTGGAGACAATTGAATCCATTTTTATAACACTTTCTCTTAAACTTGTACGGTCAAAATGTTTTATGGATCGACTTCCACGTTACACGTCTCTGGAATCATCAGTCGAAAGCACCAAGTCAAGAACTAAATCAGGAAAATTCAGAAATTCCCAGAAGAAAATTAAACTCAAGAATGAAACAGGACATCAGAAGAAGAATTGTTGCAAATCCTCGTGATCAAGAAGGGAAGGCTTGTAAAAGTGTGCACAATTTACAGTGTGTACACTGATTTTGATTGGTCAAGTAGACTTCATTATACAATTGAACCTTTGCAAAGGGAAGCCTCCTCTAGGTGGACATCTCCAGTAACAGGACACTAATACAAACCACTGATAAAGGGAAATTACGAGACCCATGAAAAAAATTGGGAGATTCTACAAAAAGTTTGAAAGTTTATTTCTTTTCCCGATACAGATTTACCACTAAGAATAAAAGCATATGGCTTATCCATGTTCATGTAATATTTATTTAGCAATATATTGTGCATGGGTTATGCCATGAGTTTGAGTGTTCCCAATCCCTGAATTATTTTAGACAAGAAAATTATTAGTTCTGAATTTGTTGAGTTATTTATTGAGCACTTGGGAATTTAAGAACATGTATTATAAGAAGTGCAGAAGTCACTTGGTTGTGCTTCTTGCTTCTCTGGGAATGTATGCACTTTTCCTGTGGTTTAGAAGAAATTACTTTGTGCTTAAAGAACTCAACAATTCACTAAGTTACACATAGCACAGACTGAAGTAATAATATAATATGATTAGATGTACGCAAAGTATTTGGTCCAGGTCTCAAAATGTTGTGTTATAGGTCATGCCAATCTGAACTAATTCACTGTAATTCCAAATTGCATCTACATTTGGGTAGATTTGGCATATTGTCACTTATTATGATTCATCTGTAACCAGGTCCTCCTTGGTCCACATTTGGGTCAGAACTTCATGCTAGCCCACATATCCATATATGGATAGGACATACCCATATATGGGTATATATGGTTAAGACAATATGGGAAAATGCTCTATATGTGGGCTAGCATGAAGTTCTTGCCCAAGGAGGCCTTGATTGAGTCAATAGGGAGTTAAAGTAAACACGATGGCAACTCCGAGGAGGTCAACAAGGACAACGTCAATTAAAAAATGATTTTATATTTTACCTACCAACCTTGTGGTGCTCAAGAGTCTTTTGTTTTGTTTATCACTATTGAAACAATCATGCAACTGATTCTGAGTCACAACAATAAATGTGAATAAAAATTTAAAAAAATTATTCGTTGTGGTTCTCGTTCTCCAGTCAACGCAGAATTTGGTCATTTCATGTTGTTGTGTTTACAGAGGACAGCAAAGAAATGTACCAAGAATTATAACGCGCAATGCTGAACCATTGTTCTTCTCATTAAACCTTTTGTTTAGTGACGTTCCCATTGCTGTCATGATTTTCTTAAACTCCCTATTATCAACAGGGTGCTAAGTAAACCAATTTTCATGCTTGCCTATCAGGCAAGCTGTAACTATGATATACTAGCCCGAAATTCATTCTTACTAGCTCTCAAAGTATTCCATAGTTTTTCACTTATCTCTTACTTAACATTTCTTCTTGCCCATTGTGCAAGCAAACGATAGAATACACTAGCCTGACTGAAAAGTCCACTACTATGCCTTGTGCCATGAGACATGACTTTCTTTGTGTGCTGGTCAAAGAGGCATCTTAAAAGCAAAACAGAGTTTATTGAACTTGCCGATAAAAAGTGAAATATTCATTCAAATTCTGAATATTGTGTCTGATTTATAATGTTCTATCAGTACAATATTCACTGAGATTAATATTAAATATGAAATGGTAAGAATGAAATGATCAAGAGACATAAATACAAGGGGAGCCAGATTTATTGTAAGTAAATGTTGTTTGAAGCTATAACTTGCAATGTGTCGTTCCACAGAATATCCACTCACACACAGAAGGGTTTGGAATTTCCTGGGGAGGGGTGGGGGGTTCTATAAAACCAAAACATTTAAGCAAATATTTGAAGCTTAACTGGTATTTCCAGAGGGATGAAGAGCGGGTTTCAAATCCCTTCTGTGGGGGAGGTATGGATATTTTCTGGAACTATACAATCAGCAGTGGGAAACAGGGTTGAAGATCTTTTATGTTAATGTTTGTCTTTTTCCTATTCTGATTGCTCTTAAGTAATACACAGAGAAATAAAAACAAGCAGAAATCAAATAAATAGTCTTAAATAGATAAAATTAGCTGTATGTACAGTATGTGCCACTAGAGAATGTGGAGAAAATCTGAAACTGATAAGTATCTGAAAAATAAATGGGAAATGGCTGAAAGTGTCCATAAGTTGAATTCGTATTAAAAAGAGAAAATCATTGATGCACATAAGAGCTATTTTATAAGGTTGCCTTGAAGTTAGTTAAGTTTAGTTAATAAATAAAGCACAATATGACTTCCAAACAATCTTTATTGATCTAATCTCTTTATTGTTTATAAATATACCACCTCACCCCTCCCCGACTCGTCATTTCCTTGTGTCATCACCCTACCTATCGTAGCTCTGCCCAGACTCCGAGGACATGTTTCCTCTCTCAAGGTAACAATTAAAATTTTTCTATCACTGAGTAATTTCCTTTACAATACTTGTAAAAAATGTTCGTCATAAAGTATGTGGTCTATATTGTTCACCATGCAGGAACCCAAAGGATCATTTCCGCTGGACTAATATTGAAAGGACAAAGTTCATACGAAGTTAATTTGGCAAGGTAGATCAGTACGATCGCCAGCTTGCTAAATTTTTTTAGCGCGATACCTTCAGTGGTCGCGTATTAGAGCGGCTTGCTGTACGTGTGAAAGTCGAATAATTCACCTAAAAAAGGTATATGGTGCCTTTGCAGTAGGCTAGAACCTTGGAGAGATGTGCCAACAGGGCTCGTTTTACGTTTCGCTTTCCATTTTACGGTACCATAAATAGCATACTGATCGCATAAAGCAAACAAATTGCAACGCAGATTTGACTTGCTGGTTTTGAGTGTGCTGAACCTTGCCACGTGCTGAGATTGCAAGCTAATCCTACAAAAATAGCCCACGTCAAGGGAAATACAGCGAAACCGGAAATTGAATGCGTCGAAAGTGAAAAAAACCTTTGTTCCGGAAGTCCACGTGTAGTCAGTAATGTTGTTATTCTATGACGTCATTAAAGGCTTGTCCAATCGGAACAATTGAAGACAATGCTTCTAGTTCATTCGCGCGTGATTGAACAACATGTAACCTTCTAAATTTGACAGAGAAGATCTCTGCTTAAAAGCTTGGTTTTCCCCTGTCAAAACTTCAGTTTACTTCCTACATACCTTGCGCTTGGGATCTCAAAGGAAAACGAAGCTCGCAAATTACGTGGTGATCGATTTTTAAAAACCTTGCCAGTGAAATGGAGGACTACAGCTACCTGTTTAAAATCATCTTGATTGGCGATGCCAACGTTGGAAAAACATGTCTGGTTAAAAGATTTGCGAAGGGATTCTTTGCTCCTTCGCAAGGCCCAACGATCGGTGTGGATTTTACGATACGAACCGTGGAGGTCGACGGAGAAAAAGTTAAGGTAAGCTTATATTCAGTTTTTACTTCATCTTTCGTGAATTCGAGCTGCAGCGTAATTGACAAGCACGCGCGTGCGGCTTGTCTTGCATAGGTTCGAAGGCCGCGCGAGCTCCTGTTTCGCTTTTTTTTTTTCATTTCATCAGCTCGATTATTTTACCTTATTTAAGTGTTTTACTTTACAGGCCTAATTTAAAAAAACACATGTTTTTCCCCCGCAAATTTATATATATTAACATAAGCTTAATACAAGTGAAAATTATGCTAGTATTTCAAATTTTGTTTTGAATTTTCGAAACAGCATTATGGATTTAGCGGGGATTACCATTTTTGAAAAGGTCTAATAGAGAATGCGTTTTCAGCTCAAAATGTTCGCCTCTGATGTAAGGATTACATTTATTCCTGTAGATGATTTATTCAGATTTATTAGATTCCTTCGTTTGATGGATTTTAAAATTCACGTAAGCCGTTTTAAATACATTTTTGCTGGTACTTGTTTCTGACACTTGTCGGTATTGATACAAGCCTCCGTCATTTCCTCTATTTAGCTCCAAGTTTTCGTGCTGCTGCAGATTTTCCGTAACAGCAGTATAGTTGAAATGAGCTGTTTACTGACTTCCATACTCCTTTTTTCAAACTTTTAATTTCACGTTAAAACTGCAAGTTGTAATGCAGCTGACTACATGTGTATGAAAAGTGTATTTCGACTCGTAACATTGCTGGTAATGGAAAATAAATTGAATACATTTTCTTACTTTCGTGCAAAACACTCGTACTTTCAGTTAGCATCACTTAGCTGTTGAATTGTCTGCGCTTTGGGAAAACAGGAAACTTCCGCTCTGACAATTTTTTTAATCAGGCTGTTTTTAATTTACTGTCACGTCTTTTAATATTACCTGTATACCTTTGTATTTTTTTTTTGGTGAATATTTATGGGAAATATAAATTTTGGTTTTATATGTAAAAAGGTGAATATTGAAAAACACCCCAGTTTACCGGGGTAATAAAATAAAATAATAATTATTGTTCCTTCACTAAAATCTAATTTGTCACTTTGTGGCGAAATAGGAATGAGCACATCGTTTGACATTCAAGTTTTTCTTTTCTTAATTGTCAAAGCCATTATGTAAGTTGTAAATAGGTGTGGAAATATATGAGATAAGGCTGTAAGCCAAATGCAAAGTTTGCTTATGCCCGTAAAATAAATACTTTAAGGGGGTTGTAACTGTAAGATAAATAATTGCTTTATTTTGCTACTTTATCTAACAGCTAAATTCTTCAAAATGATAAAAAAAAATAAAATGTTTATGGAAACAATTTGATATCATTTTTTTCTTAGAGGGAGATCAGTGGGGAGGGCACGTGGTGACCTGCAAAATATAATGGCATGCAGACTCATGTGCATTTGCCAAATGTGGGTTCTTGTGCCGTGTTTTCTCTCATGTGATATATATTTGTTAGGTTTTTCTTCGTATTATTATTCTTATTGATATTATTTTTATTGTTATTATTAGGAGGAAATTATTGTCAAACTAATTAATGCTGTTGAAATTACGTTTGTCCCATTCAAAAGCTCTTTATAATATCCTGTGCTCTGTTGGGGGTAATAAACAAGTAAATATCAACAGTTAAATTTAAGGCTTTTATTTTACCCTTCTGTATGAATTATATACACAGTATTACATCATCCTGATTTTTCGCTGGGAGAAAAATGGGTTTTTAAAAATTGAGTAATGGGGCAAAATTGCAATATTCGACTGAAGAGGGGGGGGGGGGGGCAACTTTTGGTTTGAGTTTGAGGAAAATTATGCAAATTAAAAAATATGCAAATTTCCAAACTTGAATCACATTAAACTTATCTTTAATTGTTCTTTGTTTATCTTTCTTAAGCTACAAGTTTGGGACACGGCTGGCCAAGAACGTTTCCGCTCGGTTACCCACAGTTATTATCATAATGCAGATGGGGTCATTATAACTTATGACATCACCAACAGGAATTCGTTTGAAAACCTGCAACAACATTGGCTTGATGACATCCACAGATTCACAAGAAAGAAGGTGCTTATGTACATTGTTGGGAATAAAAAGGACCTTTCGCACCAGAGGGAAGTAGATTTTAGGAGTGCACAAATGATTGCCCAGAACGAAGACTGTGCTGCTATGGAAACATCTGCAAAAGAGGCAGACAATGTGGAGAACTTGTTTATGAGCATGGCAACTCAACTGAAGAGAAACATAAAAAGTGCAGAAGCTGCAGAAACAAAAGACATTGCTGCTGATGGCAATCCTACCGGCGTCACCCTTGGGGGACATAACATTTGTGCCCGTGGGCCACTGTCCTGTTGCAGAGTATAGAGGCACCAAATGAAACATATTTATTAGTTTTCCATATACAGATGCAATCTACGTTGTAATGGGTACAAAAAAATATAGTATTGGACTTAATGTACACTGATGAAGGAGAAAGATTGTGTAAATATTGTATATATAATTAGTTGGTTTTAAACATGATTTTTATATTTTTAATTAATCTATTTTGTAGGGACGTGAAAATTTAACGTTGAAGAACAAGGATCTGTTACATATACATACATAGAGTTTTGTCAATAGGGTTATATGTGAAAGCCAAAGGGTGATGTAAAAACAGTTTTTTAATGACAAAATAAATTTATTTCCATTATAACAGTATTAGTTCACAGTGATTGCAGCTGCTCTTCCCCAAATAAAATTAAAGCATTGTATCATATTACACTAAATTATTACTCCTATTGTTCTTTGCACTTTAAAACTACTGGGTACATTATCTGGATGAAAAAGACATTGAATTCTCAGCCAATTCTGTTAAAGGGAAGGTTTGACGCATGTCTGTATCATGGTTTGACGCATGTCTGTATTATTTATTTGCCTGTGCGTGCTTTTTGTGCATACTTTTTCAATGTTTATGAACCAATCATAAGCAGACAACGTAATTTCACATGCAATCATAAACCGTGGAATCAGTTGTACAGGTCAAAACCAAATTCAATGGTCAACAGAATCAGTAAAATCCACTGAAAATTCTTCTGAGAATTTTAGTCATCAGTCATTCTGTCACAACTAACTATAGCATGTGATTACTGAACTACATTTAGTTGGGTTTTTAAAACGAAAACATATTGATAGGAAGTGAACAAATTAATTATTTTGATCTAGAGACAGTGCCCTGAACTTTGAAACCCCTCCCTTTAATTACAAATGAGAGGAAAATCATGTAGGCTTCTGCCACTCACTCGAGTCTGGTAAGCAAGCCTAAGGAAAATGGCATACTACTCAGAAGTACTGTCAAGAAGGGTTCAATTCTGCAAAATCAGATTGCAATAAAATGTTTTATTGCTCACCTAAGCACTTGCGTGAGATCAGTGGTGAATGTAGGGGAGTCAATTTACCCCCCTTTTTGCAGAAAATGTGAGGCCAGAATGGTCGAAATCTCCCCCCCCCCCTCAAGCACACACACTCCACACCAACTATCAATATTAAGCCCGAGGTAGGGGGCTAAACATGGGAAATTGATTCAGTAAGCCTCCCCCTGGGCAGGGATTTTAACACTTAAATATGTGCTGCCTTTGGGTTGTGAATTTAATTTTTCAGTGAAACCCATCTTTGATGGAAATAAGTTACCAATGGGCAGAAATTTGACATTTACTAAGTGCCCAATGGTGGGGTATTTGAATCTGGCTTCCTTGAAAATGACAAATTTCCCTGAGTCTGTCCTCCCCTCTCCTCCCTACCCTAGGGCTTAACATTGACCAATAGGAGTTAAACGTTGGAGCATGAAACTTAGGGCTGTACTTCCTTCAGCTCCAGTCTTCAAGTATGGAAGTTGTAGAACAGCAGAACAGCATTATCAAACCCCAAGACCAATATACAACCAAAACTGGTTAAAAAGCAAACTTATTTTCAAACATGTAGGCCCATTCGGGGCCATTCCATTTAATATCCATCCCTCCCCTTATTGATGAGGTCATTTGAGGTCCTTATACCCCTCAGAAAATATACCCCACAAGAGGATGGGGGTGTGGGTGGAATAAAATGGAATGGCCCTTGTGTGCAATAGACAGCTTCGGTCATAGTAGCTGATCTGATTTGAATACATGCCTACCTCAGTGAAACGAGTTGATAGTTTGAAACGGTCTAACAAATTACCGAATCTTATAACTTGAACAAGTTTTTCTTGCATAAGCGGCAAGCTAGCGGCAGGTATAAAACGCCGAATGCACTGCTTGCGGCTAGTATCACTCTTGTTTGCTTGCGGTTGGCTTTTATATGTTAAGGACGGCGCATATGGCCCTAGACAACAAATAAAAGCTAACCGCAAGAAAACATGAGTGAAACTAAACCGCAAGCAAACAGCGCATTCAGCGTTCTGCGTTCGGCGTTTTACCCATGCCCCTGAGCTCATAGTGGCTCGTCCTAGACTGGGGCCTACATTCCCCTTTTCTATTCGATGATCTGATTGGGTAATCCAAAATGAGCGCCATTTTGGATTTCTCTGGTGCAGCTCAGAGGGTGCAGCTTGAAGTAAACAAAATGTTTACGATGAAAATATGTGATTTGTGGGTGTGAGGATTGTGATGGCAACACGAAGTGTGTTTGTTTTAGCTACTGTTGTGTCTATTCGTGACAAATTCTGCTATCCCTGTTGCACTCGATGTCACAAGAAAGTTCATACAAGAGAAGACGATGTGACGTGAGTTACTCAAAATATATTTCTTAACAAGATGCGGGAAGCTTTTTGCGATCCGTGTAGTAACTGCCTGTTAAGTTGCTAGAATGTACGTAGAATTCGAAGTAGGTGTTCGCTGAACTTCAGAATACCCGGCCACTTATTTGCATCTAAATCTAAATCTAAATATCATTATGTCGGCAAAATCATAGTTAATGGAGGGGACTAACTATGGCAAAATCGTGGAACGACATCACGCCAACTCTAAAAAGCTAAAAAAATAAAACTATACTAAAATATACAACATAACAGTAAAAGCTAAAATCCTGATAAAATTATTCTAATTAAGTTTACTTTTAAAAATACAAAGAGATTGGCTGGAAACAGTCTCTTGTGGGAGTTTGTTCCATTCAGTTATTGTCCTGGGAAAAAAGAAAATCTAAAAATATCTTTATGTCCTTTCTTTATGTCCTTTCATTGAATAAGAATAGCAACTATTGTTACAGTATATACTGCGTTCTTCAAAGCACACCAACACATGTAAATGAAGTGGCCGGGTATTCTGAAGTTGCTCCCTTGTCCCAAACTCTCACCCTTTATTAATTTTGTGATTTTGAGAGAAAAACAGACTTTTGGCTTTGGCTGACCTCATTGTCTCCCTGTCCTCCCCTACAAATGACAAGGGAAGCTTATTGTTATCAACCATGTTTCTCTTCTGCAGATTCTGGTGTGAGGAATGCAGTGTAAAGTACAGTGCAGAAGGCGTTCAGTATCGGTACAGGATCAGTGTCATGGCATCAGATAGAACCCAAGTAGCACGGATCACAGTGTTTGGTGGCTGTCTGGACAGGTTCTTTGGAACATCAGCCACAAGCTTCATGAGGTTTGACTTTGAAATTTTGACTCCTAATAGTGATCAGTGTCAACTTTCATGGATCTTCAAAGGTGTTTGCAAAGAACTTTGAAAATCTCCATTTTCCAATCCTTCAGATATCTTTAAGTTCTTGCAGATTCTGCTAGGTTGTACTCTACAAGTTTTATATGGGTTGGCTCCACCCCTAAAGGTCCAATCCCTTACCCTTTTGTTTACCATTTTGACAGAAAAGTTACCCCTTTCACATATAGTAGAACCCTGGTAACTCGAGCTTGTACAACTTGAACTCCCCCGCTAACTTGAACTAAGTCCCATTTCCCTTGGATTTGACCCCACTTTTCAGTCATTTTAACTTGGTTAACTCAAACTCGAATAACTCAAATTCTCCGCATAAAAATTTACCCCAGCCGATAACTCAAATTCTGGTTCATGTTACTGACCACGGATGTCATCCCATTAGCTTTTCTTGTCGTGTAATCAGTAAAAACACTGAAAACTAACACTACAGCAATTTGATTTTTATAAGACAACAGTAGGGACCTTTAGATCGGAGGACAAGGACGACTGCGAGTACGAGTTTTCCGTACTGAGCATGCGCATAGGGTTTGGAGGCCGACATTTTTCGAAGTGCGCATGCTCAGAACAGGAAACTCGTACTCGTAGTCGTCCTCGTCCTCCGATCTAAAGGTCCCAATTGCAACCGACCGTGCACATACTTAACAGTCCTGAGTATATGAGTCATACCAGATGCAGTGCCTTTAGCTGTCCCAAAAAGAAAAACACCAGCCCTGAGGACATAACAGAGTTACACATTTCATAGTTAGAGTTAGCCATGATGGCAAGTTGGATCAATTGACCCCAATAACTTGAACACCTGCTAACTCGAACTGTTCTTTGTTTCCCTTTGGAGTTTGAGTTACCGGGGTTCTACTGTACCTACTAAAGAACACTGCACACCTTTTCTTAACCTCACCTCACCTCGCCTATCCTCTTCGGGCTCTTTTGCGCATAAGGCCGCCCTTTTCTTAACCATTGGAATGAAATTAATGAACAATACTACAGGAGAACATCAGGCATAATCAGGGGAGATGTTTACCAAAAAACAAGTATTTTTTTCAGTTGATTGTTCACACTGTACCAAAATGACAGACTTCTCTACCCCAGTTTCTATTTTGTAGACCTCAACTTTTTATTATTGTTTTATTATATACCCGAAGCCTGAAAAAGATACCCCTTACAGGTGGAGACCTATAATGTTAGATGAACATTTTGCTTTAACAAACTGTAAATTTAAATTATATTGCTCGCTTGCTGCTGCTTGAGGCTTACTACATGTCATTGTAGCAGTTCAAAATTCAGATTCTGCCTTGCAAAGTCATGTTCACGATTTACAGATGGCTATTGTGCCCGGGTACCTGGTCAGTAGTGGAACTACTGAAAACACTTCTCAGGAATTCTCGTAATACTATAAGCTGCTATCAAGATTGATTTCGTCTCTGAGATAGTATGAACATTGTGATTGGTCAAAATTGCAGGCTGTATTCTACAGCACGACAGCACTGCATGCTTGGCTAAAAATATTTTCCTTTTGTACAGTTATCTTAGCTTATTCACCTCGTCTTCTTGGGCCGCAGTGTCATGTTCTTTGAGATACGTATGCTTGTAGTTTTCTTTCGGCCATATATTGTGGTGCGGAGTTCCACCGTAAAAAACAAGGCTCAGTCTTGCAGCCTTGTACACGGTCTAACATAGGCTTTTTCAATCTCGCATCCCGCCACTATTTTGTCTCAATCCCGCCCCAGTCAAAATGTTTATCCCGATCTCACCCGTTCAGAGTTGCAGTTCTCACCGTTACGTCCGTAACGTGCGACTTTCTGTTTTCCCACATCCCGCCATCAATTTTAAAACTATCCCGCATCCCGCCTGCCAAAATGAACAAATCCCGCTCCCGCGGAAATATTTTTATGTCCTGTCATCTCGAATCCCCTCTCCATTTTCACACGTATCCCGCATGACCGCGTCTCGCCAAACCTATGTTGGACCCTCACTGTACAGTTGTCTCCTTGTTTCAGGTTTGTGACCAGTGTAAAATCTGATGCGGCATCTTCTCTCGTCCCATGGAGTCGTGCTGTTCATCAAGCTATGGAGCAGTGTTTCGTTGGTACCTTGCTACAGTTTGGCTTCAGAATACATTCACCTTGCAGAACAGCTTCGCAAATCTCTCGCAACTCTCCTTTTCGCCTCAAAAACATTCTAAACAATCAGCGCAAATCAACAAGAGCAGGCTGCCTGCCTGAAAAATTTCCCAGTCTTCTAGCTTGCCAAATATTGCCTTGCTCCTCAAGCAACCAAAGCCCTACGGTGCTTCAGATGTTGAATGAATATTTACAACAGTTACACAGACGCACACCAGAATCAGTTAGTCCAAGGAGCTCTCGGTCCTCGCCACTATCTCAAGCGAGTTACGAGGCGTTTTTAGCAGCAAGACGCGCGTCTCTTCAAGAAACAAGAGCCTCCTCAATTTACTGCACGCCACAAGACTTTGGCTCCATGGCCACACCGCTTGCGCTAACAGGTTTATCACGACCTTCTTCTGGTAGTGTGGCAACACGAGGGAGTACACAGGGAGCTGGTACCGAGAACAGGAGGAAGTCCAATCATGGTTTTCCAGGTAAATCTGGTTCTGGCAGTTAATGGCTCGTTAATAATCCCAATCATTCAAAGTGAAAACATATGTCTACACTTGGTCTAAAGAAATAGGTTTCATTCAAAACTTGTTAAGGCCGGGAACACAAACCCGTGTGCACGGTTTGCGCATCTCGAAGAGTTTACCTAAATTTTTTTCTTAATCCGTGTTAATCTTCTCCATCCTTAACCATCCTTGTTCCTTTATGGTTTATTATTATCTCTTTAGCGTTTTTTCATCTTAGTAAACTACTATTTTCAGATTTCCTTCAATTGAAAGGGAGTTCTGTGCGCGGCCAAAATAATTCAAAACACCATGACAAGCCAAGACAAGACAAGACAACTTTATTACATTTTTGCAGAATACATTACTAACAGACCTGGCGCCGCAGGTAGCAAAAGCTAGTCGAGGCGGGCCAGGAACAATAAAATAAATGAAATATGCTAATCTTAGTTTAAAAGGAACGTATTACCGGAAAAGCAAAAGCAAAGGAAGAAGTACTTAAGGGAGACTCGTATTATATTATTTCATTAAGGCTACATAGTTCATTCGAAATTAATTCGAAGTATCTAGGACAGAACAGAATTGGAACAGAAGAAGGAAGTACAGCTATGGAAAGAAAAAATTAACTTTTGATATGATGAATTCTAAATCGTTATAAGAGTCTTCGTTTTCCAATATTTTTAACAAAATCATTTGAATCTTATTTTTAAAAGAAGCTTTAGGGAGTGCCCTTAACTTAGTTGGTATCTCATTCCACAGTTTTGCACCAATTCTTGACAAAGACTTCCTCTGAATTTCAGTATTTGATTTCTGGATATAGAAAATTCCTAGAGACTGAGGCTCGTGTATTGACTGACCTCCTGTTCGTTTGGCTAATGCAGATTTGTGTTTTTTCCCCATGGCTGTCATTAGATCTCGATTTCAACAGCTCACACTGTCCGCCTTGTATGGCTCAGCCCTTGACTCCAGCAATCTCGAAATCCGGAGAACGAAATACTCACACTGTGGGTGATTTCACGGAACAGCATTTTTCACATGAATGGACAGCGTATGACGACTTCCCTTCATCTGAGGATCTCAGTGCATTTCTGGCTGATCTGGAAAAGGACGCTTTAGGTAAAGAGGATGGACAAACAATTCCTTCCCCACACTCTATGACAACAGAAATTGCGACGTTAAAAGACGTTGTGTGTGAGATGACTCACGCTTCAAATGCAGAAGATTTCACTGATTTTACCGATTTTCCATCTTCTGAAGATTTGGACGCATTCTTGGCCGACATGGAACTTGATTACGAAAATATACCAATGACGAGGAAATCGCTGACGCCTAAGCCTACCGCAACTTCTGGTACTTTCATCAACAGTACATCGCATGGTAAGGTGGCGGGCTCTAAGTGTTTGGCGATTAAAGGCCATGTGATCGATGACATTGGGAATGCATACAATACAAAGATCTCAAGAGAATATCTAGAAAACAAAGTACAAATATCCAGCGATATGGGACATGGTAGTGATAGCTTTTGCGTCCAAGAGGAAGCGAGACTGCTGTGCAGCGCAAACAGTTCTTCGTCTTCGGATAAAATGCATGGCAGTGGTTGTTCAGATTCACAATTATTGAGAGACTGTGACGGTATTTTCGCTGATATGACTGAAAATATGCGCATTGATGGAAGAGCAGTGGCCGGGAAATCTAGTCAGTTACTTAAAAGAGTAAACTTGAGACACCAGCGAAGATCTATTTCGCGGAATGGTCGTGAAGACGTGAATAATCTCAGTACGAGTCGAACCATGCCCTTGTGTAGATCTAGATCTACTGAAGAATTTTACGAAGAGGACATCGTTTGTAATACGCCCTTGAGAAATGAGCAAACTAAAAGAATGCGGTCACGTGATGATCATAATGCAAATGAAACCGACGAGGGACAAGGGGGTGATCGATTAACGTCAATGAATCACCATGGTAACAGTGGGGTCTCGATGGTAAACGGCAGTTGCGACATGATCACCTCTGCACCCTTCTCTCCTGATTTGTTTTCTCAATCGTTGTCTGTTGTGGAAGGTTGTTCTAAGACAGCAGATCTGTTTTCCTCTCCACGACTCGTCGATAGTGAAACACGTTCTCGGTGTACCCATGGCAGCGCAACACCCGAGCTGTTTTCGCCTTCAACAAGTTTTGCCGTCCACGCCCGCTCTTGCCCCAAAGAGGAACTAAACTCAGTCCCTCTGTTCTCAAGTTCTGAATGTTCCCTTATCCCATCCGAGAGTCCTGCCCTCCTTGCCGTGTGTGAAAACGAGGCTGCCTCACTTTCAAACGTTAGCCACTGTGAAGGTGAAAACGAGTTTAACAGGAGTTCACTTCTTGTTAATTTACATTCTACGCCCTATGGTGTTTGCATTCCTTCCAGAATGTTGAACGAACCGTGGATTCCCAATCAAGTTTCTCCATTGTTAGCCAGCGCAGGATCTAATCGGTGTAACGATATTAACCTACAGGGAACTCCAGTTCTCTTTTCTGAGCTGTCAAACAGCAGTTTATGAACCGAGAAACTTCGAGTCTATTGTGGAGCGAGCAAGACTGACATTTGACTCAATTAAATGTGGACTGATCGGAAAATTAACAACAACGCCAGGTCTTTGTTTCATTATCTGTTGCCATGTTTTTAGGAAAATTGCATCACCTGTTCGCGTAAAAGCACTTGTTCAACTGAACGGACAATAAAATGCTAATCCAGGCCACCCTTAGAATTATGCGCGAAAACCTTGCATACGGTGGCTTTACGAGCGGCAGTCAAAACCGAGCTGTCCTACCGAAAGGACACGATAATAGTCTTTTTCTTCGCGGCTAACAAAAAATAAAAGACAGTGGTAAAGTTGCTTTGGTCCATTCTAATGATTAACTAGAGAATTCTCGGTTTAATTGGACGAGGAACAGCGCATTTTGTTCTAAATGACACAACTATTATCTTACGTTAATTAACCTGGCGACCATGATCGAAGAGCGTGTTGCCGAACGCAGGCAACCCATTTTGGCGCCAAATTAAACGCTTTGTCAAAAGTAAAAGCATGGAGACAAAGTGCTTGGAGTTGTGAAACTGTTTTCGTAAATATTTCATGCCCGCTCCAGTGAGAAGAGTTTCCCGACTTCGTCAGGAGAGTAGTTTTTCCCGCCTACTTGTCTACTAGATAATGATTGGCTAGTTCAAATTTCATGCATACCAGCCGTACGCAAAGAGTACTCTAATAGAGGAACAAAAAACCGCACTCCCTTTTAGCAGACTCGTTCCCAGTCCCACACATTTGGTATTCAAAGGTTGATGAAAGAACAGGAAGAAATGATGTCATGATCCCTTGATGCAATGCGTTCTCGGATTTTTAGTCACCCTGAATTTGAAATTGTAAAAACAATCCTAATGGCAGTCTACAATAAAATTATGAATACTCCAAGACTATGTCCCAATAGAACTTTTTATTCGGATTCTTCATCATTTAACGCAATACATACGTGAGTATGTCAGCACATGTTTGTGGTCAGACAAGGCATTCTTAAGCCTGCAGCTACAGAAAAATACATCTTTAGTCTTCAAAAATATAGAAAGGTAACTCGAAATCTTATCCTTTTGTGACTGAGAAATATATCAATTAGATATTTAAATTCTTCCGCCATCAGTAGTCTTTGCAGAGAAATCTTTGACTTGACCTATAAATATTGAAATTAGGGACTGATTTAATTAGCTGGTTGTCCTTCTTGGTCTGTGATTCCATCCGTCTGTCGCTTGTCCACGAAAAACTGAAAACAAAAATAAATTTGAAACTTTATTTGATGTGATAAAATAATCTGGTAGTTTACAGTGTAACAGTGTCTTTACTATTGACTAGTGCTAATACTTCATCTTTAGCTTTCTCGTGATTCCGTTTTTGCAACCAGTTTGAAAACAATTCATATAATCTAAAGGAATCTTCTAATCTATAACCACTCAGTCATAAATCTACATTCATCAAAATTGCAAACATCCCCTTTGTCTTAGAGTAGGCCAAAACGAGTTTTCGTGTGGAACCATGTGTTTCGCGTACAGGTTCATTTTCATGTAAATCAAACTCAGGCACAACGTTCTCGGAAATGGCCTGTTCTCTCCTTAAAAGGACTGGAGACTAGCAGGAGCCTATGACACTCCTGGGACTAGTCATACCTCACTCCTCCCCACTCAGTAGCTTACCTTGCGAATGGCGGCAAATGCAGATCCGAAGCGAGCATGATGTTGAAGTCGGTTTGAAATCCAACCAGGTAGGCTTCTCTGTATCCTTGCAGAACCGTAGCGCTGATCTAGTAACAAGATGGTCGCATAGTCTCCCCTGTGACGAATAGCACGACCTGGATATTTAAAAATAGAGCGCAGATTCTTAGCTATACAAATGTGTTATCCACCGTTTTTTCATTCGTATTTTAAGCTTGGCTTTGCTTTCGTGACATAAAACCTTCCAAAAAATTCGCGCAATATGATTTGACCAGTCACAGAAAACAGTCTGTTTATTAAACCATTCATGAACAAAGCTCAACCACATGAGTAACGTCCATTTTCCCGCGCTTTGCATCGGTTGCATGTTTTCCCGCGCTTGGCACGGGTCACATGTTTCTCCCTCGTTTTGTGATTGGTTCTTTTTGTTACTTTCTTCGTGATTGGCTGGATGTGATTACTTTGGTTTGGCCGGGATAAATATGCATTTTCAAAATTCGCCTGCTCTGTTCACGAGATTTCATTGTCATAGTTACACTCTCTTCTATTTATAGTTATGAGGAACTTTTTCTCACCTATTGATTGATTTACAGCTTTCATGCAAAGATTTTCGTAATGCGTTTGGCCAGCTTTGGGCTAAGAGGAAAATAAAAATAGATCGTTTATTTATAACAGTATAGTGCATTTAGAGAAATAATAACCTTGAAGATTGTGATCTGGAAGACTTCTCCAAATGACAATGAAATAAGCTCAACTGTGCTCGAGCTCTCACGATAGATTCCACCGTCTAAACAACGCTATTTTGTGACGATTCAGACAAAAGTACTTCATCCAAACAGAGAGAAACTTACCCCTAAAGTGGCATCAAGATAAGTCATTTTCTCCTTTAACTCCGGAGAGTAAATGTTAGGATAAGGAAGTCCAACCATCACCACACACCTGATGTGAAAAGAGATGCGATGAATCACGTGTAATTGACCGTAATTAACATTGCTTGCAGAAAAAAATTCGGACAATTTTAATTTCGGACCCAAAAAGTGTCCGTCAATAAAAACCGTCCGAAATGTTTAAGCGTCCGACATTGTCAGTGTCCAAAATATCTAGAGTAGAGAACAAAATTTTTAAGTAGCTCCACAACTCTTAGTTTACTTCATAGAGCGAAGTCTACTACAGACACTGCTTGAGATACGCAACAGCTTGATAGAGTTTGTTATTTTCTCGTTGGTATATTCGTAAAACCTTGAGGGTGCAGTAAAATTATCATTTTTACAGATGTTGTTTAGGTATAATTCGTGTCCGAAATGAGATAAAAAGCGTCCGAAATTTTAAAGTCTGATTTTGTTTTGCAAGTAATTATAATTTATATGGCAAATAAAATGCACTGCATACCAGCCTAGTTTCCAAGCGTTCGCACAATAAGTTTCGTTGCCAGATCAAAATACAGAGCTATTTTATTAAGTATACCTTCCGAGGTCGTCGGAAAAGTTGATCCCCTCACTCATTTTTCCTCCTACCACACACAGTAACACCGCTCCATTCGGAGAAGTTGTGTTCGCAGACACAGCAGACTTCTAATGAATAATTATATGAAAGAACAACAATGAACAAAGTACTAGTTTCTGAGTGAAGTGAAATATAATGGTGTATCCAAATTGTGCATATTTGTATTCAAGATAACAAATATTGTCAATTGTCAACAAAACTCCCTGTTCCCTAACACGAAATTCTTCGCGGACAAGGGTAAACTGCACACACATAATACATACATAATTGTCATCTCACTCAAAACTTAAGTTTTCCATACTAACTTTAATGCAGGAAGAATATGATGAAAGTACTTGATCCAGCTGGTTAGCTTTCCTTGGTTCTCTGAACACCTTCGCGCCAAAAAAAAATATAATAAAATGTGCTAAAACGCTACACAAGCAAATAAGCCTTTAAGGCTAACAAAAACAAATCAACACAAAAAAATATACCTTTTTCCTCGCGTTCATTTTATCAAGGAGGCCAGTTGTTTGCCAGTGTTTGTAAACTTGCTGCTCATAATCGTATGACGAGAAAAAACACACCACGCCACCAGGGACTACGGCGAAAATGTTGATAAGTAGCCGACCTAACTCCTCTTTCTGAAATACAACATCGACAAAAACACAGTAACCTCTGATTGTTATTTAACTTTCGCCCTACAAGTGTGGACGACCTAGAACGAAAGGAAATTTCGAAAGGCTACATCAGGTCCGGGTTGTTCGAAAGGTGGATAAAGCTATCCACTGGATAAATCACTATCCAGTGGATAGCGTGGTTTGTTTTGCTAACACTTAACCACTGGTTAGCAATTTATCCGGTGGATAGCGTTATCCAGCCTTCGAACAACTGGGGCCAGATAAAAGTCGTTAAATTTAACAAAACGATAGGGATATCCAAACTGCCACTGAAGAAAAGAAGTTTATTTGAATTGTTTTCAAAAAAATGTATATAAAATTTGTGAAAAATCACTTGTGATCACTATCATGAACAGAACATTTAACCAACCCTCCAAAACACAAAGGAAACGAGCAAAAATAGAAACAAATATATTTCTTTTTTCTTTTTTCCTTTCATAATAAAATTAAAAGCGAACTAGACGAAGAAACAGAAAGATTGAACGAAAAAGAAGAAGGAGGAAAAAAAACAGAGTCGAGTTCGACTATCTCGACCGGGCTGTGAACGACCGCCTATTCACAGGTGCTATCCCACTACTGTTTGACGCGGGAGCTTTTGCCTGCTGTGTTTCCACCCTGGGCCGGTTCGCTCCTCTTTAACCAACCTGGAGAACTCAAACTCCTCAGTGTTCACCATATTGACGCCAAACTTAGCGCGGACACCCGATCTACATAGGACAGCCGCCCCCAGGAATCCCGCCCTCAAGCCATTCAACAACCCCAGCCTCCAAGCAGCTGGATTACAGGCGTGCGCCACTACGCCCGGCTGAAGAATCCAAGGGAAAATTTAGCTACTGACTTGTTCACTGCCTCGCTTTGAAAGAAGCGGAAGTAAAACCTACCTATCAACTTCCGGTCAACATGAAATAAAAATGGCGGACTTCGTGATAAAATGGTTTGCTAAAATTCGTATTGAATTTCACGGAATAACTTCGAAAGACGAACAATTTGGAGTCCGCTTTTCCTAGAAAATACCGTACGAAAGTATTTCGCAGCTTCATTCGATTGCAAGACGATCAAAATAACCCGAGTATCGACGAAATTTGAACGACTTTGTCGGCCATTGTTGTGCTTTCTTTAATGAGGAACTTGGGGCAAGGAATCACACGCTAGTCTTACCAGCTGGGCAGAATCTCTGGACTGGTAAGTGAAATCCAGTTCTTTACTCGAAGGGCCTCTATCTAACGCCACGGAGAGCAAATGTTCTGCTGGAATAACGTGACCTGGGGATAAAAAGGTAAACGAGCTTGAGGTTATTGCAATGCTTTTTAATCCTTGGAAAAGGAAAATTTACATTGTGGGCAAAGAATTGTATATACCACAAGAAAACTCTACGATATTTT
Organism: Micromussa lordhowensis; assembly: GCA_964020085.1. NCBI lineage: Eukaryota > Metazoa > Cnidaria > Anthozoa > Scleractinia > Lobophylliidae > Micromussa > Micromussa lordhowensis. The sequence continues at coordinate 28,177,838 of OZ026603.1, read as the reverse complement.
CACTTGGGAGTCCTGCACAAGTAAACAGCTGGTCTTTGAAATCTGACATCTGAAAGGAAAAATATTATTGTAATAAGCTTATATTAGTATGATATTATTGTAACTTTTATAGGTAGTTTTATTCGATTTCCAATTATTGTAAATTAAATCGGACGGGCCACTGGCTGGAAATTTAATAAACTTACTATTACTATTACTACAAGTAAAACCTGATAAACTCAAAACGTTTTGTTACATGTAAGTTACACTGAGTTTATAAATTGATCACTCAAGAACAAGTTAAAAGACAAGCCTGGCATGGACAATCCAGGAAATCATTATAGATATGTCAACCCATAGAGTCACCAATAGTATCATGTCAGAACATGAAAGTAAGGTAATGATCAGAAGAAAATTTGCTCCCTTTCCTGCTGACTGTCAAACAAAAGTGACTAAAGATATCTTATTAACCAAGCCTAAGGGCCGTACTGAGAAAATATCAGCCCTTGGTCTTGATGGTATGGACCAAGCACAGTGAGGTCAATACAGAAGAGTGATCTTGTGGGATCATTCGGGACAGTGCCTGGTCCAATACTTAGAGAATATTGGACCGGCAATGAAGCAATCTGATTGGTTGATTTTAGCTACTGGCCCTCTGAACTAACTTAGTTAAGTAATGAGGTGTCTTATAATATAGTTGTAACAAACAGAGATGAACTGAACATTAATTTAATCAGCTAATTATACAATCTTATTTACAGGTTGCATTGTTCCTCCAGCCACAATAACTGCCCTGGCTTCTTTGACGATGCTTGTGAAATGGACAGCTGGGTTCAAAAGAAGAAACTTCAAGCTGGAACTACTGAGTCGATCTGTTATTAAAAAACCGAGGATATGCCACCAGTCAATAACAACAAGATTTGGTATGTCGGTGAGCGAATTAACTTGGTATAATGATCCTGCCATTTAAATAATTTTATGCCCAAATTATAGAGGCAAGACAACTTGTGATGAAAGAGATAGGAAGGGTGACATGGTGCATCCACATAACACTACACAGAAGACCAAACTTACATACTAAAAGTGCATTGGAATCTACATTGAGCAATCCAAATTTGAGCCCGGGCTGAAGTCTTGTGTTCCTTTCAAGGGAAGGCACACTATCTCCGCAGAGCCCCTCTTCAGTCAGACGTATGAATGGATACCAGCAAAGTAAATACCAGGGGATATACCATGTGGTGTACATGTACTAGGATGGAGTAGAAATACTCCTGGTTGCACATCCTCCTGAACCCAGAGAAGAGCATGCATTGGACAAAAGCTACCTCTTCAAACAAAGTTCCTCACCTTGCTTGTTAACAACAACCCTTCCATCTTTGTCTGCATTTGTGAGAGCTTCCAAAAAGCTCTCAATTATTTGAAGAGGAGAAGTACTGCTCTGATACAATGTGTCCTCCTCTGATCCTAACACAAACACAAAGAAATTACACTCTTAGCAACACTTTTACCACTTGCCTAGTATCAAAATTAACTTCAATGAACAATTTTTGATGAGAGCAAACTTGAAAAGTGTAGGAAATTATATTAATTTATATATTATATAATAGACTGACTGACATATCAAACAAACAACATTCAGGGTAAAGCTATTTAACAAATTTGATTTAAAAACCTGGGAAAGAATTAAATTTATTATTACTATTTTCTTGTTTTTGTTCTTAAGTAACAGTACAATAAAACTACTAACCTGACCCCACTTGCATAGAATGGTACTTGTCAATAAATCCATTTAGCTTGAAACAACAACACAGAATCTATAAATTTGAATGTGTCTTGCAGAAAGGAATAATATTGTACTAGTGTGGTACAGTTGTTTAACTTCTCAATAAATCCATCTAGCTAGAAACAACAACAACAAAATCTATAGAATAAATTTCAATGTGTCTTGCAGACAAGAATGACTTTATACCAGTGTTTAAATCTCTGCTTGCAATAACTGTCTAAAACCTTATGCCCTTCAGATATAGGCGACATAACAAGCATTTCTGTATCACATAGGATTTCCACATTTTGGCAACATAAACATTGGCACCAGTCAATTGCTCTTGTTCCAATTGTCATGCACCCTTTGAAATAGTGTATGGGAACACTTGCTACATGTAGGAGGCTAGTCAAAATTACCTAGATACTAAAATCGAGTTTTAACTGTCCCTACATTTTTAATTAATTAAAACAACAGATTCTTTAAAATATCTAAGTTAATCATATCTCACCTTTTTAGAGATCATGCTCTTGCGACAGTATTTTATAATCTAAATATTAAATAAATTCATTCATAAGTATGTCAGAGGGAATTAAAAAAAAAACAGTGAATGTACTAAAGAAAAAAAAATACAAATTATGGCCTTGATTTTTATTTACCTTGAAAAAGTTGACATTGTCCATCTGGGCAGAAAACAAGAAGTCATTGATCGTTTTAAGCTTTACATCTGTATAGAAGAGAAAAATAAGAGTCTAAAAAATCAGAATTATCCTTTATTCCTTGACTGATATGGTGTTCTAGAATGTTTAAATTGTCGAGGATGTTATATTTTGCTTCCTGAGGCCTTATGTGATACCTAGTAACAAAAGAGTGTCACAAATATTGAAAACAACCTTGCGTTTTTGCTTCTTTTGGACCACATTCATCAGCAGTAAGTGGTGATATTGCTTTTGATAGATTTTGCTCTTTTCCTACAAGTATGATAAAACAAAAAATATATATTTCTACTATGGTACAGGTAGGTATTATCAAATAGACAGTTATAAAAATAATAACTAATTTAATTAAAAAACAAGTCATTCAATTAACTAATCCAGATAAACAAACTTACCACCCAGACAGTTTAAGAAACATGTCAAGACATAGAGTAGCTGCTGGATGTATAGTAAATTCTTTGCCTTCAATCTTGTCCTGATTGAAAATGAAAGAAAAAGCAATAAATATCAACATACATGTAAAAGAAATATATATTTACCTGTTGCACAAATTAATGAATAGAAATCTGAATTATCAAATTTTTCATACAGTACAGGATGGAAAAGCTTACCTCCTCCTCAGATCATAATTCCTTGTAACAGTAGTCTTTAAGAAATAGAAAACATGTGCCGTGTTTCTATTGAGTTATAGAAACACTTGTGAAAGTTTGGGAGAACGAGAAATGCTGTAGGAACACAAGCCACAGGCGAGTGTTTCCACAGCTTTTTCGAGTTCTCCTAAACTTTCACGAGTGTTTCTATAACTCGATAGGAACACGGAGAACACATTTTCTATTTCTTTTAGAAAATACCAAGACGAAGAAAAAGAAAAACAACTTGTTTACTTTGATCATCAAAATGTAAATTCTCTTTGTTCGCGGCATCATTACGTCAACAGCTCGTACTAGTTCTGTGTTTCTATCGAGTTATAGAAACACGGTTTTAAATCAATCAGCGTGCGTATTTGCTTTGGGTTATTTTCTAATGCTTTTTGGAAACTACTGAAGCCATAGTGAATCATCCATAGTACATTTCATTTTTTTTCTTTGTAGTAACTGGTTAGAATGAATTATTACCTGTAACGATCTTGATACTGTGTCAGCTGTGAATGTGCGCATAAAATCTGAAAGATAAAACCATTCTGTCAAGATTATGTCAGCCAATCATTCAAAGTTATTTTGAAGAATAGTTTTCATTTGTTGATCACATTCCAGAGAGCTCTAATATTTAGTCTGAGTGTGTTATTTAGGGCCGGGTTGTTCAAAAGCCAGTTAACACTAACCCAGGATTAAAAGTTATCCGAAGCATTGAATTTTCATGTATAAAAATGTTTTTCGCTTCCATTGTTTCATTTAGTTTGAGATTATTCAAATTAAAAAGAGAAAGCCAAACAATACAAACAGAACCTTTCCGTAAAGTTGCAAAAACTGAAATCAAAATTCTTGCTAACCCTGGGTTAGCTTAATCAGTAAATATTACTAAGTTCATACAAATTATTATTATGGAATTATATAATCTACAAGGTTAAGAAAATACATTTAAATCCTGCTATCTTGAACTCGTAATGCAAACAAAAAATACTGTTAATTTGAAAACTTTGATTTGAGTTAGACAGCCAGGAGTCAAAGATAGCTGACTTCGAGATAGCAAAGTTTCGCTAGATAGCTTAACCTAGTAAAAGAATAACGACAAGTAGAATGCAGTTGGCTGTGCAGTCAGGGTGGTTAGTGGTTCCCCGTACATGTACAAGTTTGTTCAGGATTCAATGTTTCCTAGACATGATGGGATGGTATAATGCACTTGTTGAAAATATATTATAATTAAAATATTAACAAAGAGTCCAAGCTAATTTTCCAGCTAAAATATAATTACCTGAGAACCAGAAATGTCAATACTATGTACACTACTGATTGTGTCAATCAAATTGTGTGCTTCATCTATGATGACTACATTGCCGTCAAGCCGTATTCCACAGGCTTCTCTGGTGGACTTGTGGAGAAGGATGTTGTATGGCAAAACGACAAGCTAATTTAAGACAAAATTGAAAGATTTCCTGATCATGAAGGGAATGATACTGTACTCAAATCTTTATGAATCAACAGTCAATGCTTTCAACAACTGACTCTGGAAAGCTGGCATATCAACTTAGAACAAATAGCCCCTCAACTACCAGCACCTTACATGTACAAAAGACTTATTCAAAATTAACCTAAACAAAACCAACGGACGGACCTCAAACAGAACAACTTAATTTGACTAACAACTGATGCAAAACTTACTAGAATTGGCCAATGACTGTTGACAATCAGTTTCAATGGACCAGACTGTCTTATAATACAATAGACTTCTCTTGACTCTCACTGACTGTGAAATGTCAGTCACCAACAACAGTTCTTTTTCAGAACTTCCTTCCTGGGTGATCACATTATATGAACTACATGTATTGCATACACCCATGGATATTTAAGTACAGTGATCATGTGTGGTGTGATCATGTTTGAAGCCTATTCATTTTTTCATTCAGGAAAACAATATGTTCCAAAAGCTGGTTTTGGATCTCCTAAAAATTGTTTCGAGTCACTCGCTCACATGACAAAAGGAATTTCAAAGTGTCTAACCTGTGCTGGAGGTATGGCTAATCTTGTTCCATAATAAGGACAAGCGTGAAGTTCCTCTCCAACAGAAACAAGCTGCTCGATATCTTTTATATCAACCTGCCAAAAACAGAATGATGTCTGAATGTTACACCAGTTTACCATGATTATAGTTAACCTTAAAAAATCTTTGAGCAGGACCAAAATCTAATTTAGCTGTGATGCAATCTGTCTCAATCCAATGTTGCAATCAACACTCTGTTTGAATTGTTACAATGCTAGATTTTCTTGCACATAAATTATATTTTTTACCCCATTTTTTACAACATATACTGACCTGTAGGCAGCTAATTGTACCATACATTTGTGATAAAGAGAGTTTTGTAAAATTTTACTTATTTTACAAATCAACCCTTAAAACCCTGGCAGTGTCTAATTCCTACCTTCCTGTTAGTACTTGTTGAGGTACATTAGAGAGATGAAAAAGTGAATGATGTCAAGGTCACTGATCATATTAAGTTCATTTGGAGTAAAAATTTGTCAAGTGTTGCTTCTTACCAAGACATGGTTCCTAAATTTCTGCAGCTGCTGGTATGCATAAAATGGACAACCTTTGGCAGTTTTTTTCTTCTTTGGAGCACTCTCTCCCTTGTTAGTTTTTTTATTGTCTGTTGAACAATGTACCTTTGAGTTAGTTTAGTACAAATATGTACACATGTACTAGTCTTTAAAAGTAGTAATTAAAAGTAGTTATTGTACTATTTATTTGACTATTCAGGGCTGGGAAAATTGACTTCCAGCTTGCCCATCAAACAAGCAGCTCCCTTGCCCTGGACAAGTCTTAGTTTACTTTTTTGTTATTTAATTGGCAGAAGACTTTTCTGACCCCTGGCCCCTTAGAATGAAATGTTACTTGCCAGGCAGGAAAATCTACTTGTTGTGGATGACCGAACAACACTTTTTTTTGAGCTCTGCTTTCTTTTCCAATGCATTGTAAGTTCCATTTATTTAATAACATATTCTGTAAGTTCCAACGGTATGTAATGTAGGATTTAGCTAAGGAGGAAATGTTCTAAATCCTGAGCAATCGCTGACAAAGAAAATTATCCATTACCAACACTCCATAAATTATTACACAGAAAAGTACTGTAATATATACATATTAACCATTTAAAAAAAATAAATTTAAAAATAGTGTTGGCTATCACCATCCCTGAAAGATAGCTGTTGTCTGTGGGAAGAAATAACAAATTAATTGAAATAACTGGGATCCTTTTCAAGGGAATATGATCTCCAGAGCTTGTCTGAATGATGCAAGATCTGGCTATAGCACCCACCTTTGTCTTTCTTCTGAAGTTCCAAACATCTGTCATTGATTCTGGTAATATTTTTCAGGCTCTTAACATCTTCATTTATGCAAAGATTCTGCCGTGATCCAAGTGAGACGACCCTGGTGCTGTCAGTGAACGAACTCTTCTGTACTTCTCTCACAAACTGTGCCAATTGCGAGTGTGTCCGACTGCAATAGAATATCTGGAAAAACAACAACGGTCAACCAAGGGCAAATCTGGATGTAGTACAGTTAGAATAAACAGTCTTTATTAACAAATATGACTGTTTACAGTCCATCAAGTATTTTTGCTTGGACGCAATAATTTGGTCTAAACATGTCATGTGACATGTGACAGGAAAGTTATTCTTCTTTCACTTATTTGTCTGTAACAGCCATTCATGAGAGGTAACTATAAACCACTACGCTGCTAGTAACAGGTGAATAGCGGCTAATAATTTGAATTTTTTTCTTTATTTTAGGTTCCTGCAAGAGGCTATATGTAATTGAATATTAATTACATAATTATATAAATTATTAAAAAAGTGTTTCTTTGTGATATTGCCTCGGTAAGAATTTTCATATGACTATGGCCCTGTAAACATAACCTCTCTCTGGGAAAAAAACTGATTTTAAGCCAAACTATCTCCAGTAGTTTGAGTTAATAAGTCACACTGGGACAAGGAGAATTAAATTGTTTCTGACCAATACCAGCAATAACTACAAAGAATCATGTATTAAGTCTTCCATGGATCTGATTTAATAGTACCTTAAGGCAATGAGGTTCTTCAACTTTATCTTCCTCTTCTTCATCTGACCTAGACACAAATTCATGGTCAACCGTCATCACAGGGTTGTTAGTAATATGTGGAGGTGGCGTGGTCAAGTGGTTTAGGGCGCTGGATTTGAAATCTGGAGGTCCCTGGTTCAAATCCTCCTCCGTATCGCTATCTGGATTTGTTCTTGGTAGTCCCAAGCTCAACTCCTTGACTGCGTTGTGCAGACAGCCTACTGGTCAGCCTCCCACCAGTTGGGATTCTTAATAGTTTATGTTCTATTTGAAATATTTGTTTCTTTATTTACAGTGTCCCCAATTTGTACAACAGTGCTTAATACATTTGACACTTAAATAAAGTTACTTTTTTTATTTATTTAGAAGCTTATTTACAAAATGAACTTAAAAAATCCTCCCTTGTAATAATAAACCCTTTCTTGAACTTCACATTTGTATAGTGCCTCCCCTCTCACCCCCCCCCCCCCCCACCCGCTCTATATAAATTCAAACCCCATACCCCCTCCCTAAGAAGGTAGGCCTCAGCAATTGAGATCACATAAAAATGTTTTTGTAGGGGGAGGCGGTTCTTATTGTAAACAAACACAACTCACAACTGTTCCAGCTTCATGTGTTAGTTGAAGCTGCTTTATGATCGTGCTCAACACATCTGATTCAGCTTTTATTAAAACTTTTCTATGATCATGGTAAATTTACCTTTAAGGTGGTTCGAAATAGTTTTATGGCGCGCGCAAACTGGGTTCTAATCTCGCAAATTCGGCATCAAGTCGATCCACGCCACGAGGAACAAAACATCCGGCTACTTTGGCAAAAATAATAGAGTACTTTGATAAAAACTGATGTTTTAAACACATATTGGTCCCCGTGAAAGGTAAAATCGCCCAATTGTAAGTTGTTTTAGAATCTTCTAGAACAAAACATCACATGTACAAAACACTGCCAACTGCGAAATCAACAAGCCTAATCTCGCGCGTGCAGTTGACGCACATGCGCAAATGCTGATCTTGTCGTGTTGAAATTTTGGAGTTTTTATAACTTTAATCGCTCATATTTCCGCTTCCGCTCGGTGGATTTTTTCATTTTTTCGGTGATAACCAGGATCAATTGGCTCCATACATAGTCCGATTTTTAAAAAATTCTGTAGGCAGGAAAAAAAATAAGATAACAATAGTCAAAAAGAGGATTTTTTCTTAATCTACCCTACAGATTTTTTTTAAACTGAAATATTTTGAAGGTCATTTCTGGTGACATATAATATTGCAGTTTGAGAAGATTTCACCGACCAATTTTTTAAAAATGACAATAGATTTCGATTTTAGGGGCTCAATTGAATGCGTCATATGGTTGCTATGGTAACAGATTTTCTAAAATGAATGTCATGTAATGAATCTATGATGTTTCTTTTATTTCTGTGCCAAATTTCATAGTGATACGATAAACCAAACATAATTTAGAAAAGAATTTGTGAACTAGTCTAGGGAAAATGAAAACTATTTCGAACCACCTTAACAACAAGATAATAAGGTAAATAAATAATATTATTTCACTTGCCTGCTGCCTCATCATGGCAGCTTCTTTAGAGCCTAGTCAGAGGCTTTGTTCTTTTAATAATGATCAGAAATGCATCTACAGTACATGGAGGCCTGGTGCCTCTATAAAGCACCTCCTCCCCCCCCCCCACCACCCCTGTGTGTTAATTGTGTAACAGTCTTACCCAGCCTCTTCTCTGTCACTTAGATACTCTGTTAACACAATATCTGCATCAGGATCGTTCAGACTTGTCTTGCCCAAGACTTCATCGATTTCCTTAGAAATTTTGTGCTCCATTTCCTCATCCTTGCTTGAATTGTCATCAACATGCTGAACAAATTAATTAGAGAATGATCAGTGCCATATTCAGACTTGCTAAACGAGAAGGAAGCTCAGTGTATAGTGTCTTTTCATAGAAGCCATAGGAGACAGCATGATGTCCTTGGTCAGAAATCATTTAACAGGGCTGCCTGTCTAGTTGTCCGGCTTCCAATATGCACTACGGCAAGAGAACAGGGAAACCTTTCCATTTCTAGGTATGTTCAGTGTGCTCCTAGCAATTTCTGGTGTAGCTGATTTCATTCAGTTACTCAAACGCCTGGAAGAGGCTATAGAATACCAGGACAAGTGCTTGCAGTAGTTTGACAGCATGTTAAGTGTTGGGATTCTGGGCGTTTTTCTGATTTGTAGAAGAAAAAAAGAACTAGAGAAGCTTTATAGCCAACCGTAGCCTAAGCAAACCATAACATACAGTTGTGTACCGTTCACCGATCCCTCACCCAGCCATCACACACAAGAAGGGTGGCAATCTGGATCGATAATTCTGTCTTCTCTCTCCAATTTCATTTCATAAGTCAAGTTCCTGTTTAAATGTGTTATTTCAAATTTATAGTCAACAAGATAATTAAGAGCACCACGTGTGGTTCACCATCATGCAAGCTGTGTTTTCCAGGTCAGACAAACCTTTCTCTTTCCAGATTTGACCGCATGTGCTGATCTTATTTCATTCTTGATTCTTTGAAGCTGTGTTTTCTGTTCCTCAAGCTTCTCTCTTTTCTCCTGCAAAATTTTGCATCATTAGCAAAAATAAATACTATCACATAAATCTTCAGCAAAAAAAACACTAATAGCAGAACCTTAGATACCTTAATTCTGTCTTCAGCTTCCCTTTGGGCTTGTTTTTCAGCAAATTCTGCCACCCAGTCTGGTGTTGATGCTACAGTGAGAAAAAAAAAACAAATAAAAATAAATATTATAATTTGAATTACTAAAAATAAATCTGCCTGCCATTTTATCATGCATGCACAATGCATCAGAGACCTGTGCAATGACATGGTTACTTGATGGTTAACAGGGGTTTCAATAAAAGCTGGTTACCGGTGGTCTACCACCGCCTATAGGACCTCTTTCCACCATCTGTTTGAAAATAAAAATAAGCAAATACAACAACAACAACGACCACTGAAATTTTTAAATGCCACAAAAAAATGAAATAAATCCTGTTTTGTGGTCAATAAAAATACCCATCAACAGCACGCTTTTTGATCTCCAGAACGCTGGAAATCGCATTTCTGAACTTCTAGATTTCAAATTTTTCTGTGGGGGGGGGGGGGGGGGGAAAGGAGGGCATGCCCCTTTAATGGTCATAGCCACCTATTATACCTTCAGTGGCCACTTATAACTAATGCTATTGAAACCCCAGGGTTAGCATGTTGCACTCTGAATTAAGCAGTCTTTCTATTTTATTACCAACCTACATGTATGTTTACTCTTGGGCAGAGCTGGGCAATGTGAGACTAGTAAACGCTTCTTGGGAAAAACATTACCTCATTCAAACCATGACAAATTTATTATACATAAACACAAACATCAAACAAACTTGAAATGAAGAAAATATTTTTCATTGGGTGAAAAGCAAGCACCCTTGGGACAATTTTTTCAAGTTTTCCTCACCAGGCAGAGCTCCTGTTACAAGGTTCTTATGATACATGTACATTAACTCCATAGCAATTTAATTTATTGTTAAAACATCAAACAGAAGGCTGTTAGTTGGGGAGCAGTGTGACGATGGGTGAAGGGGAAAGACACAACGGTTATGAATGAGAGTGACCTGGTAAAACCAAGCCCCAAGCCTTTTTCCCTGCTCTCTAACCCCTTGCCCTTTTCCTCCTCACTATTCTTCACATTGCTCAATAACTAGCAAATATCCATCTTGCCTAGAAGGGGATAAATGCCTTAAAATGGGTCATGTGATTGACTTCTGTCTTCTTTTGGAGAATTCTGTATTGAGTTTTTTTACCATACTCTAAAAACGTCTTAATATATTTTGCATTACTTACAGGAATATTCTTTACTTTCAGCAGTAACACAGTTTCTGTAGTGTAAAATTTTGAAAACAAAATATAAGTACAGTACAATGTAGTTTACCAATTCAATAAAATGTTAAGTAAGACGATATAACGAAGAGACAAAATTCCCTGTTACTCCGAGTTTCGTGCTCACGCACTCATAAAAAAATACTGTCTGTCTGATGAGTGCGTGAGCACGAAACTCGGAGTAACAGGGAATTTTGTCTCTTCGTTATATCTTCTTATTCAAAGCTCTACACCTTAAAAGTGTATTGAGCACTGTTTAATGGCATTAGCCACTTTATTACACGTAAAATATGAAGTATAAAGTACTAATTCCTGCAAATTGTACTATCTTACTCAGTAGCTTTTCTTGTACTTGTTGGAGCATTCTCTAGCTCCTTTTGCTGCCTTTCCTCATAATCCTTGAGCCAGGTTAGAGATCCACTGATTAGACTCAAAGATTTCCCCTGTAAAAAGTAATCAGCTGCTTTAAGTTCACAGAGTTCCAGAAAAGATTCCATCCCCTCCCAAAGGAGGGCTATTGGAAATTCCATGAGGGAGCTGGAGGGGTCTCTCAAGAGCAAACATTTTTAAAGGAAAGTATGAAATAAAACTGGAATTTCTAATTGTGCTATGCAACAAACGGAGGTGAGGTGTGGCTGGAATGCAAGGGGACAAGGCACCAGTTGAGTGGCCCCAAAGTGAAGGCATGGACCTGACTGAGGGATCAGTCTTTTGATGCGTTCACTTGCTATGAAAACCAACGCCATAGCAAGGCCCTTTGCACAGTCACAGAGTGGCCGAAGCCAGTGGAGAAGGGAAAAGAGGAAACAAGGAGATGAAGGACTGGGGAATGAAAGGGAAGGTGGGAACAACTAACAAACAACTTTGATCAGAGCAAACTACAAAAGGTACACATCAGCATGACAGTGGCACACAAAGGCAGATCCCTGTGTGAGTGTGAGGCTACGCCAGGCGAAGGCTTTGGGATGAGCTTTCATACATTAAACTCTGTCAATCAAAGATTGGCACCAAAAGATGCAGGGGGGGGGGGGGGTCGGGGGGTTAAACTAAAATATCGTACATGGAAAGGGTATGGATATTTCTCTCGAACAACACAATTTCGCTACAGAGTTTTCAGATCAAAGTCATTTACCACCTTCCAAATATCAGCTGCCCTTTTCAACTTACCGTTCCTGTTGGACTTTCGAAAATTCCAACTCCACCATTTTCAAGCACGCGATACAAAGTTTTCATGAAATCCTCCTGGATGTCGTATGGCGGGAAAGGAAATGGAAAGAATATTCGTTCATCTTTTGTCCCCGATTCGCGCCCAGTCGGTCGACTACCTTCAGTTTGAATGAAATCACGATTTTGAGGCCCGTTTCTTGTAGAAATGTCACTATAAAGATCTTCCATTGCAAGATTCTTTCTTGCCAGGAGCTTGGAATGTTTTGGTTCCCAAACTTCGCGCCCTAACCGCTTTGGAACCAGGCTTGCCGAAATGCTCCCCAGTAGGCCCTAGAGGATAGTTTTATTACACGGGAAATTTTGAGGAAAAGTTTGGAAAATAGTCGTCCAAATGTAGGTAATATAACCTAGAAAAAATTACTTTTTACTGTTTGAAATCGTTTTTTCTTATGTTAATTAGTTGTAATTTATGCTGTACATCATAACATAGCATTTTGCTACCTTCATCCTCTCCTCCCTTAAAAGATTTTGTAAATTACGTCACCAATCGACGTCGTTCCTCTTCCTGGGAACGAGGTTGCAGCAAGACAGACGGTTGTCTCGTGAACTTTCACTTTACTCACCTTTCACATAAGGGATATCACATGTTGAGTCATTTTCCGGGACAGTGCCGAAAATAATACTACTTTTTCTGCTTCCTGAAGCATAACTCCTTATATTTTCGGTGTAAGTCTTTCTGCGGAAACGAACATCTCTTCAAAGGATCGATAACTCGACTTGGTGATGTGTCGTCGTTGCGGACTAGGTCTTCTTCCGCTTATTCTAGCCGTTCTCTCTCTGGCAACGTTCGTGATAACTTACGTTATCTCCTTCCTTCGGCACGACACGTCGTGGTTTCCTACCATCAGCGACACAGCAGATCGAAGACCTGAAAGCAATGTCTTCGGATTTCTATTCAACTTCTGTTCAGTTGTGGGGTTGGGAACGGCATTAGTACGATATCTGCAGCTCAGACATGACGCGGATTGGAACGAAAGGGACAGATTTGCCCTTATCAGGCTCAACAAAGTAGCCTTGGTGTTTGGTATAGTGTCTAGCCTTGGTGCAAGCATAGTGGCGAATTTTCAGGTAAGCATTTCGCATGTTTTATATTTAGCAACAGAAAAATTGGGAGGAAATTATTCGTGTTTACATATGAAGCTTACATCTAGGCTCATCCAAACACGAGGGGGTTTTGACGGATAATTTAACAGTTATGCAAACCCAAACCCGAGACGCAGTCAGCTGGAAGATAGTGTCTTGCTACACTGTACCTACCAGCCTTCCCCCAACTCACACACTAATGCACACCACCCCACTAAACAGAGCGTTAATTGGGCATAATGATATGTATAAGTTCTCAAAGAGGAGATAAGCACTTACCTCCCTTAGAAAAGGGAATTGGTAAAACCCAGTAGTCGTGGATCCATGATAGTCAAAATTGGTAAAACGCATAATGGCTGTGTCATTTCAAAGAGTAATGGAAGGACCATCACAGCAAATTACTAATTATAAGTAATTTGCCATGATTGTCCCATGACAGTCAAGAAGGAGATGTCTATGATGACCGTCACAGGTTTACCAATGCTGGAGAGCAAGGTTTTGCTCTCCAACAACTTTTTTGATACAAATCTTCTTATTAAAATTCAAGCCGTCATAAAATCTCATCCTTCAAGGCCAGGGACTTTCATATTGGGAATTCTGAAGCTATCATGCCGTACAACATATTTTCAGTCAAATAGATATGCTGTCTCTTTTCAGTTGCATAAAGCTAAACATCAAGGCAAACAGCAATCTGCACTGAGCAAAATAAAATTGAAACCATATAGGGACTGAGGCATAGTCTGTTTATAGCTCTCAGGGTTCGAAATTTACTTTTATGTCCAGTTGCCCATAGGGCAACCACAAGACTTGGTTTGGTTGCCCATAGAATATTTTGGTTGTCCAAGCTCTTGCCCCAGTTCAAGCCAAGAAACTAATACAGGTAGCTAAACAGTGGCTTTTATTAATTTGAACAAGAAAATGAAATACAAAATACAGTGAACTGTATTCAAGAGTATCTTAATGAAATGTTTTGACCCGCCTGTGTCTCGTTGTTTTTGTCCATTAGTATTAGTATTATAAAAATAAAAAAAAACATTACAGTATAATAACAGGAAAAAAAAAGAGCTTCCTTTTCCATGTTAATCAGACATGCTTCCAGTGGTGCCGTTCCAGGTTGAACATTGCTAGCATCATGAGCTAATTTGGCTGTCTTATGCGCCTCACTTATTTCATGTTTTTTGATCCGATCAAGATGAAAAGTGTTGTTACCTTTTTGGCTTCCAAAGGCAGATTTATCTTTCGAAAACTGTCTGCAATAACTGCAAAACATAGCGTTTTCTTTCTCGTCAAATTTCAGCCAGGGTCTTCTAGACTCTTGAAATGTACGACACCTTTTTCTTGAACTTTCTTGCACCTCGCCTAATTCTGCTGTAGATTTTGCGACACCCGTAGCATTGCTTTGATCATCATCTTTCTTCGTGGCTTCTAAATTGTTGTTATCGCCAACGGCCTTCACTTTCTCATGGCCGAAGTAGCGGAAGAGGTTCATGTTATTATGTTATAATAAGGTGAATGGTAAATTGCCATCGTCGAAACAAATATGGCGGCATCACAGAGTGCATCTCACTAGTGCATCATGGACTATGTTTACTGGTACCAACCGCTGATTAAAGCACAACAGGCTCATTCAAATAAGAATGTGCTAAAACGATGCAAAAACAAACTTCTGTTTCCAACGTTAGTGTACTTGATATTTTAGTATTTCTTCCGCGTTAGTTTAGGTATCGCTTACTCTCCAAAGACAACAAGCTGTTATATTTATTCAAATCTATCAAGTCTTCATTAAGGACTAGTGCCATGACAGATTGGGTTGCCCAAGGGGCAACCACTTAGCACAATTTGGTTGCCCCATCATAATTTTGGTTGTCCGGGACAACCGGACAACCGTTAATTTCGAACCCTGGCTCTGGGCTACTCATTGGAATTGCATGACAATTAATCACACACTTTAAATGGCTGGGTCAATTTCAAGCCCCTTCATCCCTCTGGGCATTTTTGGTGAATTTGACAGCTTTTCTTGCCCTAGCCAGGCCTTGATACTAACGGTAGCCAACTAGCCACAGACTAGAAGAAATTTAGTTTTGGCTTGTAGGTTTCAATTTCCACTAGCCACTTTGGCTAGTAAACAAAATGAAACTTGCCGAATTAGTTTATGTGTATGTCTTCCTCAAGGAAGACAAACACTTTTCTCGGAAACAAGGTCAGAATTTCATTGTGGACATGTCATGTTACTGGGCACATGCTGTTCAACACATATGCAAATTTATGTTTGTTTACTTTTTTTGCTGTGTGGTATGTAAACAGGTAACTGAACATGTTATTATCTTGAAAGAAATATTTGACAAACACGACGGCATTCAACAGTTTTTACAATGACATCTTGGGGTCTCAGTATTTTTCCATCATCTGATCCTCATAAATGAGGGGTTGACATGCGAGTTATTCATAGAGGGTGGACCACTGAAGCATTCAGCGTGAGAACAGGGGTCAGATGAGGCTGTTTACTTTCGCCATTCCTGTTTTTGCTTGTAATTGATTGGATTATGAGAACAGCCATGGCACAGGCAAGAAATGGAATCCAGTGGACACCTAGGCTCGATTTCTGCCGCTCTCTCATGTCAGATCTACCCTCCTCGAGAAGAGACGGCTGGACGCGTGAGCGGCAGACCATGTCTGTCACGTAAATTCATAATTAAAATACTTGCGGCGTTTCTGGTGGTCAGAAATGTTATCTGATGACAATCATAGGCGGGCCCACATGACGCCTACAGCTCGTAACATTTGTACATGGTCTACATGTGCCCTTTTGGCCACCTCTTCTTTTAATTTTGGCCTTCCAACTTATTTTGTTTCACACTTTTGTTACGGAAGGGCATTATATGCTGTTTTCTATAGAAGAGTTTTTTAAAAAAAGTCGAGCAGAGCTGTTTGACTGTGGTGTGGCAAATGACATGTCAAAGGTCACACATATGTTGGTGTGCATCGTGTTGACACCATGTTTTTGTTTGCTAGTTCAGTTTGCTTTGGTTCATTTAAAAATTTAATTTTGTCTGGCTTCGCCAGAGACTGGTGTCACTTTCCTTCAAGAAGACTACCATACACATCAATTTGCTTGAGTATTGTTTCTTTTCTTGAGATCGATGTTTGCGTTTATCCCTCTGATCTTTGTTGACTTGTTCGTTATCTGACATTCTGGCACCACATGATTCAAATATAGATTCTCACGTATAAGGACTGTTGACTATTTTGTGTTTTATATGCCGCTATGGAATAGATCAGGCATTATTTCATCAGTTGAAGGTTAGATTTCCCGCTAACGTGATCGCTCTTCATATCGCACAACTTCTTTGCTACTGCGAAAAAGATAATTTATGCAGCCTGCTCGATTGAGGCAGGCAGACTTGTTATTGGTCAAAATTAACAATACTAAGGTCCACGAGTCCAGCCGTGAGTTCGGGGGAGGAGCGCGGGCTCCTTTCCTGAACAGCGGCTGGTAATATATCGAGCCTAGTGGACCCCTTGGCTGCAGCTTGATGATCTAGACTTTACAGATGACCTGGCACTGCTTTCCCACATACAACACTGTGAATGATTCTTCTGCCCAAATTGGTCTTAAGGGTTCATGATCTCTGAACCAGTTTGGCTGGATGATGACTTGTTGGAGGAGGTGAATTCCTCACCTACCTGGGCAGCGTAGTCAACATCCAGGGGCCACAGGAGCTGATGTTAAAGCCAGAATTACAAAGGAAGAACAGCTTTTCTGCAGTTAAAGAATGTCTGGGGCTCCAAAGACCTGACACTTCGGAATAAGATCACGATCTTTAATAGCAATGACAGTCAAACCTGTCCTACTGTATGGCTTGGAGACTTGGAGGACAACAGTGGCAACCATAAAGAAGGTGCAGACCTTTATCAACTCATGTCTACGAAGAATCTGACAGATGTGTTGGCCAATCACTGTCAACAACAAAGACCTGTGGCAAAGAACCAACCAAAGGCCCACAGATGCTGAGATCATGATCATGATACATTGGAGATGGATAGGACACACTCTCTGAAAGCCTTCTACCAGCATCACAAGACAAGCCTTGTCCTGGAGCTCTCAGGGAAAGAGGGAAAGGGGACAGCCTAGGAACTCGTGGAGGCAGACATCAAGAGACTGGATCTGACCTGGAGTCAGCTAGAAAGGAAAGCCCAGGATAGAGATAGCTGGAGAACTCTTGTAGGTGGCCTATGCCCCAGGAGAGGTACTAGGCGTAAATAAGTGAATGATTATTCATGTTTAAATATCAATGACATCCTGAAACATGCGACTTGTGCAAGATCTACCCCAGTCTTGGTATATTTTAAGAGCAGTTTCTCTGTGTCAATGACACTTGCATATCACAATAAATCAGCATTTTTCTATCTAGATTAGCCAACAGAAATATTATTGTAAAGTATTCATGAATTCACCATGACTGTTTCCAGTGAAATATGTAAACAATTTGTCTTCTTTCTTTGGGGCTGTACCATCGGAAAGTAGGTGGGATACAGAAAATTTATGTAAACAAGGAATTTACTACAGATGTCATCCTCAGATGTTTGCACCTTTCGAGAAATAATTTCTTCGCCAGTTTCTTCTTTCCTTTTCTCAATCCAAACAGAGTGGAGACTCTTAGAATTTAATGGCAATCTGTGGAAAGACAGATGTTTTCAGTTAACAGCGCTGTTCTGACAATCACTGGTACAACAAAAATGTGGCTTATTTTTCTCTAAATGGCAATGTAAACGCACTTCTTTTAGTTGTTCTTGTACCCAATTCAAGTCACATGATACCAGCGCCCAAGTTAGCTAAATTTCTCTACTGCTTCCATGTTCAATTGGAAAAATAGCCACGGGTCTGCCCATGGGTCTGGCATTTGCTGCCTTCCCAATGCTACACTGAGGGGATTTGTACAAACATTCTAGCCCTACTGTGGGGCATTTGCAACATTTTTTTTTCCAAAAAAATAAATGCAAATAATTAACATATGCTTGGAAACCAGGACAATCAGTGGGCTTGGAATTGATGGAGCCAAAATGAGTTAATAGTTGTCAAAATTTAAGGTGACTATGAAACCTTGGTATAGAATTAAAAAAACAAAACTTGCCAAAAGATGTATCTTATCTTGCTAGCCACAATTTGATAATTATTATGAAAAAAAATTTTGTGCCAATTTTAAAATATAAGCCCTCATAATTATGGGTGTTTTAGCAGGTCATACTGTTGTTATGATTACAAAAATGATAACAACATGTTCACTTGTGATTGGGCTGTTTTTGATACCATGATTGTAGCATCAACTGACAAAGAGTGGTTATAATGACCCATCAAAATCTAAGTCTTAGAAAGTGCTGGAAACTGACATGAGAAGCCAAAAGAACATCTTTATAAGAGGCTGGGTGAATTTCAGTTGCTAAAAAAACAGTTGGCACTATAGCTTGTAAGTAGTAAATATTTTAGCCTGTTAACAGGCTCCGGCTGGAAGGGTGTGACCATGGCTCAAGAAGGAACTGGCTGAGGGTGAAGTGGCTGAGGGGGGAATGGGATGGGGGTTGTTGCATTTCCCCTCCTCTCCCCTCCTCTCCCTTTCCCCTTCTCTCTCTTCTATCCTCTTTCTTGCCACTTTCCCTTCACACCCCATCCTCAATTCGAGAGCCTGTTCACACGACAGTTGGTCATTGGACATTGTCCGACCAAATTTGGAATATGTCCGGCCAATTTCACATTATGATCAGACATGTTGTCCAAACGTTTCACCTTAAAAGTTATTGTTCATCCATTAAATTTGGTTGGATGAATTGTTAAAGAGCTTGAAATTGCGACCGATACGGTCCCAAATGCGGCTAACATTTCATCTTTGGGCGACCAAAAATTCTGGTTTAGTCGCCATAATGACAACTACATTTCCCTGTATTGACGATCAATAACGGTTATTTTCTCAGACATTACGTCCTTCCAGAAATACAAGTGAAAGATCTTTGCTTGTAATTAAACATTCAGCGTAAAGTACTCTTCAGAAATCGCCCTATAATGTAATGTGCATTGGGATATGCTGTAATAGCAATTCATGTATTTACCCAGTCAACTTTGGTAGCATTCAATATAAAACTAGGTTTGCTTGAATAACATATACCTAGGAGAGATCAATGCAGTCATCTAGCAGATGAAGTCATAAATGATAAATATATCAAATTTAAATGCAGTGTTGAGCAATTCGTATTGTAAATCTTTATGCTAATGAATTTCATAAGACTATTATTGATTATACAAATCAATTATGCTAATATTGATGTCTGGTCAAATTGATAGAATGTCCGACCAAAATGAAGATTTGAAAGGACACGTGTCCTGTTTATGAAGAAAACTTTTTTTTTTAGCACTGCAGGCTATTAATATTTTTGACACTTTGTGTTTACTTGATCCATGACAGGAAGATGCTGTTTCAGTTGTCCACATCATTGGTGCGCTCATGGTGTTTGGAGGTGGTATCCTCTACTGCTGGGTACAATCCTTTATTTCCTACAAGATGAAGACGTGTGGTTTGATAACCAACACTCTCTTTACTATGCGGCTTCTCATTGTTATTGCTATGTCAATTTTCTTTATCTCATGCGTGACAGCAACCTCGTTTGCCAGTAAAGACTGGATACGTTACCACAGGATTAGCAGCACAGTCAGTCCTCGGTGGGATTCTGGGGGCAAGGCCTATGTCCATCATGTCATTGGTGATGTTTCCGAGTGGCTTATGGCTTTAACTCTGTTAGGATTCATGTTCACATTTTTTGGAGAGTTCAGATTTGTAAAGATGAAGATTGTAGTGTCCAGGCGATTGCAGAATCCTGCACCACTTGCAACTGGGATGGGCTCTGATTCTGAGGATCCACTATACTCTTTGTATGTTTAGAGAGGTTTTCAAATTAAGTGTTGTAAAATCAAACTTGACTTTGGTTGTTATCCAGAATCCCCAAGGGGTAATGGGCCAGATGTATTTAACCAAAACTAAAGTATTAATTCACTCTGGCCAATCCTTGACTGAGTTTTGCCACACATTCTCTGGATTTCAGAATGTGCTTTGTCATGTAGCAGTCAACATTATGTTTACAGTACAAATTCTTGAGTGAAAGTAAGATTGATGTTCATTAAGTGTTTCTGTGTATAGAAGGTCAGTGCCTGAAAGGTACATAGGAACATTATTTTAAGGATAGATTAATTTATAGATTAAGTTAATGGTTTGGTTTGGTAATGGTATGGTTTCCTATGAAAGCTCAAAACTAAATTGATGTAAACTAGCTGAGGAAAGTTATTGCTGAAGGGTTCAGAGGCACTCAACCATAACTTTGGTGGGGAGATAAAAGTCGTTATTTGTAACAGACTGTACATAGTTTTCATCTTGTCAACATGTTGGGTCATATATTTGCTGGCGTGTCTTTGGACAAGTCAAAAGACAAATCAGGGAGGCATGGTGATCTCATGGCCAGTGCAGTCATCTCTGGAATCGAGCGGCCTGGGTTCAAGCCCTGGCCAGGGACACTATGTTGTGTTTTTGGGCAAGACACTCAACTCTCACAGTGCCTCTCTCCACCCAGGTGTATAAATGGGTACCGGCAAACTTGATGCTAGGGGTGACCCTGTGATGGACTAGCATCCCATCCAGGTGGGAATAGAAATATTCCTAGTCGCTTCATGCTACAGAAACCAGGATAAGCTCCAGCCTGATGGGCCACTTGGCTCGTATGCAGACTTTACCTTACCTACCTACCTAGACAGCACAAAATAAGCAATAGAAAGTACAGTAGTCCTATCTTTGGACAAGTCACATTAATTAGAAACGTTCCTTGGGGGGATAGGTTAAAATAATCATTCCCTAATTTTAATGGTGTTTTGTATGACATATTCTTCTTTTAGGCTTGCAGGGGTGTTTATAATTAATCATGGGTTAGCATGTGGGAGTCTGGATTAAGAAGTCTGGGTTCAAGCCCTAGTAAGGATTTTGTTTTTGTCGCGTTTGAAAAACATAGGTAACCTTTTAGTCAGAAGTGTATTTCAAACAAGTGATCAACCCGGAACTTTTAAATGCGCACGCGCACGATGCAAAACATGTCCTTTCATTCGTAACGTTGAGAAAATATCGGGCCCCAAGCGATCCATCAAGATCACTGATCATTTCATGATCACCTGTACCTCAGCCAATGTCATCTACTGAATAACTTGCACTCTTTGCAAAAAAATATACATCGGCGAAACAGGGAGACGACTAGGCGACCGACCGCTTCCGAGAACACCTTCGTGACGTAGAGAAAGACGACAAAAACGCATCTAAACCGGTCGCGAGACACTTTAATCTACCCAATCATTCTAAGCAACATATGGCAGTCAGCGGCCTTTCCCTACATCAAGGAAGCACGGAAAACCGGTATCAACGAACGCTTTTCATTCAACTAATTTATACTGTTGTTTTTCACGTTACCATGCACCAACCAATAGAGTAGCTCCATCTCTCTGCATATAAACCACACAACCCACAATTCCTCGATTCGCTCCGACCAAGGGCTAACGCTCGAAACGTCAGTTTTCGAATCTCTTTACGGTGGTCAATTCACATTATCAACCCAGTTGATAAAACCAAATTATCTTGTAATACTCCCCACCGACGCAGCACCACAGTTTCTATAGACACTTACCCCCTTTATTCATGTTGATAATACGCTAGTTGCTCGATAGGCGATACACGGACCGCTCGGGTAAGCCTCGGTACGAGGGCATGAATTCGAGGCGGGTGAGGATAGAATCGGTAGAGCACTGCACCGGTATCGTAGAGGTCATGATCAACTATGTCTTCATATCTATCTCCTCAGTTCAAATATAATTATGATATTTCATATATTCATTTGCATTCTTCACGATCTGCGGGTATATTACGAACTAACAATGTGACCAGCTCCCAGATGGCTTGATAGCTCAGTTGTTAAGCACTGCACCGGTATCGCAGAGGTCATAGGTTCGAATCCCGTTTAGGCCTGAATTTTTTTCAGGCTTTAATTTCACAGCTGCTTAAGTTGTGTACGTAACTGCGATGATCAACTATTGGTCTTTGATTAGCCCCAGTTTCAGGAATTCTACTTAATACTTTGCAAAGTAGAAAATTTCTACATTTACTGATGTTGGCGTGAAGTCAATCGGTACAAAAGTAGACATTTGAGAAAAATGCACTTTAAGTTTCTTACACGAAGGATTACATGTAAGCATTTAACAAGCTTCAAATAGCGGGACGGGGTGCAGACTGGATTTCGGGGGAGGGGGTGCAATGGTTGTTCTATTTTGTAAAAAGCTGCCGCAGTTGTAGGAAATATTCATATTCATAAGGGAAATGAATGAACCTAAGATGGCAATTCGAGGCAAAGCTTTTCACAAGTAATTATACCAATCGAGTTGTGCATGTCTTTGAAGAGGGAGGTATGTTTTGCCAGGCAACCTGCAAAATATACCTGCCGTCTTTGAAGCTGTTTTTCTTCATAGTTTCGTTCATATATGTTAAAACTAATCTATATTTTTGGTCACGTTCTTAAACAGCCGTTGCTATGGCCGTGGCTACGTAAAAAGACCTGCACCACTGTGTACTTTCCTTACATTTCACACTCATCCAGAGGAAAATTCGGCAAGATCGTTTCAAAATGTTTTTGACAAGTGTTCAAGGGTCTTGTATTTTCAAGAAATTGAAAATCGTTATACTTTAGGGTGGAATACCACCTTAATAAAGAAAAAGGGAAATGAATTCTGGTAGTTGTAGTCAAATGATACCTCTAAGGGGTGAAAAAAGTTCAAAAACAGGATCTTTGTACCCCTTACGGGTTCTTTTCAAAATTATTTCCAGCGAGCATCCCCGCCCTTTTTAATTTATATGGGAGTTCCCCTGGCTTAGTTTGCTTTTCTTTTGGTGAAAACGATAACAGAGAGAGTCCAAAATAGAATTTGACGAGTAATAATGATTCCCTTAACGTGATTCTATGTTTACCAAGCAATTAACCCAATCTAAAAAAATCTTCGCGGTAAACGAACCTCTATTTTAAAAGCGACTGCCTCCCATTTCCCCGAGGGTGGCCGAGTTGTGGAGTTACGAGTTGCAGCTGCGAGTTGCATTCATATTCTAGAACAAACAGCGGAGGCGCGGTCCAGTGCTTTCCAGATTCCGGAAATTTCGGTCCGTTTCGGTTCCTTCTGACCGGAATATTTGGGACCACACCTCTGGAGGTGTCCACTTTGACCGCTGGGACCGGTCTGACCATAGGTAACCCAGGCTCACTGTGTGTGACACGTGACATAATATAGGAAAATATAGAGAACATATGAGGTGAAGTTTAGGTCTGAAAATTTGCTAGAAAATGGAAATAAAAATCGATGAAACTTACCATGTGGCGAGTTGTTGTTGTCCTTAATACGTACACGTAGTTTTGGGGAAAAGCAGTCTTCATCATCTTTCCTTCATAGTAAAATGATTTTACTATGAAGGAAAGATGATGAAGACTGCTTTTCCCCAAAACTACGTGTACGTATTAAGGACAACAACAACTCGCCACATGGTAAGTTTCATCGATTTTTATTTCCATTTTCTAGCAAATTTTCAGACCTAAACTTCACCTCATATGTTCTCTATATTTTCCTATATTATGTCACGTGTCACACACAGTGAGCCTGGGTTACCTATGGTCTGACAGGAAATTCGCCGTTCCATTTTGACAAACCGGTTCATTGCCCGACTTCTCTTCACTTGCGTAGGGAATTCGGAACAGGAATACAAAATGGTAGGAGCCATTCCTCTTGGTTGGCCCGGTTTGATCGAAAAATGTCATTCCATTTTCTTCCGGTATTCCCACTGGTCTCTGACCTGTCGGTCTGGCATAAAGGAAAGCACCCATATAGGCGTCTTACATTGAACAAATTTATGCCTTTACGGCCTAGTCCACAGGCTATGATTGTTGCGCCTAGAATTTATTTATTTAACTTTATTTATACACATTATTAAGATACTAATCTACTAATAAATTAAATCTAATAACAACAAAAAAACAACAACAAATAACAAAGTGCCTGCTTCCCATGAAATGGTGGATGACCATGTGGTATTAGCTCCAGGCTTACATGTTTGTCCTACAAAGTTTCTTTGCTCCAGTCTACTCCGTAAAACACAGATCCTTCAGGATAGAAACAAGCCTCTCTTCTAATTCCAAATTTCTGTTCAAGTTCCTTTACTATTTCTTCCTCTCCACCCTGAAGTTCCTTGGTCTCTTTCCTGACTTTGTTGTCTCCCAGATATGTTGAAGTTACGACTTTGCTTCCAGCAAGAGTTATTCTTCCCCAGGGCTTGGCCATCGTGCAAATGCGACCGTGGGTGAATGGTGACTCCACGTTTGTTTGATGATAGAGTAACATATCGTTGAAGTCCTCTGTGGTTCTTGGACTGAGATCGAATTTGCATCTTGCTTCCCATTCGTCATGAGTGGATGCCCTTTGCTCTTCGTGGCCAAACTCGTCAACAATTACTTTGACCTTCTCTTCGTACCAGTATTCTTCGCCGTCTTTTCGGATGCGATAAATTCCACTCTCTCGTTCTTGAGGATCTGGTGAGTCGCTGAATCGAAGAGGTGTCAAATAGGAGTCGGCGAACGCAACGTCTGTCAACCACAGGCCATCTTCAAAGTTGATCATCAAAACCATGTGATCACAGGGAATTCCTTTGCGCTTTGAGTAGCGGCTAAACACTGCACCGGCATACAGCTTGCGTCTAAAGCCAAAATAGTCGAGAAGAAGAGAATATAGCGTGTTGAGCTCACAGCAAAATCCGCCACGGTGTCTTCGCACGATTTTGTCGAACAACCAATCCTTGGAGAGAACTATTTT
Organism: Micromussa lordhowensis; assembly: GCA_964020085.1. Taxonomy (NCBI): domain Eukaryota; kingdom Metazoa; phylum Cnidaria; class Anthozoa; order Scleractinia; family Lobophylliidae; genus Micromussa; species Micromussa lordhowensis. Next base: position 28,152,490 of record OZ026603.1, on the reverse strand, counting down.
CTCCTTGCCAAACACGCTCAAGTTTTCAAATGGCACAGATAACATATGGCATCGCTGAAGCTCTGTTAAGACCTCGAGTGTTGGTTCTCTGGGTCCGGTAAAATGAATACGAGCTAAATATTGGTCGACTTCGTTCTCCGTGAGCTGTTCGTGGTCCATTTTTGAAGCGAAGAAAAAGGGTAGATTAGAGCATAGTTAGGACCAATGAACCGTAAACATACCAACCATTGTGTTGGACGAGTTGAAGCGTTACGAGAGAAACTATAAATGTGCGAGCCGGGCGTGTTTGAAACGCGAAATGGCGAAATGACTTAACAATGTGGGATACGGCTATACAATATAGGCCATTTCCGAATTACCTGAAGCCTCTTTCTCAAAGCGAGTCTTGGTGCTCATCCTTTCATATGAAAATGAGATTTCATTCACATGCAAATTAAACTCATTTTCATATGAATGGTTATGCACCAGGCCTCGCTTTGAAAGAGAGGCTTTAGGTAACTCGGAAATGGTCTATTATTGAGAGCTAATCACCTTCAAGTCAGTGGTATTTAGGCTAACCAAAGAGCTGTTTAGGCTAACTTGAGTGTCATTCCATCATTTCGCCATTTCGTGCTTTAACCCATATATTGGCCACTCAAGGTGGGATTTAACCTAAAATTCTGAACAAAAATTGGAAGAATTTATTTTTCACAGAATTTGAATCTTAAGGTACTGAAGTGTTATTTTGTCAATTCCTGTTATTGTAAGCTTAAAGCTCGTTTTCTTAAAACGAGTTATTTTTGCCTTTGAGAAAACATATTCTGAGAAGATTTTGTCCAATTGAGCTGGAATTTTCAGGATTTGTTGTTCTGAGTAAGTTCTGCGGGATAAACTTAGAACTTTTCCATCTATTGCATTTTGTGGAAGTTATGCATTGAAACGTATGCTGGATTTTCTGTATCAGATTTAACTGGTCACGTCACCATTTGATGTGTTTTAAACTTTTCAAAAATCTCTATGCTTATCACAGCAAGCTATTTGTCTCTTTAATAAAATGTAAAAATGATTCCTTTTGATCAGTTCTTGTAGGAGTTATCTTTTCTCAAGTAAGCCCTGGCATTCCCCAGCAGGTGGCAGGTTTAATCAACCGGTTTCAGGTTACAATACACTTATAGGGTACAAAAATATTTTTTCATAATCTTTGGTCTTTAGGCGTTCTAAAAATGTATACTTTGCCATGGTTTAGAATTAAATCTTAGCTACGAAAAAAGTTTGAAAAAATAGTGTGTCCCGCCTTAAGGTGGCTGGAAACAGTTTCCAGCACTTTCCAAGACTTAGAGTTTGATGGGTCATTATAACCACTCTTTATCAGTTGATTCCAAAATCATGGTATCAAAATACTGCCCAATCATTGGTGAACAAGTTGCTGTCAAATTTGTGGCTCAATACGTTATCATAGCAACAATACGACCTGCTAAAAACACCCTTAATTTTAGCTTTAAGCTCTTATAACTCAAAAAATCTTCGAGAATTAAAAAAAAATTAATTAAATTTTCTTTAAACTTTGCATAATTATGCAAATTATGCTAATTGTGACAATTTTGATGTGAGTCGTAATTTCTATAACTGATGTCAAAGTACTTTTAATGCACTTTCTATAGGGCACAGAGGACAGGTAGCACACAAACAAATATGCCAAAACGTCATAAAGCTGAATTAAACAGATGCACAGAAATGCGTCCCTAGTGTTACTATAAGCTCTTTTCTGAAAAAAAAATTGAAAGACAACCGTGGCCTTGGAGCATAGCATTTACCATGTTATGCAGCATAAGGGAAATCAACTGCAGCACTGAAATAAATAAAATGATGCAAAGAAAGCCAAGACTTATTTGCATTTATTCCAGGAATAATAGCTAGACAATCTCCAGTGTTTTAGTTCAGATTGAGTTTAAAAAAAAAGGCATTATCAAACTGCTGTTTGCTAACGGTTTATTCACTGTTAGTGAAGCCTATGTTCTTATGGCAGTACCATAAATCGGTTAATATTGAAGAACAATTCGGTCAATCTGTAACCATACTCGTGAGAAACAAATCGCACTCCCGCTTTGTGGTCGTCCGATTTTGTAATCACTTGTATGATTACACACCGAATTGGACTCCACTCAGTCCTGTTACCACTACTTATTATAATTTTCTCTGTTAATAAGTTTTAGATTTCACTCGAATTGAGACTGTTGTTAGAGTATGATTGATTGAGTATGCAAGCTTTAATATTACTATTTTTGGAATTATAACAGTTTCATTAGATGTGGGAATTTGTGAACTTTTCTGTTTTTCATGCAATTTGAGTGCGTTTGCATCCCGATTTCTGGCAACACTCGCGCATTCGTGTATTGCATACTATTTTTCGCACAAAAAGGTCACCGGCCCCCCCAAGTCTGAATTTGCCCGTATCCCTATGCTTTTTATCATTTGTTTTCTGAAAATGCAACTTGACCTGTGGATTTCAGTATTTGTTTCTTTATTTGACAATCTATATCTTTTTTTTATCTTACAATTTTTCCTGGGATCGTGTGTATTTCCTGCTCAGTCCCCCAAACTATTGCAATGTGTCCATTGCATTATCACGGTAAGATTCCTTAAACCTGTAAGATTCCTAGACGGTAAGATTCCTTAAACGACTTAAACCTGTAAGTGTAATTGAATAAACCATAAACAGTGAAATAATAATAAAAAAAAGAATTAATAAAAAAAAATATAAAAAAAAAAAATCACGGTAAGATTGTCTTATCTAAATAGTGAGTGGCATCAATTTAGTTGACTATCTAAGAAGGGAAAAGTTGAACGCGAGCGCGTGCACGAGCCGGTTGCCTCTTACCGTCGGAATTTCAGGGTGTCTGTGAAACGAGGGGCTGGGATCGGGGTCTCTTTTTAACATTTTTTGCTTTCTTTTACTTAAGTTTATTTCTGATGTCTTTTTTATTTTATTTTTTTTTAACCCAAACTCCGCTTTCTTGCGATTTGCATCAGTGGTGCATCTTTGCTATATCTTCGCACATAAAGGACAGTTTGTAATTGGATAGTTCAATAAGCCAATCACATTCAAAGTTGTAGTTTAAATCAACCAATCACATTTAAAGTGGTAGTTAAAATCAACCAATCTCAATTTCAGAGTGACATTGTAATTTTATGATTAATTGGTAATAAGACTTTGTGTCGTCTAATTCGGTCTGTAATCATACTTGTAATAAACAAATTGGACTCCCACTGCACAGTCGTCAGATTTTGTTTTCACTTGTATGATTGCAGAGTGAATAGGACTCCACTCAGTCCTATTACCATTACTAATGAGCATGCACATTATAAATCTTGGTTGATTTCGTACTGCCATCTTCTGCAAAACAATGATAACCAAGTTGAACCCCCCCCCCCCCCCTCAGGGGGAGACTCCAATATAAAAAGGACAGGGGTGGTTTTGGTACCTCTTAAGGTGTTCAGCCTCAAAAGATCCACAGCAGACGCTTTTGTGATACCTTTAGGGTACTGAGCCAAAAAAATCTGAGAGGAGATAATGTTTTGTTTTAGAATTGGTACCTCTTTAAAGTGCCACTATGATGAAATTTTCGATATCCAGTTCTTTACATTTTCGAACACAATAGGTCTTTCTTAGATATCTTGCCAAATTTCAATGTATTACGAACATTAGAACTCGCGGTTTTTGGACCTTTATTTCCGGGAAGTTACGGCCGCCATTAATTTCCCTTGTTCCAAGTCTTGGTTGAGAATTGGAGAAAATGACATCATTTTCTCAAAAATACCACACGGGTTGAAATTATAATAACAACTAAAGTCGAAAATTGCACGAATATATGAGCCAAAGTTTTTGTTATTTTTATGCGAATTGCTGTGCTAATTGTTATTATAATTTCAACCTGTGTGGTATTTTTGAGAAAATGACGTCATTTTCTCACCAATTCTCACCAAGACTTGGAACAAGGGAAATTAATGGCGGCCGTAAATTCTCGGAAATAAAGGTCCAAAAATTGTGAGTTCTAATGTTCGTAATACACTGAAATGTGGCAAGATATCTAGGAAAGACCTGTTGTGCACGAAAATGTAAAAAAATGGGTATCGAGAATTTGATCATAGTGGCACTTTAAAAGGGGTGAAAAGAAATTCAAACCACAAAACAGGATCTTGGTACCTCTTAGGGGTTCTTTCCAAAATTTCTGACAAGCACTTCATCCTTTTTATGTAGGAGTCCCCTCCCCTGGAGATCACCTTAGCTTTGGAAAGTTAACCGTGGGAACAGCTATATTTCATTGGCTGCACTGAAACTTCCGCTGTCATGCAATGTATCAACAAATCATAGTTTATAGAGGGGATCTCGACTTGCAAACCATAAACACAGGGAAAAAAAGACTTAATAGTTATGTTACATCTGTATATAAAACATTGATTGTTTTAGTAACAGACAGTAGTTGAAGGTCAGCTAATGAAATCATTCAAGCTATTTTAAAAGTGAAGGCGTTGAATGCATCCTTGTAATTTTGGATTACTGCTAGTAAAATTAACATTCCATAGACAATATTATTCTAGATGTAGATGCTACTGAAACCAGTAAGAGTAGTTAGAAAATAACCCAAAGCAAATACATGCGCTGATTGGTTTAAAACCGTGTTTCTATAACTCTATAGAGATAGAGAACTTGCACGAGCTGTTGATGTAATGATGGCGCAAACAAAGAGAATTTACATTTTGATGATCGAAGTCAACAAGTTGTTTTTCTTTTTCTTTGTCACGGTATTTTCTAAATGAAATAGAAAACATGTTCTCCGTGTTCCTATCGAGTTATAGAAACACTCATGAAAGTTTGGGAGAACTCGAAAAAGCTGTGGAAACACTTGCCTGCGGCTCATTTTCCCACAGCATTTCTCGTTCTCCCAAACTTTCACTTGTGTTTCTATTAAACAATTAGATTATGAGCTCGAGATTTCTATCGCGTGATAGTTGACGAGGGTGCAGCCCGAGTCAACTATCACGCATAGAAATCGAGAGCGAATAATCTAATTGTTTTAGTATAAATCTACTAGTCGTTCAAAAATTTAATCTAAATCCTCTTCAAAGACACTTCAAAAACACAAAGAAACGGTCCCTAGTGCGCGCTGCTACGCTACTCACTATCTATCACAGAATAGAACGTGGGTAGCGTAGCCAATCAGAGGACGTTATTCGTGATAGAACGCTAGTAGATTTATACTAAAACTCGATAGAAACACAGTACATGTTTTCTATTTCTTAATTAAAGGATAAGTGTGCGAGGATTTCACTCCACCCTTGCTTACTGTACCAAGCATAATTCACTCTCCCACAGTTGGAGGACCAAATGGGGGTGAGGGAATTTTCTGGGCCATTCCAATTTATTCCCTCCTTCCTCCCTGGCTGTTGATCAGCTAAGCCAAAATTTACCTTGTAGGAAACAAAGTTCAAAGAGCTGCCCATCACAAAATAACCTGACTCTGCCCGCTGCCAAAGCCCCCTCCCTTACCCTGTTACCGGGTGGGAGAGGCCATTTTTCCTACATATTCCCTCAGAATTATTACAATGTTCAGTACTGTTGATGCTGACAGAGCAGCCCTGTCAGAAATATCTTTTGTAGCCCCTATACAAAACAATTATCTCATCACTTGGGAAGGGGTGGCAGGAAGAGGTGTTGATACTGATTCCAGGCTTACATGTTTGTCCTACAAAGTTTCTTTGCTCCAGCCTACTCCGCAAAACATAGATCCTTCAGGGTAGAAACAAGCCTGTCTTCTAATTCCAAAGTTCTGTTCAAGTTCCTTTACTATTTCTTCCTCTCCACCCTGAAGTTCCTTGGTCTCTTTCCTGACTTTGTTGCCTCCGAGATATGTTGAAGTTACGACTTTGCTTCCAGCAAGAGTTACTCTTCCCCAGGGCTTGGCCATCGTGCAAATGCGATCGTGCGTGAATGGCGACTTTGGGTTAGTTTGATGATAGATTAACATTTCTTGGAAGTCTTCTGTCGTTTTCGGAATGAAATCAAATCGGTACCTCGGCGCCCACTCAGCGTCGGTGGTAAACTTTTCTTTCGCCAATTCTTCGCGACCAGAGTTATCGACAATGATTTTAATTTTCTCTTCGGCGAAATAATCATCTCCATCTCTACGTATTCGATAAATCCCACTCTGTTGTTCTTGAGGATCTGCCGAGCCGCTTAATCGAAGAGGTGTCGTGTAAAAATCACCAAATGCAACATCGATCAACCAGGTACAGTCTCCAATTTCGACCGTGACAATCATATGATCACATGGCGGTCCTAGAAGTCCCGTTTTTCGGCTGAACACCACCCCAGCATGTTTCTCGTGTTTAAATCCAAACGAATTTAGGAGAAGAGAGAATATCGTGTTGAGCTCATAGCAAAATCCACCACGGTGTCTTCGCACGATTTTGTCGAACAACCAATCCTTGGAGAGAACTATTTTCTCCTTTCCAAACACGCTCAAGTTTTCAAAGGGCACTGACAAAATGTGACACCGATGAAGTTCGGACAAGGCATCGATAGTTGGTTCTATGGAACCTTTATAATGAATACGAGCTAAATATTCCTCTACTTCGGCTGGGGTGTAACCATCTCGTTCCATATCGTCAAATTTATAATGGTTTTGCTAACCGTTGCGTTGCGTGACTTCGAGTCTTCGTTCCTTACTGCGCATGCTGGCTAAATGAAGACTGGGTACGAGGCAAGTCTTCGTTCCTTACTGCGCATGGCATGACGAAACGAGCGACTCTCGACAACCTCGTTCCCAGGCTCTCTCTCCTCTGCCTCCCTTTGTCGTTGGGAGAAAGACCCTGGTTGCGGCTGGTCACGTGACCACCCAGAATCTGGGTGGTAAAAAAATCTGTTGGGTGGGAGGGGTGCCAGAGTACTTTGATTGTTGTTGTGGCAAACTTTGTGGGTTTCAAAACCTCGAGCAGTCGCTAAAAAAGCTACCCGCTCTATCGGGTTCGAAGTCGGATTTTGCCGATGAAGAAGGCTACATTATTTCTGCCGTCTCCAAAATATAGAAGACTTTCGTTCACAAAGCAATTCGGCAGCCGAATGGAGCTCAAAATTTCCGACGGTTATCACTTGTAAAACGTCACGTACCGAATCGAAGTGAGACCGACCAGTGGATCAGTCTCTTGAATCTTTGCGTTCGGAGGTAATTTATTTTCTTCTTTGTGCGGTAATTTGAATTTAAAAAGTACTTCTGTCACATGGCCGATTAGCCGAGCTGACTTGCATTTGGTTTAACGCAATGTAAAATGATTTGCAGTTTTGTTGACTTAAGCCCGCGCTTATATTTCATCTGCATCAGGTTTATGTAAGTTTATATTTAGGCAGATGTTTAAACACGATTCCTTGACATAGTCAAGAATTATGTTCTGCAAAATAGTAAATAAAACATCGTTTTATATAGCGAACAATGTGCCATGAGGTTAATTCCGGCAACAGTGAGTGCTATGAAACAGTTTACGCTTAATTCGACCGGCTGGAATTGAAATAATAAAGAGTGGTAATTCAATACGCTGGATACATACAAATTTATTTCGTTTTTCCTGTATGAAGCTTAGAATAGGACTGAAGAATTTCAAAGGTATTTGCCAGTGTGTAGTTTAATATAGCGACCAGTGATCGCCTTTCTTTCGCTTCAGTTGATATCGACAAAAATTATTTGTTGACTCCACCCTGGTGAAAAAGTTTGTGTCACAGGTGGTCACGTGACCAGCCGCAACCAGGGTCTTTCTCCCAACGACAAAGGGAGGCAGAGGAGAGAGAGCCTGGGAACGAGGTTGGACTCTCGAAAGATCAATCTCGTTCCCAGAGCCCACGTGCCTTTTGGTCAGCACCAAGACACGGAGCTCTGGAATAATCAACAAGCTCGTTCCCAGAGCCCTCGTTTCTTTTGCTTTTAAAATTTGATAACTGCCGTTCTTTCAAAGCCAAATTTCGACTTTCCTAGTCTTTCCAGTGCGTATTGAATGTCTCTGTGGAACGTATTCACATCGACTTCACCTCTGGACTCCAAATAAACCAAGCCACGCATGCGCTGTGAAACCGGAAGTCCTAAAATCTTGGTCTCTGGAAATTGATTATTCCAGAGCTCCGTGTCTTGGTGCTGACCAAAAGGCACGTGGGCTCTGGGAACGAGATTGTCGAAAGATCCGTTCGAGGAGCGGTTTTGATTGGTTGTTGAAAAACAATCCAAATAACCGGAAGTAAATAAGAAAGCCGGACAGACGCCAAAGAAATTTGTCTCAAAGCCTAGCAAAATTCCCAGCAGGACATGGGTTTTAATTTCCGGTGTCGTCATGGTGCTCGTGCTAATCAGATTACAAATCTGTCATTACTGCACAATTTGTGGGTGTTTGTGGTTTTTAACCAGATCACCAATCATAAACGGCTGCTTAGAAAAAGTTAAAATAATTAATATTACAACCAGATCTTTGTTTATGCATCGCGCGAAATTCGATCAAAGAGCGCGTGGCGCGAATTAGAGCATGATGGCAAATCCATGTTCTGTTCGCCTCTATCGATCAAATTCGCGGACCGTCGCTCAATCCGAGCCAAATTTGATTCGCCATATCGAGCGAATGATTTCATAAACCACGAGAGTTCATCTTACGTAATTCCTTTGCATTTTCAAAGCTGACATCGCAGAAGTTTATATTTTTCATCTGTCTGATACAAAAGGCCAAATGGCGGGATCGTGAATCCATCGTGGGCATCATGGTTTTTCGATCTTCGAGAAAGAAAGATACAGTCATTGTCGCCCCTCTCTTCGAAACAGTTTGAAGAACGTTACGAAGAAAGAACCTGGACGCCGAAGAAATTAGGCATTTATTAAATTCGATTGAAGCTCGAGTTATTTTTCGGCGGAGACAAGCGAGGGGCCGGAAATACGTCTGCGTTCGCAGGCTAAGTGATATGCGGCTTTTTGAGAGACGCACTTGAGCAAAATTGCTAAACAGCTCTTGCCAAACTCTCTTGACTTTTCTCAACGTCGGTGGCAACAGGTACGTTATAATATACATTTTTAAAGATATATCAAACTAGAAATTGGATATTTATTACTTGTACTTTTCATTAAAAGTTTGCATGTCAGTTTTACGTTCCCCACGGTCAAATCCTGCCCTTGTCGGCGCACTATTCTAGGCCTTTGAATCTTCGTTTTAAACAACAAAATCTATTTTAATGTATGTCATATGTTCCGGGATTGGGCCGATTATGAAAACAAAATGAAAACAAAATGTTAAAGAATTAACATTTAAATATAGATAAATAAATAATTAATATAATTTAATTATTGTGCTCAGGAAATATATTAACACTTTAAATATCACTGTATGGCCTGCCTGAGACAACAGTGGGAATCTTTTCTCCAGGTGTTTCTGGGGCACTCAGAAAATGTACATTATTTCGATTCCCTTGATAATCATTTTGATTTATTAATAATGATGATGAATATAAATACTGTAATCACTGTTTGGCTTGCCTGAAGCAACAGAGGAGCTTAGCTTTTTCAAGCTGCAAATCTGTGGGAATTATTTCCCCAGGTGTTTCTTGGGCATTAAAATGCACATTATTTCTCTTATAAATCAGTTTGATTTAGTAATAATGATGAATAGAAATACTGTAATCACTGTTTGGCTTGCCTGAGACAACAGAGGAGCTTAGCTTTTTCAAGCTGCAAATCTGTGGGAATGTTTTCCCCAGGTGTTTCTTGGGCACAAAAATGCACATCATTTCTCTTAAAAATCATTTTGATTTTAATTATTAAAGTAATAATGATGAATATAAATACTGTAATCACTGTTTGGCCAGCCTGAAACAACAGAGGAGCTTAGCTTTTTCAAGCTGCAAATCTGTGGGAATTTTTCCCCAGGTGTTTCTTGGGCACTAAAATGCACACTATTTCTCTTGAAAATCATTTTGATTTAGTAATAATGATGAATATAAACAATGTAATCACTCTTTGGCTTGCCTGAAACAACAGAGCAGCTTAGCTTTTTCAAGCTGCAAATCTGTGGGAATTTTTCCCCAGGTGTTTCTTGGGCACTAAAATGCACACTATTTCTCTTGAAAATCATTTTGATTTAGTAATAATGATGAATATAAACAATGTAATCACTCTTTGGCTTGCCTGAAACAACAGAGCAGCTTAGCTTTTTCAAGCTGCAAATCTGTGGGAATTTTTTCCCCAGGTGTTTCTTGGGCACTAAAATGCACATTATTTCCCTTAAAAATCATTTTTTACTTCTAAATAAATGAATCGATTATTCAGTATAAGTAAGTTTTTAGCAATCCGACAGGATGCAGAGGAGCGAAGTATATGTGTGCAAGGTTCGTTTGCATGTCTCGATTTTCTCTGGCCTTTGACCAAGTTGATAAATAAACAACTATTAAAATTAGAGAAAAATCCTTGACCGAAATGACGTGATAAATTTATCTAGGCATGCTCGTGGTCGCGGTAAATTGATTTAATTAAAAATTATTACACTGCAAATCGGGCAAGAGAAATAGTCTGTGACTGGTACCTAGTGATGTAAGTGGGGTGTTCTTTGGACGTTTTATTTCAGCAAATATTAGTAAAAAGAAAATATAAAAAGATCTATTTGCTGTAGCGGACGGAATTCATAACGTGCGGCATTGGTTCGAAGTTCCGGTGTTAGAAACCAAAGATAATATATCCGGAAGATATCAGGCCATAATTCTTAACATTCCTCAGATTTTCAGTTACGGCCAAGAAACGAAAACCTCGGTGTCGATGAGCTGATTACGAAAAATACTTCTCTAATTTGTAGTTAGACTGAACCTTAGCAGAGTGTTTTTCCCGTTTCGTTGAGCATTACTTAAATGGAAACACTTTCGCGGGACCTTTTTTTACAGTTAAAATACAATAGGATTTCGTCGCAAGAAACCTGACTGCTTCACTGTTTTAGCAAGGGGAAAGCTATCCGAGTGCCATCGCTTTAATTTATAGGTTTGAGTGTAGAAGATTACGCCGACTGCGCTGAAGTTTCCAGAAAAAAATAGATTAATAACTAGTAATAACCACAGGTTAGGAAGTGCGGGCGAGGGCTATGCATGATTTGTTTCACTGAGGTTAACGAATTCATTGTAAAACAGTGGCGTTGTGTTCTTTTTCCATTTTGGGCATTTATATTTGCAGGGCAATAAAGGGTTGCATAGTGTGGGTGATAGTTTTCCCTAAAACGAGACAAAGGGATCTAAGAGTGGTTTTACTGACCTTGTGAAACAGTAACACCAGTTTGATTATACACTAGTTCTATTTTGTGTTGGGTTTGACAAAATGGTTATTTTTTCACGTTGTAAATAAAAACACTGTTGATTATAAAATGGACATATTGATTTAGTCAAGGTCATTTGATGTAACCCGACAACAACAGACACGGACAGGAAACGTTCCGATCACAAGTTCACACGCTTGATTTTGATTGGACGGCGCGCCAGCTATGCATGAGCTGCACGTGATTCTTCGACGAAATAGACGTCGTCCACGTGATAAAATTGTGTTGTGTGCATTCCAATTTATGGACCGCCACTTCTGCATGAACTGCACGTGATTCTTGACATTCTTAGCTTCAAGAAGGCGAAATTTACATATTATTTGACCCTTCAACTACATTAAAGATCATTGACTATGGAAGGTGAAACAGCTATGCTTTGGTGAGAATTGTCTTCTGCTTGGTGTTGGTTTCTAGCGGTCAGAACGCCTGTGCTCAAATTACTGCTGCTTCGTGTTTGTCTCGCGTGGTCAAAGCGCCTGTGCTAAAATTACGTCCTTTCATTTCATTGGTTCTTAGTGTCCCTAAGGACAAATATTTGGAAGGACGACTTTTTTTGCTAAATTCGAGTCACTGTAAGGCTATATAACTGCCGCGCATGCGTTTGAAACCAATGTTGAGATTAGGATTGCGGGCTCCGCTGGTCGCCCGCAATTACCTTGATTTTGCTTTGAGGATGATTCCGTTGACAGGTAGATGTCGTCTTAGTTTGATTTTTTGACACGTTCCTTGTCAAGAAGCATGAGATAAATTATACCCTGCGGTTAAGTTGGTTAGGATTAAAACTAGACCCCCTCATGACTTTGCGCTGTTCAATAGCGCAAAGTCAGTAGGGGGCGGCTCTTTCAGAACCTCATGAATCTCGTCGAAAGACAGCACCCCATTGACCTTTATGGACCAAAGGCCTCGAAGGAGTCAACCTTTGCTGGAGAGCCTGGTTTTAAATGTGACATAAGCGATGGATTGTCATCAAAAGTTTGCCGTCCCTGCTACGAGAAAATTACGAAGTTTAAAAAATTCAGCGATATTTTTTTACGCTCTACAATACAACAGCAGTCTCTAATTCGGTTTAAAAGACGCAAGACTCAAGTCCTTCACAAAAAATCTGTATCTGGCAGTCCAGGTAAACCGATTTTATACTACCGAAACCGGTTGGCAGCACCGCCAGAGCATCCTTTTTCTCTACAATGACAATCCTTAAGATCTCTTTCAATAACTTGTAACGCGAAATTTACAGCTTGTCCTTCTACATCAGACTCCGAAGACAAGGAAGTCACCGAACTCGCCATGTTTATAGGCAATTGCAGAAACGTGAGAGGACTGGGAAAGAGTATGGTTGTTTTCCGTTTTTTGAAAAAAATAAGATATTAAAATGAAAGATCAACTCAATTTGAGAGTCTTTACCAAGAATAGAAGTGTTTAGACGAGGAAAATGGCAAAATGGTAGCTCTTCAAATATCACCTACAATAGAGAGTTTGTATGGATTGGGTAGACAAGCCACAAAATAAAATTATAAGGATTTGTATGGAAGTTTGCAACTTTTGCGAGGCTCCCATTTGAACAATTTTCCACTGAAAACTCTCAAACTTGACTGGGTAGCTTTTCATTCAGTAACATTTCAGTTGAAATGTTTAGTTTTTCAATCTAATCAATATAATAAACTCGTCCCAGTCCTCTCACGTTTCTGCA
>OZ026603.1:27946951-28134451 GCA_964020085.1 Micromussa lordhowensis | reverse complement strand
TCGCGACAACATGAATCCTGGTGTAACAGAAAACAGTGATAGCGTACGGAAGCACGACACAGCTAGCTGTTTTGAAGAAAATAAATCCATTTTTATCCTGGAGATGTGAAGAGCAGCTTCACTTCAGCAATTCACTTTGACTTACCTCCAGTTCTTTCTTCGCTTTTCTAGTTACATCCCGATTGTGGTAGTCATCGCAAAAAATGTTCCACAAACATGGCCGGGCCTCGTACTCATCTATTAGGTTGCATATCAAACTACCACTCCACTTCTCGTTGCCTGTTTTTTTAGATTTTTTCGCTTTTCTTACTTTCTCGCCTTCAGCGTCACTGTCGTCCGAATATTCGTCCAAATTATTGCTTTGTTGTTCTTCACAGTACAGGACGATGGCAATGCGGTAGCCATATTGCATTGAGCCTGCCTAGGTTACCCCCGCTGACCGAAAAACTATGGCACACTATATCATCCGCTCGGTCAAACGGAAAAAACTATCATGAACTATCATGTTGAATTTGAACATGTCCAAACTGCATGATAGTTGGTGATAGTTGGTAATAGTGAATGATAGTTCGTGTTCAAACGTGCGTGATAGTTGAAACTATCATCGACTATCATCAACTATCATGACCGTTTGAACGGGCCTATTTTCTGGATTTAGCCAACGCTTTGAACAACTTTGTAGTACATGTATTTAAGTTAAGCGAGGGCTGCCTTGAAACTGGAAACGAAACAGAAAAAGACGGGCTGGAATTACAATGCAAAAAAAAAAGGCCTGTGCCTTAACGTGGCTCGTTAATCGTACTCGGTACACGCTCGCGCGTGCTCATCAGAAGGTGCTCGAGGCACATGGACTTCCCCGCGCGGTTAGAACTTCGGTTGGAAAGAGTTACCGTGCGACTACTCAAAGCGGGCCACTTGGAAAAGAACTCAGCCAATCAGAACGTTACTTGAGTACAAAGGTTAGCGATATTTCTCTCAAATAAACCAGTAACATTGAAGAATACGATCTTAGCAAAATTGAGAACCAAATTTGCGGATCGGTTAGTTTCGATCCCACATTTTGTACGCTTTTCAACTATTTTGGTTTAGTTGTCGCAAATGAGTTTTCAAGCGAATTTTTTCTAGCGAGATTTATAATTATCATAGATCGCCGTCAAGGGCTGAATCTCTAAGAGTGTATATAACGCAGAGGGGTCGACAGTGTTTATGTTTTTACCTCAAACAGACCGTTTCTTGCCGTCACGACAAAACTACCAATCCATTGTTCTCAGTTCACGTTTTGCTTGGTTAGTTTTCTTCTGGGTGTGTTCGATTGTGTGGTGTTCGGTAAATAAGATTAATTATGAGGATTCGCATGTCGACTCAATCATTGTTTCCCTTTCTCCGTCATTTTCAAGTGGGCGTGGTATCGCCATTACCACACGAGTCGGATCATTTGAAAGCAATTTTGTGGCTGACGTATTTCAAAGCCACTGTGACGTAGTTAAATCGCGAGTTGACAGGCAACGGATACACACAAAAGATAAATCCTTGCGAAAATACCGCGGATTTTTAAGGAAAAGCTAGCTTGCAAACACAGACGAATTTTCACTTGTCGTAACATGAAATGCTAGGGGGAAACTCCGGTTGTGTTCCTAGAAAAAAGCCTGTTGAAACTTTACTACAAATGTGCATAAATTTGACAAGAAAAGAGATGTCGACTGCTAACTTTCGGAAAGCGTGTACCTCTGCTATATGGTGTTGTTTTAGCTTTTAGAATTCTTCAAAAAAACAAGCCGGGTCAGCTGCGGGATCTGAGCAGATCTGTGGGGTGTCAATGCGTAATAAAACCACTCAATTAATGTGGTTTTTATGGCATAATATTGTGGTGATATTTCAACAGATCAAGTATAAATGGACGAGAAGACCATTAATCAGCATTAAACATACTGCAAACTTCAACAACATTCTTCGGTTAAAAGTTTTAAAGGATAAACGCATAAACTTTTTATTAGTATAAATTACCAGAGCAATGTCCATTAGCGAACTACTTAATCTTAGCTAGCATTTTATTTTCTCATTTTTTTTATCAACTTCTTTGTCCTTTTTTATCGTGTAATTTTTTCTCATATCATGACTCACTCATTTTTCAGCATTTGTCCAAGGCTGCAGTCTAATTGCCAAAAAACTCGCTTATTTTTGTTTGTTTTGTTTTTTTGTTTTGCAAACTTTTGACCTGAGAATGTGTTCAATTTTTGCAATAATTAATGCGGTCTTTTATCTCATAATCTTGCAGAGAGATATATCATATCCATGATAATTATTTGCTAATATCTGCAGTATATTTTACATGAACTAGAAGCCTGCTGTTTCATCCACTTTATTCTAATTTATCAGACACGCAAAATTAATTCATCCACCCGGCAATAGAAGTATAAAGTGAAACACTTCCTTTTAGTCTCCTATCCATCCATTTTTCTTTACATCTCCTTCCGCTGAAGGTTGAACGGTAGTTTTTCTATTTTTATGCCATTGCTCGTTTGGTACTTGCAGTGTCAACGGATAGGCAGACGGGCAATTAATTCCAGCGTCCGGTTTTTCTACAGCCCTCGTATTCATGGAGCTCTCTTCCTCTTTAATGACTGCACACGCTGGTTTCAAGTCCATCACGAGCTTCGGCCGCCCTGGGTCCTGACTCGTCACGAAAAATCGCCTCGCGCTCGATCTCGTAAACGTCCACGAGCTGCGAGAATCTCCTCGCGGGCCCGTCGGATTGAGATGTCGGACATCGCCCGAGAAGATACTGCGTCGAATTCGACGATAGACCCGTTTTAGTCCATTTCGGAACTGGCTTGTGATTAAAGCATACATCATAGGGTTGCAAGCTGAATTCACTAACGATAAAACGGTTGCAGTTAGTACAAACTTTTCAGGAAGTGTTGCTTCGGGGTAGACAGTTAGCAAAGGGGGTATAGTATAATAGGGCAGCCAACATATTGTATAGACGCCAAGGACAACATAAACCATGACAGTTTTTTTAGACGCTGAGAAATTCATGGCTCCATGCCACTTTTAAGGCGCCTGTTTCTTGCATCGCGAATCTGGATGTTTACGATCGTTCTAGCATGTCTTCTCGCGACAACATGAATCCTGGTGTAACAGAAAACAGTGATAGCGTACGGAAGCACGACACAGCTAGCTGTTTTGAAGAAAATAAATCCATTTTTATCCTGGAGATGTGAAGAGCAGCTTCACTTCAGCAATTCACTTTGACTTACCTCCAGTTCTTTCTTCGCTTTTCCAGTTACATCCCG
This sequence comes from Micromussa lordhowensis, assembly GCA_964020085.1. NCBI lineage: Eukaryota > Metazoa > Cnidaria > Anthozoa > Scleractinia > Lobophylliidae > Micromussa > Micromussa lordhowensis. The sequence continues at coordinate 28,131,158 of OZ026603.1, read as the reverse complement.
ATTGTGGTAGTCATCGCAAAAAATGTTCCACAAACATGGCCGGGCCTCGTACTCATCTATTAGGTTGCATATCAAACTACCACTCCACTTCTCGTTGCCTGTTCTTTTAGATTTTTTTGCTTTTCTTACTTCGCTTTCAGCGTCACTGTCGTCCGAATATTCGTCCAAATTATTGCTTTGTTGTTCTTCACAGTACAGGACGATGGCAATGCGGTAGCCATATTGCATTGAGCCTGCCTAGGTTACCCCCGCTGACCGCAAAGCTATCGCACACTATCATCCGCTCGGTCAAACGGAAAAAACTATAATGTTGAATTTGAACATGTCCAAACTGCATGATAGTTGGTGATAGTTGGTAATAGTGAATGATAGTTCGTGTTCAAACGTGCGTGATAGTTGAAACTATCATCTATGAACGGGCCTTTATTTTCTGGATTTAGCCAACCCTTTGAACAACTTTGTAGTACATGTATTTAAGTTAAGCGAGGGCTGCCTTGAAACTGGAAACGAAACAGAAAAAGACGGGCTGGAATTACAATGCTAAAAAACAGCCCTGTGCCTTAACGTGGCTCGTTGATCGTACTCGGTACACGCTCGCGCGTGCTCGGAAGGTCCTCGAAGCACATGGACTTCCTCGCGCGGTTAGAACTTCGGTTGGAAAGAGTTACCGTGCGACTACTCAAAGCGGGCCACTTGGAAAAGAGCTCAGCCAATCAGAACGTTACTGCTTGAGTACAAAGGTTAGCGATATTTTTCTCAAATAAACCAGTAACATTGAAAAATACGATCTTAGAAAAATTGAAAACCAAATTTGCGGATCGAATAGTTTCGATCCCAAATTTTGTACGCTTTTCAACTATTTTGGTTTAGTTGTCGCAAATGAGTTTTCAAGCGAAATTTTTCTAGCGAGATTTATAATTATCATAGATCGCCGTCAAGGACTGAATCTCTAAGAGTGTATATAACGCAGAGGGGTCTACAGTGTTTATGTTTTTACCTCAAACAGACCGTTTCTTGCCGTCACGACAAAGCTACCAATCCATTGTTCTCAGTTCACGTTTTGCTTGGTTAGTTTTCTTCTGGGTGTGTTCGATTGTGTGGTGTTCGGTGAATAAGTTTAATTATGAGGATTCGCATGTCGACTCAATCAATGTTTCCCTTTCTCCGTCATTTTCAAGTGGGCGTGATATCGCCATTACCACACGAGTCGGATCATTTGAAAGCAATTTTGTGGCTGACGTATTTCAAAGCCACTGTGACGTAGCTAAATCACCAGTTGACAGGCAACGGATACACACACAAAAGATAAATCCTTGCGAAAATACCGCGGATTTTTAAGGAAAAGCTAGCTTGCAAACACAGACGAATTTTCACCTGTCGTAACATGAAACGACGGGGGAAAGTACGTTTGCGGTGTTCCTAGAAAAAAGGCTGTTGAAACTTTACTACAGTTGTGCATAGATTTGACAAGAAAAGAGGTGTCGACTGCTAACTTTCGGAAAGCGTGTACCTCAGTGCTATGTGGTGCTGTTTTATCTTTTAGAATTTTTGAAAAAACAAGCCGGGTCAGCTGCGGGATCTGAACAAATCTGTGGGGTGTCAAGGCGTAATAAAACCACTCAATTAATGTGGTTTTTATGGCATAATATTGCGGTGATATTTCAACAGATCAAGTCTAAATGGACGAGAAGACCATTAACCAGCATTAAACCTGACATTGCAAAGTTCAACAACATTCTCTGGTTAAAAGTTTTAAAGCATAAACGCATAAACTTTTTATGAGTATAAATTACCAGAGCAATGTCCATTAGCGAGCTACTTAATCTTAGCTAGCATTTTTTTTTTCTCATTTTTTTATCAACTTCTTTGTCCTTTTTTATCGTGTAATTTTTTTCTCATATACTGACTCCTTTTTCAGCATTTATCCAGGGCTGCAGTCTAATTGCCAAAAACCTCGCTTATTTTTGTTTGTTTTGTTTTTTGTTTTACAAACTTGTGACCTGAGAATGTGTTCAATTGCAATAATTAATGTGGTCTTTTAACTCATAATCTTGCAGAGAGATATATCACATCCATGATAATTATCTGCTAATATCTGCAGTATATTTTACATGAACTAGAAACCTTCTGTTTCATCCACTTTATTTTAATTTATCAGACACGCAAAATTAATTCATCCACTCGGCAATAGAAGTATAACGTAAAACACTTCCTTTTAGTCTCTTATCCATCCATTTTTCTTCACATCTCCTTCCGCTAAAGCTTGAACGGCAGTTTTTCTGTTTTTATGCCATTGCTCGTTTGGTACTTGCAGTGTCAACGGATAGGCAGACGGGCAATTAATTCCAGCATCCGGTTTCTCTACAGCCCTCGTATTCATGGAGCTCTCTTCCTCTTTAATGACTGCACACACTGGTTTCAAGTCCATCACGAGCTTCGGCCGCCCTGGGTCCTGACTCGTCACAAAAAATCGCTTCGCGCTCGATCTCGTAAACGTCCACGAGCTGCGAGAATCTCCTCGCGGGCCCGTCGGATTGAAATGTCGGACATCGCCCGAGAAGATGCTGCGTCGAATTCGACGATAGACCCGTTTTAGTCCATTTCGGAACTGGCTTGTGATTAAAGCATACATCATAGGGTTGCAAGCTGAATTCACTAACGATAAAACGGTTGCAGTTAGTACAAACGTTACAGGAAGTGTTGCTTCGGGGTAGACAGTTAGCAAAGGGGGTATAGTATAATATGGCAGCCAACATATTGTATACACGCCAAGGACAACATAAACCATGACAGTTTTTTTAGACGCTGAGAAATTCATGGCTCCACTTTTAAGGCGCCTGTTTCTTGCATCGCGAATCTGGATGTTTACGATCGTTCTAGCATGTCTTCTCGCGACAACATGAATCCTGGTGTAACAGAAAACAGTGATAGCGTACGGAAGCACGACACAGCTAGCTGTTTTGAAGAAAATAAATCCATTTTTATCCTGGAGATGCGAAGAGCAGCTTTGGCTTGGAGTTAGCGAAAATCTCCCCCAACCCACTAAAGGACACACTGAGACCAAAGTTGATTGGAGCCAGATCCAGACTAGAACTAACGCTGTTCTTCGCTGTGTGACAATTGTTTCATACTGAAGGCAGTTCAAAATGCTATGATAACGATCCAAGGCAATTACCGCCACCGTTAATGAGGATGCGATCCCATAAAGCGAATTTAAAAAACCGTAAAATGCGCAGACTTTGTCCTCGCTGATTTTCCTCTCCTGAGACAAAAGCGAGTCGGCAGCTGAAGGTATGAGAATGATACCAGCCAGTAGATCTGCCACGCTCAAATTGGCTATGAAAAAATTCGTACACGTACGGAGGCGATTGTTTCTCGCTAGAACAACCAGTACCAACACATTCGAAATGATATTTACAACAGCTGTTAGAATCAACACAACGGCGAAAAATATACTTGAAGTTCGCGACGGCGTGTCCAAATTTCTTTCTAATTTTGTCTCGTTTTCCAGCCCCATGATTAAGTCCACGTTATCCTTTCTAGATGTCCTCTTGAATTTTAATCTGCAAGGAGAGCTAGCTCCTTTCAAACATCCTCTTATCCAACAGGCGACTCGCGAGTTTGTTGGAAACCGCAGAAAACCTAATGAGGCACGTAATGTTTACCCCACAAATACAAAGCAAGACTTTTCTCGCTTTTGATTTGATCGTATCGCCCGCCACATCCATATTTCATGTGTGTTTTTCTCCACAATGGTTAAGCTGGTGACGAAAAAAAGTATGGTATTTTCAGTTTATGGGAAATTATAAACAGTTTAGTTAGCGAAATTTATTTTTAATATTGGTCTGCTTTCATTTCGTTGATGGACTTCAAACTGAAATTGACTGATGAAAATTTTCTACAAACATAAAATTCATATCACAATTGTGTTTGCTTTTAATTTTGACAGAGACGGCACTTAAGAATTTTGTCACACCGGTTCTTGCAAATTTCTTTTAGCGGAACAGATTCCGCAAATAATTTTTTTAGTTTCTTCTACATTTTGACTCAAATGATATTTTTTCGAATTAGAAACTATAACTTGAGATAGTCGAATAATCATTCTTTTTCAATATGCAGATAGCTTTGTTTCAAAACTGGGTCATAAAATATTGATGCTCTCCTTCATTCATCAATAGCCCAGCCTTGATTAACGTTTTTCTGAAATTTTTGAAATCTAACGACAATAATTAGAGTTCACCTCAATTCAAGATATGTGGGAAATTCTATTAAAATTCCCACCGAGGATTGAGACTGGTTTGAAATGTTGACTTTCTACATCGTCACAGTTATTATGAAACATGCTCTATGTTAAAAACAATTGTTCATGAGGTGTTTTAGCTAGGAACGTGCTGACTATATTCTACTGATTAACGATTTTGTCAACAATTCAGCGCTATTCGTCCTCAGCCTCACATACTCTGGTATCGGATTACTAGTTTTGACCTAAAAATGTAATAAAGTTCATCAAAGTTTTCAAAACACTTTGAGTGCTTCCAGTCATAGTAAGAGAGGTAATTGAAGGGGTCTATTGCAATTCCGGATCAGCTTACTCGAAATATCGACGATATATATATATTGTATTAATTTTACGGCAAAGAAAATCCCTGAACGTTCTCAGGGCAGTATATCACTGAAGGTATCAGTACTTACGGAAGAGAGCTTGTATACAGACTTCGTGTTCAAGTACAACTGTCAAATGGCTAGACGAGATACCTTTTTTCAAATCCAGTTGACAATATGTGTCCGATTGGCTTGACGCTATTGCTATTGTATAAACAAAAGAGCATCTGTTTCCTGAAACAAAAACACACTCAAAAGCTTTCTTATGGACTCTTTTGAAGGCGCCAACTGTCTTATTAACCTGCCACCCGTGCAGTATTTGAATAAAAACTACTGGACAAGTGGAAATGGGTTTATAAGTTTTGAGTAAGCGGAAGCTATTAGTGTCAGACAAATTCAGATGGCATGTTTATCAGTAAAAGGTATTCAACCAAAGATTAATATTTTAAGGTGAGGCACGATTTCTCCTAATTTCATTGATTTCAAGAAATTATATTAACTTTGAAATTTATTGAACTTAATTGTATGTATTTCAACGAGAAGTTCTGAACGCTCGATGAAACAAACAGAAATCTTTCATCGAAATTTGACTTTAGAATAAATCGCCTATCATTAATATTTGGTCTAGTCCTTCCACTTGTTCTTAAAAGATCTAAAGCTCCAAAACGTATTTTTGGAAAATATTTATAGAAATGTTCAACGTAGCTAGGACGTCAATGAGCTTGGTTCTTAATTATTGCCAGATCAGGAATTTTGCAGTTTACCTCCACAGCGGCGTATGGCGCTTGGAAGTTTAATTTCTCTTTAGAAATACCAGATGTGTGAAATGCCACAAAGTTTAGTGGTACAGTCGAATTGTACTAGCTTTCAAGCGGCGAAATTGTGTCGAGATTATGTAAGTGGAAAAGTAGGAAAACGACTGACGTACCTTTAATACTCGTATTAGCTTCAACACAGCCAGGGTGTCCTGTTAAGTAAGGGATGTATTATAGGACCGACATAAGCTTGCAGCAAGACAGAAACAAGTCTTGTAGTAGCTAACAAAAGCAGATTACGAATTCTGAATGAATTTAGGATTAGCGTTAAAAAGATTGTTTAACACTTGCCGATGCCATTGTAGTGTCCGGTTGTCAAGTCCAATAGATCTACCCGTTAATTAGTTCTAGCAGCATACACAACAAAGAGTAAAGGAACAAAAGATTAAGGCTACTTGGTCGGATTCTATACGTACAAAATTATTTGTTTAACTTTCTACGACAAAGAACTTTAATTAACTAAATGTCACCTCACCCCACTTTTAATCTACGCAGTGTAAGGTGCTGTTTAATCTACTACTCCCCTTTTATCATTGCATATTTTGTTTTGGCTGTTGTCACGAACAGCTATTACTCTCAAGGCGCCCGGCTTCTGAAATTAAGCAAAAAGAGCAAAGTAATCGAGGAAAAACCTTCTCCATACCCCTTCCCCTCCCCTAGAGGGGTAAGACACTCTAGCATGGTACTCTTGGTATCTGGGATCTTTTACTGGCTCAAGTAAGATTGGGTTAACATGCGCAGACGCAGTAAGGTGCTGTTGAGAAGCGACTTTTTAGGAAAATTACGTAACAACATTTATTCTCATAGGTACTGAGATTTACCAACGAAAATCACAGTGAATAAAATTCGAACTGATTCTAAATGTAGCCAATCAGGAGCACGAACGACAAAATTTCACCCTGAAAAAATATCGCAAACGACGAAATTTCAGTACTGAGGAAAACGTCATCCGAGAGCCGTTGCACAAAACCCGCTCGGCGCTTTGAAGAATGGCCCGAGGGCCGAAGGTTTGCTTCTGCTTGCTCAGTTGAAGAATTTATTTTAGAACAAGAAAACAAAAGTACCGCTCAAAAAACTGAACGAGATGTAAGATTGTTTGAAAGATTTTTGAAAACGAAGGACGAAGACAGGAAAATTGAAGATATTTCAGTAGTTGAGCCGAATGAATACTGATTAGTAATGGTAATAGGACTGAGTGGAGTCCAATTCGGTCTGTAATCGGGCAATACATACATCATTCGCTTATCACGAGAATGATTACAGACCGAATTGAACTCCACTCAGTCCTATTACCATTACTAATCATAAAAATTACAATTTCCTCAGTTGTGATTGGTTTAAAAAACTCCTATTTTCCACTAATTGGACCGAATTGGGCGACACGAAGTCTTATTACCAATTAATCATAAAAATTACAATTTCCGAGAAAAGAAGAATTGCCAAGTTACAAAAGAAAGCGAAAATTTGCATTAAAAAGACTGACAAAGGAGGCGTATTTTGTTTCATGTCGCTCTCAAATTGAGCCGGATTGATTGATTTAAACTACAACTTTGAATGTGATTGGTTGATTTAAACTACAACTTTGAATGTGATTGGCTTATTGAACTGTCCGATAACAAACTGTCTGATAACAAACTTGGCAGGTAAATTAGAGAAAAATAGGAGTTTTTAAACCAATCACAATCGAGGAAATTGTAATTTTTATAATTAGCCAATTTATCATCTCCGTCCGTACTAAAGATGGCACCGAGTACGAGCCAACTTCGCTTTGAAGTTTATTGCCAGCTTTGGAACGACACTTGAAGAAAAAGTTCTATTCTGCCAGCATAATCAACGACTTGGTCTTTGACAACACCAGAAAAGTTCTTCAATCCAAGCAAAAACAGCTAAAGAAGCAAGGAAAAGGGATTAAACCCAACGAATCGGTAGCTTTGACAAGCGAAGAGTTAAAAGTATTGTACTCCAAGGGTTTGCTCTGTATGTGTAGTCCCGAGGCACTTTTAAACACGCTCTGGCTAAACAACACTCTTCACTTTGAACTCCGTGGGTGCAAAGAACATCGTGATACGTGCTGGGGAGATGTAAAGCTACACAAAACGGCAAGTGGAGTTGAGTACTTGGAGTCGGACAAAAACTAGAACTGGATCAGACTACTGACTGCGATGTCAGAGCTGTACCACCGAAAATGTCTGCGACCAAGGGATCGGAAAGAGATCCTGTCGCGGTTATGAAAAGTTGTGACAGGCCTGCACGACTCCTGTTGTGCGCAAATGTGTTTTCTTTGCCTTTAGAGTATGGATCGCACGAGTGTAAAATGAGGTTAACTAGTCTACACGACTCCTACGGTTCGTGACATTTCATTTCCATTTGCCGTTCTCTGGCCGGTCTCTCGACCTTTTGTTGCCTGGAAGAGACCTGAGGAAATGAATCAAGACGATGCTCCCTTTTATCTGGTCGTAAACATCACTTTAAAGGCAGACTCGCTCGAAAGAAAAGGCTGGTTCAAGTTCAGCACTGTTGTTGTCAACAAACTCAACGGTTTAATGAAGTTAATGGTTCAGAATTCAGGAATTGAACACGACAGGCTTCGAAATCACAGCGGCAGAAAGGCAATGATCCAGACGCTAAGTGAACATGACATTCCACCCAAGCAAATTGCACAACTATCTGAACATAAGAGTTTGAAGAGCATAGAAAACTACAGCACTGTTTCAACTAAACAACAGATGCACATGACAAAAGTGCTAAGCAGTGTGGTGGCCGGTACCTTAGCTTCCTTCTCGTCTCAATCAGCCTGTCCGCCGTCCTCCGACTCCCAGAATGCCGGTAAGCAGCCCGTAACATTGATCAGCGGAGCTGTTTGAGTCAAGGTGGTAATTTTTTCCATTCACATCAACACAGTAAATCAATCTCCGACACTTCAGTTGCCAGAAATCAGTCAAGTGGGAAACGTCTGAAGCCTTCTGGGCCGGGATGGAGGATGGGAGGGCGGGGGGGGGGGGGGGCTTATTCGAGGTTGGGCGCTCAAAATTATTTTTTTGGGGGTGGGGTGGGCGCTTATTAACTTTTCCTACCTATAGGGTGGGCGCTTAATCGAATAAATACGGTAATCGAAATAGTTTTTCTTGTGTAACAATGCTTTTCACTGCTTATGTTTTGAAGGCGCGGATCCAGGATAAATGGTGACTGATTTCCGAAACAACGAGTGCCTTCTAGAGGGGTCCAGAGCCGTGTTCCCTTAGGAAATGTTATGGATTTTTTTATTACCCCTTTCGAAAATTCTGAGTAATTCTGCAATATCTGACCGATTTCCGTAAAACGGTAGAAACCGGTGTGGATCCGCGCCTGTTTTGTGTAATTTGACATTACCCAAGCTCAAAACTGAAGGACAAACAATATACACAAAAACCTTCACCGAAAAAATACAAAACTGAAATCAAAATTCTTGAGAAGTAGTCTTCTGCTTTGATGTTATCTTTAGCTTTGCATAGTCTGCTTGGCAGCCGTTACGACCCAAATAAAGGCTGCTAAAGAGACTAGGCTTTGGTTTAATGCTTAAATTAGATACTATGCTTGCCATGTATTCCTCTAAAAAAAGTCTGGGTAGAAGCCGAAGGCTATACAAGAGATCCCTTGGAATGACAGTTTTAGCACGACTGCAGGGTGTAACTTCCTTGCCAAAACCAGAAAAACCGTAGAATGCATTGGACAGAGAAATCTGAAAAACCGCCATTATTGTTGACAAATACAGAAAACCAAAGACTAAATTGGAGGAAACCCGCAAACCGCTAAATACACCAAAACCAAAAAACCGCAGTTTTTTAGTGCGAAAACAAAAAAACCGAACCAAACATTGGCCAAATTCGCAAAACCGAAAATCGTAACGCCCCCCTCTGTACTTTGTTGCACAGCTGAGCAATCAATAAAGTTAATACGATTTCGAGTTTCAGAAGCTCTTTACATCTGTTACTCACTCAGCCTGCTGTTCTTTGTCTGTCACGAGATGTCTTGGACACAGTCCAATCCAAGAGTCAGGGCTCTTTTTATTTTGTTCTTTTCAACACATATGGTTGATGGGCAAGTAAGTAACCTCTCTCCTCTTTATCGATAATACTTTGCAATATTCTTCCCTGACCAACATGTGTTCATTTCACGCCGTTACAAAGCTAACTTTAGTCTAAATGATTCACTCAAAATTTAGAAAAGTGACACTAAACAATATAGTACTCAAGTTCTATTCTGCAATTGTTTTAATTTTATAGTATCTAATTTGAATGGTAAACATCTCTTTACTTACTGCGCTGAGAGCGTACAACAGTACCAATACTAGAACATCAGAGTGGTTGTAAATGAACCAAATATCTAATTGCAGGCATCAGTTCTTCACTCCAGTTTCTTCCTGGTAAACACAATATTCAGTAGTTACATCACAATCTGGTATACATGGTAATCATTTGTGTTTTAACAAGAGAGGATGTAGACTAATAGAGTTAATTCCCCCTATAGGCCTTATTCCTTAGTCACTCCCTCAAGTTATCCTCGTCTTGGTTTAAATAAACATTTCTAAAAAAACTGATCAAAACCGGTTTAGCTTCGTGTAAGTTACGTAATGTGTCTATCCTAACCAGACGGCTTATTTGGCCGTGAACTAGCCTCGTCTCGGCTCCCATAAGCTAAAGAAGAGGATGGTGTCTTTTATACCACCACATAAAACTTACAGTTAATAATAATAATAATAATAATAATAATAATAATAATAATAATAATAATAATAATAAACAATCTTTAAGGAGGAAGCGCCCGTCACGTAAATACGTGGTTTTCAGGGAGGTCCTCCGTAAAAATTAAAAAGTATTAAAATCTAAAATAAACTACGAATTAAAAGCTACCTACTGTCCTACTGTCCTAAAAAACTAAAATATAATCGGCGTACATCTAAATATTTGTCCATTATAAACACACATATCTTGTAATGGACGCTGGCTCAAGCCGGTAGGGTCTGCTCGTTGCTTGCGACATGTAAAACTCACACTCTACTTTCAGCATGTAGCATTGCTTGACAGTAATCTTTCCTTACATGCCCTTAGAATATGAAATCAAAGTTACAACCGCCGACGAATACCTGGCTGGAGAAGCAAAAGTCCATTTTATATTAGTTCATCGCTTGTTTGCATTAGCAGCACTCACGGTGAGGAATAGGCCGCTCTCGGAAGATACCCCTTGCCTGGTCAATAGACCATTTTATAGTTCTGTGAAATGTAAATGGGCTTTGGGTCGATCTTGTGATGATAAAGATATAAAAATTATTCCATGAGCCCGAGTTGGATATGAAGTGATAAAATAACCAACGAGCGCATAAACCGAGTGATAAAATAACCAACGAGCGCCTCGGCCTTGCCGTATTGACCTCGCTATCGCTCGGTCAATACGGCAAGGTCTCGGTCCGAGATTTTCCCGTAAAGACCTCACTCTCAGTTAATAAGTAGTTAATAACCACCTTTTGGTTAAGAAAAATTCACCATGGAAAATTCTCCCTTGATTTTTGGGGTATAAAATCAATTCCACGCAGTTACGAAACTAAATGAAAGTGACTGCACGCTGTATCTCTACTGTTAAACTATAAGAAAAATCTCTTAAAGGAGTTCCTTCACAGTTTGCGCATCTTGAAAAGCTTAGCCTTAATTTTTCAAGATGGTCGTTTGTAATCCGTGTTAATCTTCTCCATCCTTAACCATCCTTGTTTCTTTATGGTTTAGTATCATTTCTTTGGTGTTTTTCTATCTTAGTAGACTACTATTTTCATGTTTCCTTCAATTTAAAGGTAATTTTGTTCGTGGCCAAAATAACTCAAAATACCGTGAATGACTGGGAGCTGCCTTAATTTTTCACTTGTCTCTTTTCAGGTTTTCAATGATAACACAGACCCGTACCGAGTGGTGACAAATGATTTGGATATCCCGGTTTACACGCGCTATGTGCGGGTTTATCCTCTGTCTTGGAATCATACTCTGGTTCTTAAGTTAAAGTTATATGGCTGTTCGACGGCATAGGTTGAGCGGAGAAAAGGCAACCTTGTAGCCGCTACGTGAGATGCCTTTTAATCATTAAATTGAAGCTTAAAAAAGTTGCTTATATCACGGAAAAGAAAGGTGATTATGTCTTGTAAGTTCTGCGCAGATCGACCGCTAAGTGGAGATTTTAGATACAAATTAAAATAAAGTAATGTTAATAAATGATCATAAATCATGTTTCAAACAGATCCCTTGGTTTTGTTGCTTATATCATGAAAAGGAAAGGTGATTATGTCTAGTAAGTCCTGCGCAGATTAAATTAAAGTAATGGTAACAAATGATCATAAATCATGTTTCAATCAGATCCCTCAGTTTTTGTTGATTCTAAGTTCTTTGCACGTGTCTAATTTTGGATGTGTCATGCAGTCTTATCATTGCTATGATGGCAGAAAAACGGCGAAATCCCGTATGTCAAAGGGAGTAAAACAATACAAGAGCCAGTAAACATGAGTAGTAGTTTCTCTACAATGGCTAGTATACAAACGACAAAGAGAGTACAAAGGTTCAAATCAAATCCGTTTGCTGAAATACTTTTTCAGTTTAAAGGCCCAATTTCTTCACCAAAGTAAAATTTTATCTATAAACGGTTGCCCGAATGTACTCGAAATATTGCAAATTTGAGCTAGTCGGTTATTTCAGCATTCTTTGAAACGGCTATCAGCCAACTGACGATACTAAAACGATGGAAGGGGGAAAAGAAACTAAGAAAGAAAGAAAACCCGAACTCTTGCTTGTCAGGAATGAAAGGCTATTGTTCACCTTTGGAATATGAAATTCCAGCATGTATTAGTGAGGCGGCCGCCACACTAAGCCAGAGAAATTTGAAAACGCAGCTTTATTTCTACGGTTAGGCCTACCGTCCACACTAATCCGTCACGAAAACGAAGCTTTTCGAAAACGATCTTCGAACCGGAGGATTTTGAAAACGCCCAAAATGTTTCCTGTCTACATTAAAACGAAAAGCCGGCGGCTTTTCGTTTTAATGTAGACAGGAAACATTTTAAAAAACGGAGCTTTTCAAAAACGATCGATGTAGACGATGTAGTCACAATAATCATGTGATTACCCTGCCACAGCTTTCCTTAAAGCAGGGGTAAACATGAATAGGCGTGAAATTTGAAGTGACATAAAAAAGGAAATTGTTAGGATTAAGATGGGTTGAAAACACTACCAGACAGTTGACCCCCGCAAAAGAGAGTCCCAGGTTGCTAGGGGCCTGTTTGGTATCCGTCTACTAATTCTTCACTTCAAATTTCAATTTTCCAAATCTTCAACATTTCATATTTTCCTCAATTTAACCTATCCTTTGAGAAAAAATATCTATTTCCCAAAATGCCCAAAAATCACCCAAAAATTTACACAAAACCACCAAACAGTGGTTAATGAGATAAGCAGAGAGATTTAGTGTCGCTTGAAACGTGACTGAGATATTGGCAGAAAGGCCGAGTTAAGCGACGTCAAAACAGCCTTCACGTGTACCCCGCCTTAATCAAAAATGACCGGTGATTGTTGCGTTTTTAAATTCTTCCGGCGTAGTGTGAACGGAAAACATTTGATGAGTTTTCAGAGTAAACCCCCCGTAGTGTGGACGGAACTTCAAATGTATAGGACAAAATGTTCTCTTTTTCCAATCTGTTATTTTGCGCCAGTACAAAAGGAATGTTTTACACGCGCCAAGTAGCAATTAAATTTCTCTTGAACAAATACATTCTTATGAAGTGTCATGGTTGACACATACGGCGACCAGGTTAATTAAATCGCTGGTTTTCTTTGTTGCATTATGCTGGTGGTCTTTTCAAGAAACGATGTCTTAGCCTCAATTTCATCACATCGTCCGAAATTTAACACCCTTCAGTGTTCAAAGCGAAACCTATTAAGAAACACGTGTACAAGAAAGCAGTAACATACTGCACTCGAAGATTCCGCCATGAAATTTTCCAGTCCACATATAATATAAAGGTAAGTTTTTTCGGCCGACCGACCAAGTCAATCGTAAGCCAGAACGTAACAAAAACGGTCATGATATAGAGCTATCATCAGTGCTTTAATCTGAAACAAAAGATTACAGCTGTTTCTGAAACAAAGGAACGTGTTTTGTTTCGCTTAAGTTGTTTTTCACTCAAGACTTTTTTATCTTTCGTAATTCGTAGAAACCAGGGACTTTTCTACACTGTCTTCCACCTTATAAATTTTTGAACAGATTTATCTGTAAAAGAGCGAGTTCTGCTATTTGAAAATACTATAGTGTCTATAGTGACTGTGATTTTGAAATTAAGATTAATCACTTGTAGACAGTTACTAAAAGTCTCGGATTCTTTTAGGAAACAAAGTATAGTAAAATCTAAAAAGTGTATAGAGTTAGAAACCGGTGTTTTCCCCTAGAGTTACGATTTGTTTGATCGAGGGAAACCATTCTTCACAAAATTAATAAAATAGAAATAATAAGCATAGGAATCTGATTAAGTATTATTCACGCTAGGTAAAAGATAAGATGTCGCCATTTATCCTTTACTCTCAGTAAAATAGAGACCAGCTGAAGGCTGATCTTTCCCACAAGACACCGCTTCCACCCTTGGCTTGACGTGGAAGTACAAGCTCTAGATGCTGTGAATTTTGTCTGAAGATGTTCTTAACATTTTGCGCGTAAAATCATTACTTACTGATCCCTAACATGTCAGAGTGTTTTTTTAGAGTGATCAACGCATTAAGTTTCAAGTCGCTCAGTGCCGTAGCTGAAACAAGCAAACCGAGGCGCTTGCCTCACTCAAGTTTTTCGTTTTTGCTGTTTTAGTCGCCATCATAAACACCCTAAATACCTAGGAAGAGAATTCAACCATGGACATTGCCTCAGTCATAATTTTTTCTGGCTACGGCCCTGCGCTAAACAAAACATTGTGTCGCTAGGATAAAAAATGGTATACGGCTGATGAACACCAGGCTATGAGTGGTTGCCAAGACAACCCGCACCTACTCGTCTTAATAATGGAACCACCATCGACGCCAGCTATATTTTTTTACATGTTGTGATGAGCGGTCGATCGGCTTGAATTCCAAGGAAATTTGATAAATGGTGTGAAATAGCAAACTGCTAGGTAACTAACTGGTCCTAGTTGAAACTGCATTGTGTTTGAATGCATGTCGCGGGTTGGTCGCAACGGGCCGGCTAGCAGCTCTCGTAAGGTATGGCTTGATACATTTTGAGAGGCAATAGAACAAACAACAGAAATAATGCCCCTAGCCCCAAAACAATAACAGCTGCTAACAAGCAAAAGAATTGCAAGCTTACGAGAGCTGCACACTACTTCTGTCGCAAATGAAACCACTCTGATCTCAGATAAGTTGGAGATATATATAAGAAATTGAGGGAATTTCATTATCGGAATCAGGCGGTTTGTCTCTTTTCGTTTTGTTTGTTGTTTTTTTTTTTAACTTCAATTCTTTAATCAATTTCAGTTGTACTGAAGTATTATATCGTTTTCACGTGGTAGTTAACAGCTAACGGCTCGATTGTGACTCGGGGACATGTTTTTGTGCGTCTTACAACAAAAATAAAAGGTTTTCTCGCAGGTAGCTAGATTTTAAGCAAACCTCGCCATCAAAACAAAAGGTTAAATGACCATTCACTTTCTACTTCAACACGAGCGTTTCATTTCTCTTAGGAAATGTCACTTCACAGATTAGCTAGCACTTACCAAAATATTAATAAAAACAAGGTGTAAAAATAAAAACAAGTATGGGACATTTTGTCTTGCAGCCACATCGCCAGTGTTAGTTGGTTTTATCTTGTCAGCTCTCCTTGTCAGCTATTTTTGAAGCGATGTAACTACTGCTACTAAGTTACGTTTGTTCATTTTTGTCTGTTATTTACCTGCCTCTTGTTCTTTTTTCACGTTTACCTGAAAGAAGTACAAGTGGTAGGGAAATAGTAGACTCTATCTCGTGCCCAGACCCCCTCTTTTTTGGCGACAGAGAAAACCGTGGTGGTGTGTGGACGCTTCACTTATATTTAAGTGCGAAGCGCGACTCTCAACACATTTACCCTAAAACCAAAAAATATGTTCAAATATGACTAATACTTTTTGATTTGTAAGAAGGTATTTAGAAATTCTTTCCGTATCCATTTTGTTCGATGCGCAGTTGATCGTGGACAGTCGTCTGACAAGAGATTGAAAGGGCTCTTTAGAAATTAAGTGTACCTTAACAAAGAACTTAAAGCGACCACTTTACGCAACTCTGAACACTGAGGCAGACGTTTGCTCTGTAGACAAACTAAGCTTCAGAGAGTCTGTATAGTCAGTGACGTTGCTGATTGTAAATTGAAATAACGGCTGTGTTAAGAGTCGGTAAAATCTTGAAAACATTAGCCTGGACTTTTCAAGTTTAAAAAGCCAATTCCAAAATGACGTCCAATAGCTGCAGGGAAGCATTGATGCCGGGAAACAGGATCAACTATTTCAATAAGTTCAGTGTTAAAAGCAGATACAAGTTTATTTTGCTCGTGCACCACAAAACTCCTTCACAATTTCTCATTCACTGGCTAATCGACATTTGCAAACTATACTGTGGAAGTCCCGTTAATTCAGTCCCTCTACTGTCAATATCTGCAGTGCAACGAACACACTGAAACATTCATTGCAAGTGATTGGTTGCGGGACTCCAAAAGGTGTTCGTTGATCCCATTAACGAGATAGTATGGTTTGTGGATAAAGATCGATTGGCAGAAGTTTGGTTCGAGTGACGCGATTTCACTGTAATATATATATCTAAAGCTACGGAACAAGATAATAACAATAATATAACCTGTGAGCAGGTGAGGTTGCTTGGAAATTTGCTTGGAAAAAAGATAGCGATTTTGAAGGAGCCTGAAGAACATTGTACCAGACCATCTAGTTTGTTCGTGTAGGATGTTATAGGCCCTAAATTATCGTAGTTATCGTTCGTATTTTTCTTAGTATATTTTCACAATCTTAATATAAAAGACAACTAGAAATTCGAGAGATATTGGGTGAGTTAAGTAAGAAATCTTCTAGAAATAACAGTTAGTATGCCCCTTATTGTGATCTTACGTTTAGCATCGATAAAAACTTGAAAAAATAGTCAACAAGCCTGGTCAATTATCATTATTACACCCAGTTGCGTCATTTACGTCGCCGGTCAGTCGACTGAGTTGGCACTTATTTGATTTGCCAAATATTGAGTTTTCTGCTCAATATCCTGACCCGTCATACTGAATTTTCAATATCTGACAGGTCACATATTGAAATTTCAAGACCTGAAAAAGCCAAATCTTGAGACTGTCAATCTCTGATTGGAATACTGGCCAAATATTGAATTTTAAATTTTTTTACAATTTCCAAGATCTAGATCAGATTTGGCATGCCAAATCTTAAATTTCAAGGCTGCTGGTCATAAGCTATTAGTCAGTAAGGACTAATATGTTAAAATATATTTCAACTTTTTCTAACTGGCTACCCTCAGGGGTTCAGTTCAGATTGGAACCTGTTCTACACCGCTACGTGATTTTACGGGCCAATATTGAAACAGCAAGGTTTGTCATGCCAAATTTTTAAATTTTAAAGGTTGCCGCTCATAAGCTATTAGTCAACAAGGACTAATATGTTAAAATATATTTCAACTTTTTCTCACAGACTAGCTATTCAGTTCTGTTTGCTAGGAACCTGTTCTGTTTCATACCACTACCAGATCGATTTTACAGGCCAATTCAGTATCGAATTGGCAAGATTTGACATGCCAAATTTTCAATTTTCAAGGCTGTCGCTCACAACTATTAACCACCAAGGACTTATATATTAAAATTTATTTCAAGTATTTCAATTTATTTCTCACTGGCTAACTTTAGGGAGCTCGTATCTGGTTAGAGCACGACTTGCTCCACACCGCTACCGCATTTCTGCGTGTCCACCGTCGACGAATGCAAAAACGTAGTGAGTGGCTAAGTCGTGGTATTTTCCATGCATACAAGAAAGGGTCGACCGCGGAACTCATTGAGAGGAATTCGTTAGCAACATAATGGTACACTCTGTAAGCATAAGAGGTTCGGCAAGAGCAAAAATATAAAACGTGCACGTTGATAAAGTAAGGTAAAAACGACAAATAAAAAACAAAAAGGATCAATAGAGTTGTACGAGCCATCTTATTCTCTCTTTCTAAATATTTTCTTTTGTTTGCTGCCGTGAGGTTTTCACGGACATTTTTAAGCTCCTGTCTTTGGAGAGCAGCCACTTTATATATTTTCACATAAACTGCTGTTAAAATAAATGATGGGATCACGAAATGAGAATAACAGTAGGCCAACAGAAAATTTTCCTTCTTCACATCGGCAACGGGAAGAACTGACAGAACTAGTGCGTTTGCCCAAATGATGGCAATGGTAGCTTTGGCTCTTGTGTTCGTGATTTTCTGCGGGTATTCAAAAGGTTTAATAACTGCTATGTACCGATCGTAGGACATCGCTAAAAGCGTTGAAACGGCAACAAGAATCGACACAGCCCCGATGAAGTGTTCTGTAATGTTAAGAACTGGAAGGTCTCCCAGACCACAGTACCTGTAAGTCAATTCGCCGGCGCGTAGATAGCTGATCGTTCCCATGAACAAATCTGCAACTGACAGATTGGCAATGAGGAATACAGACGGCGTGCGTAGGCATCGGCAGGGATCGCGGAAGATTGTGGCGAAGAGAGAGGCATTTCCGATGGTAATAACTGAACCGAAGATGAAGTCAATGATGATCAAAACAAGGAGAAGTTTAGCTTGGACTGACGAGATTCTCGTTGCATGTTCGCTAACAATTGCCGTTGGTGTTGAATTCATTGTAAATTTCTTCACTTTCTTGTCTCAATTTGCTTTTGTTTGGAAGACGTTCCTAGCTTAATCTGTGCGACATGTGCCCGACGCAATATTAATCCTCGTCTTTGGGGAAGGCAATCGCCCGAAAATGTTTACTTTTAGGCTTAGATATCTTGAGCAGATGACGTATTCTCCTGTGTGTCTTTTGTTCCCCATGGTTAGTAAATTTGATGTTTCTATTCAAACGGGAGTTGTAAACATGATAGCTGTCTTCAGAAACGTCACAAGGGGGTGGGGTACAGCGTAAATATATGTTGAGCAAATCGTTCAAGATCAAGTGCCTTGTTTTCAACTTAGCTTTAAGATATATTGATCATTACACAGTTACTGTTCTAAATAATTATAAGCCGGTTCCTGATTTTTAAAATCGTGTTTTACATGAAACCTTAAATTGTTGGTAAATGGATTTTACCGATGTGTTCAAGATTAACAGTGATTACGGAGAGCTGTAAATGCAAAAAGTGTGAATTTGAATAACTTTCATGTTTATGAGAAACTTTTCACCTGTTTTTGTGCGCTGGGTGACAATCAGCTCACGTCACGGTGAACTGAAAATTAAAGATTACAAATTAACTGGATGATAACTTAACAGTGATCTATTGACTTGGCATCAAAAGCGATGATGATTTCCCACGGTTATTTACATGCCGCTAACACTGAATAAAGATAAAAGGCACGTCTCAAACAACAGAGGAATGATCAATCTGAGGCGACTTTCTTTTTGTCCTCTTGGAGGCCGTGGTGGACTGGTGGTTAGTGCGCTTGACTCGAGACCGAGCCATCTGGCCTCGATCCCAGGCTAGAGCCACAGAGATGCGTTCTTGGGCAAAACACTTAACTGTCACAGCGCCTCTCTGGGGCTTTAACTAATTTGTGTTGATTAATTTCAGGTCAAGCTCATAAACTGCGTTAGACAAAGTGGTCCAAATTTGGACGTTAAACATCCTATATATTTGTAGCCTGCGAATGTTTCCCCCGTATTTCAAGACGTATTTCCGAGTAAGCGGAAATATGTCTGCGTTTGCAAGCTAACACTGATTTGTGAACCAGTCCAGTATCACTATTATACGTACGTGTGAGCCACTGCACTGTACCTGGACATGTACGTGAAACCCTTACTTTTTTGCACGAGAATAAAATCGGACGGAAAATAGCAATGGTACTGATTTAATGAAGTTTTATTTGCTACAATATCAGGAATCCAAATAAGATCAAATATATTAACTGTCAAATGAGACACTGGAATATGAATCAGGCAGTTTTGATGTTTACCAAACTAAGTGCATCTAGATGTGCTCTGCCTATCCCTTGAATACTTAATCTTTTGCATTTATTTATCTACCCACAGTTCGTAAAACAAGCAGTTTCTCAATGGTTCAATCAATCTTTGAAATCTAAAATGCTGCTTCTATTATCGAACTAAAAGTCATTACCAAAAAAAAATTAAACACCCACTGGCCCTGCCTTGACGAGTTATTTGATTGGGCATTTTAATTAACGAAAAGTCCATCAAACCGACTTTGAAGATAAGACTTTTAACTTCCCGACTGGTTCAGCAGGTGCAACAGAAGACAAATCAACAAATGAGCACCGTGAAGAAAAACGACAATCACCTCCTGCTGTGTTTGTGTGAAAAGCATCTGAAAAGCGACGGTCCTTTTTGACTCTCAACTAGGTTCCACAGAATTAAACCGGCATCTTATCACATTGAGTGATTCTTATTAGTGAGGTAGAAATGGTGAAATAAACACTCGGTACCTAAGCTGTGTTTCAACTTCCTTCGTGTTTCTTTCTGTTTTTCTTTATAGGGACGTTTTCTGTTTTCAGAAACGTGTGTTATATAGGGGAATCCTTGTTTACAATTTTTGCCTCATTAGCATAAGCAATTCAGTTTCTGATGGAGCTACAAATAAATCAGTTCTGAATATTGAAAGGTCATAGTACGATTAAGGCGGGGGTACACATGAAAGCCGTATTTTGGCTGGGTAGTATGTTTTTTATGCAAATATCTCGTTGACGTTTCAAGCAATCAAGAATCTCTTTGCTCATTTCACATATCTATGTTTTGGGTTGTTTTGTAAATTTTTTGGTGATTTTTAGGTATATTTGGAGAGAAATAGTTTTTCTTAAAGGATTAGTAAAATTGATGGAAATAGGAAATTTTGAAGATTTGGTGTTGTTTTAAAATTAGAGTTTGAAATTAAAAATTGGTTTGGTGTTCCATAACCCTTTTTTTTCCCTTTCAACCTCTCTTTAAACTTACCAAAATTTCACTTAAATTCACGTGTACCCCCGCCTTAAAGGCGGACAATTTCGAATATTCTTGACGTTTAAATCAAGTTTTTAATTTAATGCCAGATATATTCATCTGATATGGATACAGGTTAAAACGCGTGTTTTAAACATGTTTATTAAAAGGGAAAAAACGAAAAATAATTCAAGCAAAATGCTCCTCGTTCTCTGCTCCCCCCTACCCCCCTCATGGGGGTAGGGTTAACGGAAGCAGAGTCTCTGCAGAGTCCCACCCTCACCGGTCCACCCGCACGAGGAGCCTCCAACATCTCTTCGATGCAACTAACTTTAAGTAGGAGGTGAAAAGCTCTTTGCCTCCCTTTTGGGAGGCATTTCTTAGACTCGCACGAGGCATAGCCTCGTTTTGGCGCTAAGCTTGTTTTCATCCTATAACGCCATGCAATTGCTGTTTTCATTTGTTATCTTGACATACGTGTTAAACTTGTGATTTTCTTCACACCTATTAGCTTGACGGTAGCTACAGCTTGAATGACCTTAAAAACTTCCTCTTAAGGCGGGGGTACACATGAAAGCCGTATTTTGGCTGGGTAGTATGTTTTTTATGCAAATATCTCGTTGACGTTTCAAGCAATCAAGAATCTCTTTGCTCATTTCACATATCTATGTTTTGGGTTGTTTTGTAAATTTTTTGGTGATTTTTAGGTATATTTGGAGAGAAATAGTTTTTCTTAAAGGATTAGTAAAATTGATGGAAATAGGAAATTTTGAAGATTTGGTGTTGTTTTAAAATTAGAGTTTGAAATTAAAAATTGGTTCATACACTCCAAACAGTTGCCCAACAACCTGGGGTGCCATTGTGCGGTCAGGCAACTGTCTGGTGGTGTTCCATAACCCTTTTTTTTCCCTTTCAACCTCTCTTTAAACTTACCAAAATTTCACTTAAATTCACGTGTACCCCCGCCTTAACTCTGCCAGTGAATATGAGCCTGATGTATTGAATACTTTTTGTGCAACACGGGTTTAAAAACTCAAAATTTAACAAAGAATGTATGAGCTCATTTGCCACCCAGAAATTTTGCAGTTTGTGAAAGACAATTTCTCCTTGAATATTACACCCAAAGAGCGAAAAAAAATCACCATTTATTAAGTTTCACTAGCTCTTTAGCTATCTGAAGTCAATTCATATCTAACATGTTTCCTTCTGTA
This sequence comes from Micromussa lordhowensis, assembly GCA_964020085.1. NCBI lineage: Eukaryota > Metazoa > Cnidaria > Anthozoa > Scleractinia > Lobophylliidae > Micromussa > Micromussa lordhowensis. The sequence goes on along the minus strand of OZ026603.1, from coordinate 28,109,344 downwards.
CGCAAAGCCGTATGCAAATGAGCAAAAATGTAAAGTCAGCATGAATCCGCCTATAGGACATCTTAAGGCTGAAATAAATGGCATTTCTTGCCTTGTCCTTGCTCAGGTTTATTATCATATTGTCTCATAAATTTGAAACTGGTTTATTGAAACAAGCGAAAGAACATAGGCTTCCAACGGGTCGCCATTTAATCCCCGGCGAAGTCTCCTCGTAGTTTCGTGTTTTGCGAAATATAACGCCAGTTGTTTTCGATTTGATGTAAACGTCGTTTTGGATATCGAAAAAAGGTCAGCTAGTGATCGGTTTTCGGAGAGGCAGAAGTTGCTAAGATTTTCGGGAAATGGAAAAAGAAGCCCTAATAACATTCGAGAAAACTCAAGTTCCGCTAGAATTGCGAAATTAACCACATTTGAACTTATAGCGTAGCCTAAATATAATCTACTACATAGTTGAGTGACGGTACCTATGTTTTAAAATAGCAGTAATCGGAATATGAGCAGTGATGTAAGTAATAAAGGGGGCAAGTTTCTAAAGAAACTGTGGTGCTGCGTCGGTGGGAGTATTACAAGATAATTTGGTTTTATCAACTGGGTTGATAATGGGAATTGGCCACCGTAAACAGATTCGGAAGCTGATCAGTGTTTCGAGCGTTAGCCCTTCGTCGGAGCGAATCGTGATGTAAGTAGGTAGCTATAGATTCCGTGCAAAAATAACGATGATCTATCTGTAAATTTTAATTAAAAGTTTATTTGTTCAGTCAATGACCTTGATCAAGCCTGATAAAGAAAGAGTTTCCTGGTTTATCTTCACAAGCTGCGAAGAACATCTTCCGCTTCATTGCGGACTGAAATCTGTGGATCGGAGGAGCTAAATTACGCCAATGCCAGTGACAAAATATCTCAGGTAATATCAGAGGCAGAATAGAATCAACATTGTTTACTAAACTTTATGAATTTGAGCATGATCCACCTCTCTTTTATTCTGTCAGAATAGCAGTCTGATTCGGAAAAAAGGGGATTTAACGGGATTAGTGTGAGCTGTTTTTAAAGGTACTGCGTCGTGGTTTGCGCAACATGAAAAATTTATCCGAATTTTTAAGTTCGTCGTTTGTAATCCGGGTCAATCTTTTCCACTCTCAACCATTCTTGTTCCTTTGGTGTTTTTCTATCGTAGAAAATTATTATTTTCAGGTTTTCTTCAACGTGGCCAAAATAACTAAATATACCGTGTCTGATTTCCTTTAAGCAACAATAACAAGTTGGAGATGTAGGAACTTTCTCCACTGCATATGGAACTGTGGAGTCATTTTCATGAAAACTTGGGAGCTCATTTTCTGACGTTACCCTGCAACCAAAGTTCATATATTAAACATTAAAAATAAATCCTCGAAATCTGTTTGTTTACATAAGGTCTCGTCTTCATACTGAGACCGGTTTCCGCAACGAAAGAGGTCGCTAAGAAACACCCTCAGTGAAGAGGACGTTGGAAACAAATTTCAAAACAGCTAGACTGCCTGCATTTCAAAAACTGGGAAAGATTTTTCAACAAAACTAATTTGCAGCAACATCTAAGTACTCTGATGAAAAGCCGAAAAGAAAAAAAAACAGAAAAAGCCAGAAGCAGTAACGCAAACAGAAGAAGAAGAACGGAAGAAGAAGCTAAATGTGGAGCATGACTGAAGGTAGAAATCAGATGGCGACTATTCAGGAGTTATATTGTCGGTCAGGAGACATTGGAATACATCACAAGATCATTTTCACAACACTGAATATTCCACTCTGTATCACAGCATTTCTGGGCAATGTTCTGATCCTTTTTGCTCTTCAAAAGGTGTCATCTCTTCACCCGCCATCAAAGCTATTGCTTGGTTGCCTCGGGAGCACCGATCTTTGTGTTGGTCTAATTGCGCAACCTCTTTACGTTAGCTTTTTAATGATTCCAGCACACTCCAAACTTTGTCACTGTCTTAATATTGCCTCATTTATCCTAGGTACACTTCTTTGTGGGGTATCTTTGTTCACACTGACTGCAATAAGTGTGGACAGGCTTCTTGCTCTGTTGCTGGGTGTGAGATACAGATCGAAGGTCACTCTGAGAAGAGTATGGATCTTGGTTGCCAGTTTATGGATTTCTAGCGTTGTATTGGCGATGACGTCATTCTACAGGGTTCGTATTACTACGGGTATCATGGGCGTGATATTGTTATCGTGTGTAGCAACCTCAGTTTACTGTTACGTGAAAATCTATTACACACTTGGCCATCACCAAGCGCGATTAGGGGATCATGTTCACCAACAGAACGGAGGAGGAATTCCACTCAACATAGTGCGATACAAAAAGACGGTTTGTACTGCACTCTACATGCAAATATCATTACTTGCTTGTTACCTTCCATACTGTGTAGTCGCAGCCTTGCGTGCTGCTACTGGCGAGTCTTTCCATCTCGCTTGGGATGTAGCTTTGACTCTTATTTTCTTAAACTCTTCTCTGAACCCAATTCTCTATTGTTGGAGGATTAGACAGGTAAGAGAAACAGTGAAGAACACGATCAAACAGTTGTGTTGTTTATCGTGTTAAACATTCCACTCTGGATGTTGAAGAGAGGATAACGCTAGCCCATTAACTGGACCTTAAAGAGATCTCACTTTCTGAGCTGTTGTTGAGGAGTAATATATCAAACACGAGAGACAGTGTTTCATCGGGATATCTAATACGGAGAAGAGAGCTGAAAATAAGTCGCGCAGCGGTGTATTTTTGACGAAATTCGAGGTGTTATGATAGCGGATGAAACGCTGTGTCGGGTGTTTGATATATTTTCTCAATCAAAAAAAAAACACTAAAGAGTAAATGGAGAAGTAAAATCGTCAAATCTATACTAATTAAGACCGGGTATCCAAACCACCGTCACGGTCATGATTTCCTTTGTTTTTACTTGATGCATTATTAATGAGTTTGAGAAGAATTTTTGCCATTTAACTGCGTCACATCGAGTTATTTCATGGGTTTTAAGTTTAATCTTATCGGTAACATTGGCAGTTTTTAATTCTAGCTTAGTGATCGCGCCATCGTGACAAAGTCACCTCCAGCCGTCGAGAGACACGGGGCAATTTGCCATGAATTTCGTGTAAATCAAACCTCCTATTCGCTTAAAACTGTCGTGTACGTCACAAAAAATGGTCAATAAAATAATCCTGGCGATGTGTAAATTGAACGAGGCCTATTCCCTGAAAGTCATCAAAAATGTTCCATCAATTTGAATAAGGGACGACGAATGGTCCTTCAAAAACCATAGGTCACACAGACTGGATTTTGTCATAAAGCTTTCTTCTAGTCTCGATGTTTTGCAAGACTGAAGTCCCGATTTGGTTGTGTGCTTTTTTAAACGACGTTGGTGTCTTAGAGGCTGGCAAAAAAAGACACAATAATAAAAATTGCACCTTTTCCCCTTGGACAGAATTGTCCAAGAAAAATAACTATGACTACGACTACGCCGGACTAAGAAAAAGAAAACTATCTGATGTCACCTGCTGCTTCATGTAATTTATACCATGGGTAAAATTGGTTACTGTGACATTACACCTGCTTACCTGTTGAAAATGGTTTGTGAGCAAAACTGGATATCAAACATTTTAAACGTTGAATATACCATAAATTGTAAACTTGTTGAGTTACTGCATCCCTTACCAGTGAATGATGAAATTAAAGATAATGAAACCAAGCCTGTCCCCAGCAAGATGGGTGATAAGGTCATTGCTTGTCAACCATAAAAATGAGTCGCAGAATGACCAAGCATGAGACTGAAGTTAGAAAAAATACTAGAATGGAAATTGCTAGACGCCTTGCTTCAAGTGCACTCGAAGAAAAGCTACAACACAAAGATCTAAAACAAATATGGTAGCATGTCTTATTCCTGATACACAAACAACAAAATACAAAACTCGAAATAATTTAAATTTATTCGGGAAAGTATTACAACAACTTTACATGCAAGCCATGGAAAGAGGCGAATGTCTAAAGAAAATGAAATATTGGATCTTAGGATCTGTATTGTAAGCGAAAAATGGCAACATATTCCGTTGTCAGAGGATCATTCGACTTAAACATACCGTCGTCTTACGAGCTGTGTTTTCACGATCACGCTTAAATCGCTGCCAAAACAAAAGATTAGCTTTTCCCAAGTCTGCTGGTTTCTTTCCCGCAAGACTAGCTTCAGGAATATCTCTTTCCTTTAGTTAAACTGGAGCTATACACGTCTCCGCTTCACTTACTACCGAAATCACTAAACTTAGCACCATGGAAAAAACGATCGATCGCATTTGAATTTTGGGCTTGCTCACGTGACCATTTGAAGCGCCCAGATTGGTCACGTAACATTTTCGCAGTTTTGCAACGTGTCCGAGACGAACGATGCCGATCTGAGTTGTTTCTTTATTTGGTTCCGGTGTTAGGATGCCCCCGCTATACGGGGCTTTTAACGGGCTTCTTGGCCCAGGGGACAGGGACATTTTTTTCACTGTGTAAAGGTTAAATTTCCCGCTATATCCAGGGGTCGGGGAGCCGGGATTTCAATTGACTGATGCATTACTGTCCTACAACCTTTTCTTGCTCCAGTCTACTCCATAAAACACAGATCCCTCAGGGTACAAACAAGCTTCTCTTCTAATTCCAAACTTCTCTTCAAGTTCCTTTACCACTCCGTCCTCCCCACACAGACGTTTTCTGCTTTTCATGACTCTGTTGTCTGCCAGATATGTCGATGTCACGAGTTTGCTTCCCGAGAGCGTTATTCTTCCCCATGGTTTAGCCAGGGTGCAAAGTCGATCGTGGGTAAATGGTGATCTTTCATCTGTTTGATGAAAGAGCAACATGTCCTGGAAGTCGTCAATGGTTTTGGGAATTAAATCGAATTTATATCGTGGCACCCATTGTGGGTCGTCCTCGCTGGCGTATTTTTCCTTCGTCCCTTCTTCGTGGCCGAACTCATCGACAATAATCCTAATTCTCTGTTCGAAGATAAATTGGTCTCCTTGTTTTAGAATGCGATCTGATCCACTCCCGTGGAAGACTTGATTATCCCGTAAGCCGTTTAATCGAAGAGGTGGAATTGTGCAGAAACCAAACCCAACGTCAGATAACCAGATATCGTCTTCGATGTTTACGGTAAGGATCACATGACTTGGTAGACTTAGGCTGCCTGTTTTGTAGTCAAACACCGAAGCTGCCTGTAGCTCGTGTTTGAATCCAAAATAATCCAGGAGAAGGGAAAACATTCTGTTAAGTTCATAGCAAAAACCACCGCGATGTCTTCGTAAGATTTTGTCGAACAACCAACCCTTCGAGAGAATAATTTTCTCCTTTCCAAACACGCTCAAGTTTTCAAAGGGCACATATATCGTATGACATCGCTGCAGTTCAGTCAAGACCTCAATTGTTGGTTCTATAGTCCCAGTATAATGAATATGAGCTAAATATTCCTGAACTTCGTCCGGGGTGAAATGCTCTGGTACCCTCGCCTCCATTTTAGCGACGAGAATCAGATTGAAAGCCAGCGTTTACAGTGCGTTTACTGAAACCGCGGCCACCCAGACAATGAAAACTAATCTCATGACAGAACTGAAACAATAGATTCCAACATTTTGAAATCCAGCCAATAAATGTCCGGCACAAAACAATGAAACGCGACTACGGTGTCTGTTTAATAAATTGTCAAGCCAGAACTTTCGCGTTGGAAACTGTTGTGTTACTTTACTTTAGATTTTACATTTTCAACCGTGACACTGAATTCAAGTAACTGTAGAACACCCTGCCACTCCATGACCACCTCATTTACATGTGTCGGTGTGCTTTGAAGAACGAGGTATATAACAATAGTTGCTATTCTTATTCAATGAGATGCAAATAGGTGGCAGGGTATTCTGCAGTTTAGCCCAAATTCATTAGATTGACCGTTTTCCACTGTTCGTGAACGTATGGCCACACAAAATGTCATCTTTACGGTTGTTGTTTAAAAGCGTAGAATAATAGATTTTGACACTTTTTCGCTCCTGTTGTCTGTGCGTGTTTCTATTGTTACACAGCCAACCGTGAAATCCATCACGCAGTTCTCGGAAAAAAATTATCGCGTTCACTGTCTCAGGAGCTGTACATTTCGGAGTTTGAGCTCCCTTTCTGGGTTATCAGTGTATCGAGATGACATCTTCAAAAATTCAAACTTCTTTCCGCGTTGTGCTATCAAAGCCTCAGCGGGTAAAATAACTCGGACAAAAACAAAAGATGTTGTCATAGGAACCTTCCCTACACAGAGACCATTTGAAGGATTTCATTCAAGCACCCGCTACAATATTCAAACCCTACACCACACACTTTGCCGATATCTATTTTCGAGTGGTACTCTTACGCAGCTTTTCTTTTCATGTATTTTCTAAACCAATCAACTACCTCATAGACAGTGCAGCATATGATAATGGTTTGCGCTTGACAGTTTATTGATAAAGTGCTGCATATTAGAGCATCGCACCGGTATCGCGGAGGTCACGGGTTCGAATCCCGTTGAAGCCCTGATTTTTTTCAGGCTTCTTCTTTCCGATTGCTTAAATTGGAAAATATACTGCGATGATCATTCTTCTTCTTAGTTAGGTTAGTTAGTTTAGTAAATAATACTACGCTGTGGCTATATGACCGGCAGCCGGGCAGTGTTTTAAGGTGGCTCAAAACAGTTTCCAGCACTTTTCAAGACGTAGACTTTGATGGATCATTATAACCTTTCTTTATCGGTTGATGTCATTGTATCAAAAAACTGCCCAATCATTGTTTAACATGTTGCTGTTAAATTTGTGGCACAATAGGTTACCATGGCAACAATATTACCCAATATTTGGGGGACGCTGTCTCAACATTAGAGACGTTTGTATGGATTTCGAACCATGTTTCAAGGTCTATAACTTGGTCTCTGTTCCTCCTAAAAGCATCAAACTTGGTCAAATGACTACTCTCGTCGTGATCGTTCATGTGGTGGTGTCAGTTTATCGATTGGTTGAAATTTGAAACTCGCCCCAGTTCCCTGCGCAATTTCGGAATAGCCTCCTCCCACGCAGACGCTCTTAGGGGCTCGTCACGCGTTCGCATCGAGATGGAGCTGAAATGCAAACCTAGAGTGGAAAACCAGCGATTCTCAGGTGGTTAAGGTAAACCTTGGAAACTAGGGAGAAAGCGAATAGGAAAAGGAGTTATCGACGGCTGCCAAGAGGCAATTTTGGCGAGATTAGACCATTTTTGCGGGAGCTTTGAGTTCGGGCCGTTGGGCCAGTGGGTCGCCAGCCTTTCCTTTCTCTTTTAGGGAAAGCAAACCGCCAGAAAGTATAACTCGCCTAAATGACTCTAAACCGCCTCCAGGAACACAGAGACATCAAAATAACGCACAGTAAACATAAGGTAAGCCACTTTGATTTGAATTATTTTCTACATGTAGCATTTCGAGCAATTTTCAAAGCATTCTCATACATTGTCTTACAAACGGCTAAAATTGTAACACAATCGCCAACAGCTTAATGTCACGTATTAATCGTATTCAACGTCTGGGCCGCCTGTGATGTACCAAAAATATTGCAGGCAACGTCAAGAGAAGCCGTCGAACTGCAGTTCACATACAGTTTTTGCTTTCGCTTCGATTCTGTAGTTTTTGTCTACATAAGGTATACATAATAAAACAAAGGTTTGTGAAGGCATGATATAAAATCTGGAGTTTCCCTACTATCAACCAGTATATAAAAAATGATTATGTAGTCGCCAAATATTATCGTTTCCTAACTTTGACAATCAGTCAAGTGCTGGGAGTGAAACAATCTACGGAAAACTATTTTATTGTATTATTTCTTGGCGAGTCGAACAAATAGCAAATAAAATGAAATGCTACTCAATGGAGGTGGGGGGGGGGGGGGGAAGGTTGCAACCTCCGACACCTCTCGATCGATAGGTGTGTTAGATGTTAAATGAGATGTTAACACGGCTTTCACAAGAAATATTTTGATTCCGTGTTTACATAGCACCATCTTAGCACGAGGTGGGCTGGGAGAATTCGAGACAGTTATGCAAACCTCGACCCTTGTCTCGGTTTGCATAACTGTCTCGAATTCTCCCAACCCTCCTCGTGTTTGTAATGAATCGTCAACATACGTGGGATGCCATAAAAAACATGGACAATTACAATAACAGTCCAGGAGTTACAAAAAATCAAAACAGTTGTAACACTGAATCCGCCTATTCCTCCCACTGAGTATTACAGTTCGTCTTTTCGCGTTCCTCTTGCCAGGCTAGGCAGAAAATCTTCCCAGAAAACAACGCGATCCACCTCAAGTTTGCTTTCCACTCTAAGCGGATTCTCCAGGTCAATGACTAAGTATTTTTCACCGTCGGTCGTGAAGGCAGGCCAGTTAATATCAGGATCGTTTTTAACCGGATCTCTGTCGAAAGAGAGAAAAGCAGTTATACATTTTACAATATAGTAAGTAGTTATTGGACAAGGTTGAGTAGAATATCAGTCGTGATTTTCCAGCTGTGGTGAGCTATTAGACAGCGCAAGTAATGACGAAGGCAATGCTCTGGACTTCGCCTGGTACAAATGAATTTAAATTTTACCTTTCCTTAGGTTCGAAGACTTGCTGACGCTAAAATTTAATGAAAGCGTCAACGTCTTAACTACCCAAAATTGGCAACCCACCAACCTAGTTCCCAGTGTCTCTCTTCTTCCCGCCGCCGGGAGCGAGAGAGCAGACGAAGGAAGAGAGATCCTGGGAACGAGGTTGGCAACACCAGAAAACTCAAAAAGCGTTAGAAAAGCAAGTCTACTAAATACCAAAGTAACGAGGGTGATTATAGTTGGAACTTGATACTCACCCGTACTGGACAAATTTAGTCCAAAGGGCTGCCATTACCCTTGCAAGGCTTCGCTCCACACCATTGTATGATGACGCTATCTTTAACGTTCCTTCATGATTGGCCCACGGCCATGAAAATACGTAAGGGATCTCCTCTCCATGAACGACCCCAAGGACTTCTGGGTACAGAGTCAACTCCGTTCGGTAGGTAAACTGGTACAGACGCACAGGGATACCAGCTCTCACGAGGGCTTTGGCCATATGTACTGCGGGGACATTGAACCACGAGTCTGTCAGAAGATCAAGCCACTGTTTTTCGATGCTGCCAGAAGAATCTGGTGTAGAATGGTTGGTGTACTGGTACAAAATGGCCTCTTTCATGAGATCAGATTCTTCGTCAGCTGAAAACCTCGCAATCTTCACCAAACTGCTGAAAAGCTCCGGAGAAATTTCCTGACCAAGAGCTCTGGCTATGTCAGAAAGAGGAACGATCCCACCATCGTTTTTATTTACCCCAAGCAAGACTGGCACTTTGTTGACAAATCCCTTCTCAAGCAGTTTAGCTGGCTCGTCGGTTAAGAATTCCCCATCAACCGTAACCACGGGGTACTTTTGACCGAGGTCCAACATACTGCCAGTTAGTTCAGAAACTTTAAGGAAATCCTGAATGTTTTTCTCTCTTAAACAACCAAGCAACATTGCGTCGTCACCACAGCCCAGACGTTTGATGATATCTCGTCCATAATCCGGATCTTTTGAAGAATAGAACGTGTAAGGTGTGGTTGCAGCTCCACTTTGCAAAATAGCTTTGTGAAATAAACCAGTAGAGAGTGGAGAAAGCATGTGATAGGCAATACTTGAAGCACCTGCGCCTTGACCAAATATGGTTACCATGCTGGGAATCCCGCCAAAACTCGCGATGTTCTCTTGAACCCATTTCAATGCAGCCACCTGGTCAAGCATCCCATAATTTCCTTTTATGTCTGATCCGGGAACGTTAAGGTATCCCAGCAGCCCGAGGCGGTAGTTAATCGTGACAATAATGGCTCCAAAACCACAGAGAACGCCCAAATATTCGTTGCCAGAACCGTAGTACAGACCACCGCCATGAAACCATACCATGACTGGTAATTTCAAATGTTTAAAACCCGTTGCACGATAAACATTAAGAAACAGGCAGTCCTCTCCCATTGGACCTAAAAGATATGATTATATAACAGTCAAGATCAGGCTTCTTTCCATTACCTTTCCCAACAACAATAACAACATTTTTTATTTTTCTCAATACAAATACAAATGTCCATAATGTTCGCTTAGTAAAATATATTCCATATACAAGGCTAAAAGGTTAAAAAAATTAAAATGTTTAAACCAAACGTTTTCGGCTGTTTGCCATCATCAGGGTTGACCCTGATGATGGAAAACAGCTGAAAACGTTTGGTTTAAACATTTCAATTTTTTAACCTTTTAGCCTTGTATATGGAATATACAAATACAAATATTTTATGATTACATTTTTGCCGGTATATTTAATATATATACTGTAGTATATTTCGGATGAGGTAACCGGCTTTTAATGTTGTTTTAATGAGTCGGGAGGCTAAATGAATCGTTAGGTTGTCTAGTGTTTCCTCCTGTCTAGTGATGCTTCAAAGGATGAGATTTTATGACGGTTTGAATTTTTAGAAAATGAAGAAGATTTGTATGTAAAATGTTGCTGGAGAGCAAGTTCTCCATGATTTTATGAAAAGTAGGTCACGTGATGGCTTAGCCGCAAAGGGCCTATTGACAAGTTCTCGCTCTCAGTATTACGTGCATAGGCGACATCTTTTGACCATCGTTCGACTCATATCATCTTTCGACATGCTATCATGGCTGAAAGACCGTGAAACAGGCAATTTTTTCCCGGTTATTGGCGGAACAAATGACAAATAAATGATGATTACTGACTTCATATTCGAAATATGTAGACATTCAAAACAGTCGATTTATGTCTCACAGAATGACTTCTTGATACTCCTAGCCTTAGTTTGATGTCAAATAAATCCATCTTTCATGACTAAAAGTCGACCGTAAAGAACACAGTTAATTCTGCTTACATTTTTGACGTAGGCCAGGTTACATAGCACGTCGAGAGAGTACTAAAGCGGTGACGTCACGTTTCCGGCCATGACACCGAAAAACTCAGTTCTGAACTTTTCAAAATGGCGACGCTGTCAATCGCTTCGCTGCTTTCAAATCCATTCAAAAAGGAGAAAACCATCATAAGTCGGATCATGTAGAGGCATTTAGTTATCAGCAGGGCGTTTTACGTGGAGAAGTACACGCAAGTATGAAAAAGAAGGTTTATAAAGTCACGGTGGGTTAAGCGCGTAAAACTGAAAGCGGGTGTAGAAGGATTGAAATTTCTTTCCAAAGATCTATTGCTTTAAAATAAATCTTCTGTTTTCTTATATTTTTCCTTATGAGTTGTTTGTTTCATCTCCCCTAACCAAGGAAGGCGACCTTTTTAGAGGGGTTTCAGAGGGGCTACTGCCTTCTCAGTGTTATTACCGTAATTCGTAATTTATTTAATTTTATTCTGCCAGTTGCGTTATAAAAGACGACATTTTATTAGTGGGGCTCTTGCAGACTATCCGCTGTTATTTTACGTTACATCGTGAAATAACGTGTAATTATTTGGTGTCTGTCCAGGAGAATACAATCAGTGGGAGTAACCTTTATCATATACGTGACACTGTGGATTGGGCAAATATATTTAGAGCGCTGAAAGTGTCTTACTTGTAAAGTGCATGTCGCGCATTAAGCAACACATAGCCTCCCACGCAGACGCAGCTCTTAGGGCGCGTCGCGCGTTCGGGAAGGAACGCGTGACGAGCCCTAACGGCATCTGCGTGACATGGGAGGGTACACAACCCATTGCAGGTCGTGATTAGCATATGTCCCCTGTATCAATGGAATAATAAGTTTGAATAAATATCAGTTCCCGTCTACATAGTCTCCTCCGCAGCCGTTTTTTGGGTTGTCACGCAACGCTACACCCAAAAAAAAACGGCTGCGGTGGAGACTACCGTCTACACTACGCCGGAGAAATTCGAAAACGGCATTTTCACTCTGAAATCCACGAGTGAAAACGCATTAAATGTTTTCCGTCTACACTTAGGCTCGATTTCCAGCCGTTTTGGGAATCCTGTTGTTTACTCCGTGCGGACGGTGGGCCTAGCGTAGAAATAAAGCGACGTTTTAAAAATTTCTTCGGCGAAGTGTGAGCCGGGCCTGATGAGAAAGCCTTGAACATACCAACAGTGATATTCCTTGGGAACGAATCTTCATTCTGAGGACACCTGGCGCCATAGTTTGTTCCATCTCTGACGCCTTCCCAAGATTGGGCTGGCTGGGGCGGAGAAAAGCGATGGTCTCCAACCGGTGCAGCAGCATACGGAATCCCAAGGAAATACTCCAAGTTTAAACCGAATATGCTCTTTTGCGATCCGCCCTGAAGAGATCCTGTGTTTAAGTGAACAACAAGCTCGTCTTCAGTTGTTGAAGCGCCAGTGTGACTCGGCAAAGCGGCGAACGAAGCTCCAACGAACAAAAGGAGAACGGGCCTTTGGTAAACTGAAAATCGCATGATATACAAGGACTACAATTGTAGATAAACACAACTGAAACGAGACTATAAATCCGTGTGCTTTTGAATCGTAGCACAATGCTATTGTAGCTTTCAAGGCATTAATGAAAGGTCAGGCAAACGAAGCATAACGGATGCTTAATAATAATACTTAATACGATAACTGCTCTGCTTTGATTGGTGCACATCCAGAAGGCATCTATCAACAGAGTAACGTGAAGGCACGCAATCTCAAGACAACGAGGCTCATCAAGCATAAATTATCATATTTATCCACTGTAGTGATGCAAGGCTAGCTAAGGCTAATCTCTCCCTTTAGTAAGGGTGAGTTCCTTTGGGAACCCTCGGATTATGGTATATCAAAGGGCTGATGAGTCCGTGACCAGAGTGGATTCATCGGTTGCTTTGATGCACCATATTCCGAGTGATCCTGATACAGATGAAGTAGATGACCTCAAAGGAACGCACTCTTAGACTTCACCATTCAATCTTAGCGGGTCATCTTGGAGTTTACTTCTTCTTCTAATTAACATTGCTTTTTGTATAAACAACTGTATGTATGCTGAGGTTGAATCAGTTGTTTATCTCGTCGACACACATGTTTACAACATATGCCATGGACAAATGAATTTATTTACCCGATGTCATATTGTACACAACGTTTGTGTTTCTTACAATTAGCAAGGACATGCATGCGTCAGTATAAACCTCAACGTATGAAACCTACAAAATGGGTGTTTACAGCTGCTTTGGTTTAGTTTTAAGATTGACTGACCGGAAATTCTTTGTTTACGACACAAATAGACATCAGACGCCAAATTCCAAAACGTCAAAAAATAATCCAAGTTTAATGATGAATGTGAACTAAATGGAACGTGACGAAACAATAGCATAGACTATATTTTTGAGCCAAGAAGCGAGGAAAAATTAATAAAATTGTATTTATTTCATGCGAAAAAGTGAGCGTTTAAAATGAAAAGTTGTTTAATATTTAGTTATGGCAGAACTCCACCCCCCTCCCCCTCCCCGCCGAAACACCTCACAAAAACGTCATAATTATTCGCCTGTATAAATTATGCTGCACGTATCGTTACTCGTTCTAACAACAAGGTGTACGAACAAGTCACGGATAATAGTACGTAGAAATGGTGAGGTTCTTAGGGGTTGTGATTACGCCAAACACTGCAGCCATTTTCATTGGAATCTTGATGTTGTGTAATGCACAAACTCAGAAGCCAACTCGACCTGTAGTCGTTCTGAACTCAGGATCTGTTCTTGGCGTCACCTATCCAATTGCCTTCGGTTATATGCTGGATAGGTTCATAGGGATTCCGTATGCAGCGCCTCCCGTTGGAAATCTTCGTTTCTCTGCTCCGCAGCCGGTAGTTCCTTGGGAAGGAGTGAAAGATGTAGGCTTAAAATTCGCCGCAAAATGCCCTCAGAACACTATCCCTTTTCCATGGAACGTGACGGTTGGTAAGTCAAGCGAGCTGTAGGGCTGTGCATGAGTATAATATTACGATGAATTCCTGCATGATACAAATTTATTATCAGTATAGTGGGTTTACTGCACTTCTTGGCCAATAATTTGCAATTAATGCCGGAATAAGGTTGACGGCGCTACTCAATAATTCAGGCCGAGGTTTGTGTAAAACCCAGGCCGCTTTTATATTTAAGGCCGCTGATGCTAATAACGCAAATCGAGACTTTGATATTATGCTTTAACCACTGGAATCTTTTCATCTCTTGTCCTCGGCTCTTGAAGTGAATAGCTCGAGTGCAGCACTCGTTAATGTTAGTGTTGTCTACTTTCTGAAGAAAGGACGAGGCCAGCTTTGGAATCCGTGTAGAAGTGTGATCAGCTGGCTAAATGCATGATCCTCATCGTGCGTAGAAGGATGACAGAATGGAGGGGTGATCGGTTAAATTTTCACAAGTTCTCAGCGAACAGCACATTTTGTACAATCTGGTCTCAACTATCAGTTGAAAAGGCGCCAATTCTAGTCTTACCTGACAGAAGATTTTGGCCAATTCTGAGCTATCAGACCGTCTTCTAAGGTATCACAGTAAGAAGCGATGAATTAGCGCTTGACATGCATTTCTTTGTAAAAATCGGAAAGTTTAGAGTCGCACATTTCCATGCGTTTCCAACGGCTTCTTATTAAACTTTTCATAGTAGCTCATGTTCTCTAAATTCGGCATGATAAATCGGGCGGTGTGGTTTATATTTTTGTTTGAATACAAGAATATCGGAAAAGCGCGACATCGTTTAAGTGCGTATGTGACACTGAGCCACGGAGGAAGGAGAGGGAACTGGGATAGAAATTGACGGAAAACGGGCAGCATAGACCCACCCTGTCCGCCCCCCCCCCACCCCCTCCCCTCCTCTCGCTCCTAGACATTTATATGTATACATCGATCTTTTGGTGTTCTGTACGTTTCACAGTCCCATATTTTTCCATGTGTTCTTTGATATCACGGAAATAGTTTAAAAGGCTACCATCTCGGTTTCATTTTTGAAGGTGACAAAGCTACTGCCCATCTGAAATCCACCATCCTACCGCGAAGCGCGTGACAAGCCCTAACGGCGTCTGCGTGACATGGGAGGGTACCCAACCCATTGCAGGTCGTGATTAGCACATGTCCCCTGTATCAATGCAATACAGTTTGAATATACATGTATCAGTCCCCGTCTACAAAGTCTCCTCCGCAGCCGTTTTTTGGGTTGTCACGCAACTCTACATCCCAGAAAACGGCTGCGGATGAGACTACCGTGTACACTACGCCGGAGAAATTCGAAAACGGCATTTTCGCTCTGAAAACCAGGCGTGAAAACGCATCAAATGTTTTTCGTCTACACTAAGACTCGATTTCCAGCCGTTTTGGGAGTCCTGTTGTTTACTCCGTGCGGACGGTGAGCCTAGTGTAGAAATAAAGCTGCGTTTTAAAATTTCTTTTGCGAAGTGTGCGCCAGGCCTGTTTCTCGTGGGTTGGGAGCATTAAGTTCCATTACTGCGCACAAACTATTACAAAAATAGCTTCAGCACTGAATAGTGGCGTCATTCTCTGGAAAGCAGAGTCTCAATGGCAATTCAAACGTTGACTCAAAGAAGAGCACTAAGGCACGGCATTCGTGGAAAGCAGCTTTTTATTGACATATTTTTCATTGTATTAGTTTATAGGTATTAGGTATTTTAAAGCTGACAAATTTTTACCATACCGTGTTTTTTTTCTTTTCTCGTCAATAGGAGACATGAACGAGGACTGCCTATATCTAAACATCTGGAGGCCCTCTGGTACAACGCCAGACAGTCCACTTCCGGTGTTTGTGTGGATTCACGGCGGAGGTTATTACACGCTTACTGGGAACAACTACGATGGCTCAGCGCTAGCCACTGTTGGTTCCGGCATGATTGTCGTAACTATAAACTTCCGCCTGGGTCTCCTCGGATTTCTCAACGTTCCAGGATCAGAACTGAAGGGGAATTATGGGATGCTCGACCAAGTGGCAGCACTAAAGTGGATCCAGGACAACATCGCCGCGTTTGGTGGAGATCCACAACAAGTAACAGTAGCTGGTCACAGCTCTGGTGCCGCCAGTGTTGCTTTACACTTGATTTCACCGCTGTCTAAAGGCTTGTTCCATCAAGCCATACTTCAGGGGGGAGGATTAACCTCTCCGTTTGCCAGCTACACTAGCAAGGATCCTAACTATGGGAAGCAATATTTAAAAAAACTGAACTGCATCTCAGGCGATATTTTATCCTGTCTTAGAAGTAAGACCGCGGAGGAGTTCCTTGAGGCAACTGATTCCTTTTCAGACGCGAGCTTAGGAAAGGATCTGCCCATAGTCACGGTGGATGGGCACTTCCTCCCAGATGACCCATTACTGTTACTAAGTCAAGGAAAGTTCCAGAAAGTCAAGATGATCATTGGTGTAAACAAGAACGGTGGATCAATGTCATCCTGGAAGTTGCAATTGAAAGCTGCCGGCCAGCAAATAGACCATGCAGTGTTTCAAAAGGCTGTGCACGAATCTCTTTTGGTCCAGAATGGAGAAAATGACAAGATCAGAAGAGCTATTCTCTACAAATACACAAACCATACCGACCCAGACTTCCAGGAGAGCATTGAAGAAAACTGGCAGCGACTTATTGGGGATTCGTGGTTTGTTGCGCCTGCAGTTAAACTAGCCAGAGCTCTTGCCGCAGCCGGGGTACCTCCGTTTTTCTACTACTTCACGCATCGCGCAATGTACTCTGTGTACCCAGAGTCCTATGGGGTCACTCACGGTGACGAGGTGCCTTATGTATTCGGGGCACCCTATCAAGCGATGGCTACCCTTCCTATGGCTTCTAAATACACTGAATTGGAAATGGGACTGTGTCAGAGTATTGCTGAAGCTTGGGGAAACTTTGTTACGTTTGGGTGAGAAATTATGAAAATTGTATGTGCATTTCGCCGGTAAAATTATAAAATAGTAAAAGGTAAAAACTGTTAAAACGTTTAGTCAAACATTTTAACAGTTTTTACCTTTTACTATTTTATATGAAAATTGTGTTGATAGGCCGTAAGGTACAGCATTTTATACCATGCAGTAGAAAATTATATACTCCATGGTATTACATCTAACTTTCCCATCATACGTCGCATTGATAGTGTTGCCCACTGCATTTTCAATGGCATGGTTTAAAGTAGTTAAGCAACACGTTCCCGTGGTATACCATGGAATATCCACTTGTCACTTGTATGCTTGATATACACACTCCTCTAAAGGCCCGTGAGTATACCGAGTAATAAAAGGAACTTGTGGGATATTCCATATGTGCCATTCGGAAGCGTTGCATAATAAGTGTGTAGCCTGCGAAGTCTACCCGAGAGGGATTTCTTTGGAAATTATGCCATGCAAATTTATTGGAACTGAAAGAAAGTGTTTACTTAAGAAAAGAGTTGAACTGAGTCCCACAGGATTCGTTTGGGACACCAACATGGCTGCTGTGACGTCATGCAGAAAATACTCTTTATGGGGAGGGGGGGGGGGGGTAACTCTCTTTCCTATACCCCTCTTGTCCCAGATCATTAAGATCATTAGGCTCAATTTCCCAAGCTGAGCGCCTTCTAGCCTTCTAAGAACCATTCAAGGCAAAATCGTGAAGCGATTGTGTAAAATTTTGTATTTAATATCCTGTTTCTAGTGATCCTAATGAATACGATAAGAATCGAGTGGATGCTGCAGACGCCACCATTTCCTGGCCGCCATTTACAGCGGACAGTGAAAAATACCTGGTGCTAGACTTGCGTATGAAGATTGAAGAACAGTTACTCCCAGACCGCGTGGCATTCTGGAACGACTTCGTACCGAGACTGTCGGAAGCTGAGGAGTCAGTCGGGAAGACTGGTACGACCAAAGAAAAGGACGAACTCTGAACCCGATGTATGAGGACGCAGCTACGGGACTGGCAAGCGTCAATCTCTCGGGGAGTGGGGGGGAGGGGGGTGTTTCAGTCTCGAGCACACAGCATTATAAAGGAGCAACGAGCACATCTTTTTACATCCTGTCGGTTGCCATTTATTTCACAGCCACGTGACATTTTCTGGAATATAGGGTAACGGAGTCAAGTTGAAATCTAGCCGCTTAAGGCGGGGGTAAACGTGAACTAAGTGAAATTTTGGTAAGTTTAAAGAGAGGTTGAAAGGGAAAAAAAGGGTTATGGAACACCACCAGACAGTTGCCCGACCGCACAATGGCACCCCAGGTTGTTGGGCAACTGTTTGGAGTGTATCTACCAATTTTTAATTTCAAACTCTAATTTTAAAACAACAACAAATCTTCAAAATTTCCTATTTCCATCAATTTTACTAATCCTTTGAGAAAAACTATTTCTCTCCAAATATACCTAAAGATCACCACAAAATTTACAAAACAACCCAAAACATAGATATGTGAGATGAGCAGACAGATTCTTGATTGCTTGAAACGTAAACAAGATATTTGCATTAAAAACATAATACCCAGCCAAAATACGGCTTTCGTGTTTACCCCCGCCCTAACTACAGTGCAAACCCCGTCAGCTTGTGTAAGTACCTAGAAATTTGCCATTTCAAAACCCAGAAATATAAGAACCTGTCTAGCCAACCAAGATCAAGAAGGTTCTTACATGTGGGACACAGTTAAATCATGAATTATTGTTTGCACACCCAACGCTACATATACCATGATTATGTAATCAGTTGCGTTGAGCTTATCATAATCCAGTTGTGAATAAATTCATTGTATACATTTAAAGACTAAACCCACGTTCCTTATAATTTTTCTGTTAATCAACAACGGTATCTCCTTCATAGAAATTAAGAACTTAATAAGAACCTACTAGATCTAAATTTCCAATATTATAAGTACCCCAAAATACAAGAACCTATTTTGGTCTTACGCTCGAGTTAATTAGGTTTTACTGTTTCCCTTCCTATTTTTACCATCCATAAGGTTCGTTACATGGATCTGCAAAAAATATACATACGTAAATGCAATGAAATGGATTTAATTGTCATACAGCTGGGGTGTAGCTGAATCTAACGCAAGCTCCTATTGGTTGATTTATAAACACGGGTTGTCTGGCAGACGAATGTTGCGTCATAATTCATCCAATTAAACGCCCAACTTAAAAAAATGGAGACTAAATATCCGTCATTATAATCATTAATGGCAAAACTACAACAGCAAGAATAATTACATCAGTTTCACTTAATCTTTTAGAAATAGGAAACCGTTTTAAAGTGCAACGCATTTAATTTTATTGAAATGTAATTTGACAAAATTAGAGGACAAGTAAACCATTTTCCATTTGTCTTGTTAGCTCTGTTTGTTCAGTTGTGCATGAAAAGATAAATTGTAATTTTGATTTACACTACCTTGAGAAAGGTATATGCTTGTGAAGGATAATTGAATTCTCGTAGCTTTAATTTGTTCTATTTTTCTTTTCGCCCACATTTCATTTGAATTAAGAACTTACTCGGGCATTTTGGACTCCTTTCCGAAAAGGCGATTTGCGCTGTTTACCCAGCCACATTTCAAAGTCCTGTAATAATAACTGAAATAGTGCATAATTCATGTTGTAACGACATGTACAAAGCAGCTGTTTAAATGTTAAGCCTAATTACTGCGATGGTCTGAAAGTTAATGATCATGAGTTTTCGTGCGTCTTGGAGATGTGTCTATTCTAGAAACACGTTAAAGCAAGCCACGTCGTGCAGTTGTACTTTCGTTTTGAAAGCATCCTATTGGTTTCTTCTCGCTCATATTGTTTGGGACGGTCGTTTAAACGCACTGATTGGCTAGTCGAGCACGTATTGTATGTAATCCGCGTTTGTCCAGAGGTGACCGCTCCTTTATATTCACAAATTGGGTGGCAGCTACCACGGCCTTGAAAACTCACTATTTTGTGGTGAATAGATCTCGACTGCGCTTAGCATGAGGGTCTCTCTGCTAGTCATACTTCTTGGCTTGTTGCATGTACAACTTGCTACAGCCTTTGGTAAGTAGATAACAATTTTATTCAAGTGAACGTGTGTCCCTCAAGCGATGTTTGGAGAAATTTGATAATTGCACAACGTACATTTTTATTGTACTGTAACTGCGGATCGCTTACAAAAAAATTCACAAGATAATCGCTAATTTCAGTAAACACCATCGCCTCAACACCCCATTACCTGGCTGAAACTTATCTCACTCTTATTTGAGAAGTATTGATATTCTTTTGTCCTTGGCCAGCCAGTTTTCAAAATGAAAATACAGTTAGCTTTTACTAAATACTTTCTAATCGACTAATGATGGGCGATGATCGGCAAACGTTAAACTTTATTTGAAATGCTAAATTTGTCATCCCATGGCCTTAATATACAACAGTTGTCAAATTTCACACGCTCATTTGAATTCTTTTATGCTAAGAATATTATAAATTCTTTACAGGTCAACTATTAAAATTCTCGATATCAACTTTAAAACACCTATCGCGGTCAACGTGAACGAAAATTTAAATTTTTATGAGATTAACAAGCACATTAAGTAAAGTTTGGTAACGATAAACTTTGCATCTTTATTACAAGCGTTACAGTCAGTTTAATTTGTTCACCCCTCTAATTTATTGCGCTTTCCAAGTAGCTGGCTGGGTGGCTACGATCGATCACCAGGCAATGGAACCGTTAAACTATACATGGCTACTATACCCTTTGCATTTGACCAAAAATTCTGGCAAATGGAACAGAAATTAGAACAACCTTACGGGGTATACCCAAATTTATCGAAAACTTATCGGGAATATATTTCCACTTCATTTGAGTTTGGCCCAGGAATTTGCTTAATTTTCGTTTTAATAGCTTGTATTTTGGACATTCATCAATTATTCCTAAATTTTGGTCGCGCCCAAAGTTAAGAAGGCTGGCAATAGTTCCCAACAGCTTTACTTTGACGGATCAATACTACCGCTCTTTATCAAGGGATGCTGCAATATTGGTACCAAATGCCCAGCCATTGGTAAACAGAAAGATTGCAATCTTTATGGCATGATAGGTTACTACAGCAACAATTTAGCCTTTTACAAACACCATTAGTTTAGCCTGTGTTCATTCGCCCCTGCCCCTCAAAAAAATCGTATGTCAAGACAGCCTACATATTAATTAAGTGCCTATGACTCAGAAGACGAACCCATTGACTTTCGTCATTTTTATTAACGAACTGTGAAAAGCATGATGGCATACAACTTTTTGCATAGTCTTAAAACAAATCTGTCGAGTGGGTTCAGAGCCACCTTAACTTTTCGTCTGATTATGAATAACACTAAAGACCATTTCCGTTTTATGGTAGAGCCACGTTTTTCAAGCCAAACAAAGAGAATATTCTGTCCCGTGATTATTTTCAAACAAAGTAATGTGCTATCGCATGCAAAACCAGCTGTTCCTAGCTTTTCATTTTTCGTTGTGATTAATAAATTGATTTCGTGTGAAAGGGGTTGTCTTTTCTAAGGCTTTTGTTTCTTATGTTTTGTGTGTCTTAAGTCATAGTAAACGCCTGTCATAAATTCTGCGTGTACGTTTTTTTGCAGTCTATAGAGTTCTTATATCTACGGGTTATGGCTCGACAAAAGACAAAGTGTCACTCATTCTTGTGGGGCAAGGTGGCTCTGAAACTGCAATTCACGATTTACCAGGAAAGTTTGTTCACAAAAGGCAAGTATCAGTAGAATTATTAGAGAGCTTAAACAAACCACCACGGCAATGGCAACGGCAACGAGAACGTCACCAAACAAAAGGTTCAATGAGCAGAACAATGGCTTTGCACGTGCGTCATAAATCTTCGTCTCTTCATACCGTCATATGCAAAACAACAACGTGAAATGACCAAGTTCTGCGTAGTTTTAAGAACGTGAGCCACGACGGCTAATTTTTGCGTATTTTCTTCTGGAATTGATCCCTGGCGTTACACCTTGAGTAGGGTGTTAGACCTCTCCGCATACTAAACCTATTTGGATATTTTCGAAATTCAAAGGTAAAATGTAAATCCATTTCTTCCGGGCATAGTCCATGGCGTTGCCGTCGTCATTGCTCAAGCTCTCCGCTATTGCTAAAACGTAAGACTGCCTAAAAGCGATGAGATTTGAATTCAGGACCAACTTGGTCAATCATAAATGTTTTTTTTTTCGTTTGCAGTGACAGACTGTTCACGATAAATGACAAAGATGTTGGTAAACTTTCCGCGGTCAAAATACGTTTGGCAAAGACAGGACTGTATGAAGACTTTTGGCACTTGACGCAGGTACGTCAACAGTCACGTGAGCGGTAATCGGAATGATCCACGCGACTATCATTGGCATCCTCATCCCGCTAGGTTACCTGGAATATAGAAATACTTCGCATGATTAGCGGAAAACTTAGGCAACTTTGGCAAACGATTTTGTGTCATACTTGAAAATTAAAGTTAGTTTTTGCGATACACTAAGGTTATCTTTAAATCAAATTGAATATTCTAGGAATTTTTTTAATGATTATTCCACCATTAAGATGAAAAAGTCTAGAATTCGAAAGAAGAATGGCAGAAAAAGTAAAGTCTCAAATGTGTCAGGCGATGATTGCACTTATCATGCGAGCTAAATGTTTCCGGATGCGTCTGATCCATGCAGTTTTGAGGGGACTGTTGTAAAATTTGTATGTTCGGGGGCGGATCTAGGATTTTTCAAGACGGGGGGAGGGGGGCGGTTGGCTGGTAGCAGGTTCCCAAAATGTTGCAATTTGGAACTGCTGAAAACCGTTTCACTAAAAACACTAGCAATGCCACAAAATAAAGAGTTTGCCTTTATTTCTGCCAATTTACCCTCCCCCCCCCCCCTAAATAGTCCGCCCCCGGAGGTAATCGTAGGGAATGCGAGTGCAGTTAAGAATTTACACTACGGGTAATATTTGAAACTTCCTTCATGTGAGGGTAATTGAAAATAATTTTCAAATATCAAGAGTAGGATAAAACTTTAATTAGTCGAGCTTTCGATCATACAATTATTCATTTATATTTAAATATATGACTGAAAAAAGGAATTTTCACAGTTATATGAAAAAGAAGAAAATCATATTAAAAATAGAAGACATTGGGTGAAAGATTTTTCAAAATGGCTTTTAATCTCTATTATGTGCTTTATTCTGCAGATTGTTGTTGCGACAACACAGCCACGACATCGCTACTTTTTCAGTTTCAACGACATAGTGAAATATCAGTGGAACACGATTTTGCGTGAGTAATTCAATGGCAAGACTGATTTTTTTCTATCAAAAGTGGAAAATTAAAGGTTTAAACAATAGTGGTAGGTATGTTGGATCAAAGCCACCGCTTTCAATCATTTGACGCGGTTACTTATCAGACATACTGGTAATGTTGAACGAAAAATTTGAATGCATATGTACAGCTCTGTCATAATCGAGTGAAATTCTGAGTACAAGTACATGTTGTACATATTTGCAAATTATTTGCAACTTCCAACTCCAAAGCGTTCCTTAATCAGACCATTTGGTGAGTATTTTCCACCGCAGCCGTTTATTGGGATTCACGCAACAATCTCGGGGGAGCGTGTTGCGTGACAATTCCCCCCCCCCCCCCCCCCAAAAAAAAAGCAGCTGCGGAGGAGACTTAGCCTAGTATTCGTGCACGTCATTGCAATTGAATATGTCAGAACGGAGAGTTCTTCTGTTACAAATCTGTTCTTGGGATATGAAGTCAGTTTCAATACTCGAACTCGGTTTTACTTGTAAAATGGTATCAGAAACTCGAAATAATACATTTGTTGATTTTTCTTTCAGTAAACTGCAGAAAGGGTTACAAGAAGGCATCTGATGGACGATGTGTGGGTAAGTCACGCCCTTCTAAGTAACGCATGTTATAACAATAGCCAGGCTGAAATTTGCGACATTTTAAAAACGTCTTAAGAATAAACCCAGGAGAGAATTTTAAATGAATATACAGTCGAGCCTCTCCACAATGGCCACCTTGGGCACCAAGGAAATTGGCCGTTGTAGTAGGTTTTTGTTCCGGAAATCCTCCGCGCGCGAACTCAGTTAATATTATGCAAATTAGGAAAAGAAACGAGGAAAGAATAGGGAGAGGCAGGAAAAAACCTTTTTCCTTTTTCTTCGCACCCGAACTTCTCGCGGCTCGATAGCTCTAAGAAACGCAAGGAAACGCTAGGAAAAGAAAGAGACTGTTCGCAGTCTACCGTTGTAGAGACCTAAGGGTATAATATGACACTTGTCGGGAGGTATAACACTTGTATCTTTTATCTTACTGTAGCTTGTAGATACGTAACACAATCAAAACGTATCAATAAAGCAGAAACAGACGCGCGGGCCTACGACGCGCAAAATGGATCAATCAGATTTTTGATACACTTTACAATAAGAAAGGGTTTTTGTATGCGCTATTAGTCAGTGCTACTAATAACATTTCTACAAAGAAGTTATCGTGTGTGCGACACCAGGCTTTATAGCCGCCTGCAGTCTGGCTACAAAATTACTTCAGCGAAGGCAGCGTCCACATACGCCGGAGAAATTTGAAAATGTAGCTTCATTTTTACGGTTACAGCTATTTTATACCATTCCGTAGAAGTAGTAGTAGTAGTGAAAACTGTATTTATTAAAGAAAATACAATGACCAACACATTCAATGCAACATACGCGCTGTGCATGATGGGAAGGTTAGGTGTAACAGCCTTAACTAAACAACGGCTTTCCTGTATTCTGATTGGCTGTATTTTCTATAGGTATGGTATACATTTGCCAACGTTAACTACACTGGTTGTGGCATAAAGAAGTCCGCTAGCGCTTCGACGCTGTATATATTATTTTGTTAGTTTCTCAGTTACTAATGTACTAATGTATAATGAATTGCCATAAAAAGCATATTTAAATGACTGAAATTCCTTTAAGGAAAATAAACGAACAAATGACATATTGTGCGTGAAACAGAGATGCTTCGTCTCTTATTTTTCCTCAAGATATCGACGAATGTAAAGAGTCCGGTGGCTGTAAAGACAAAGTTGCCGAGTGTTTTAACACCATTGGTTCATTCACATGTTCTTGTCCAAAAGGCTACCATTCAGACTACCAGGGAGGCTGCACGGGTATGTGTTAATTTGTTTGCATTTACTTTAATGTGCATGCGTTAAGTATGCCTCCTTCTTAATTGAGTGTCGTAAAAACAAAACAAAGTAATAAATCTAGCCAATGACAAAAGAGACAAGCAATCCGGTGAACCAATCAAAAACAAGTAATTACATGTAGCTGACGCAAAGCGCGGGAAAACGAGTGCAAGCGAGTCACGAATGGTTTTGGTTTTACTTCTGATTGGATGAAAAAGTATTTTAGCCAATCGTGTGGCGTAGTAAGTGCAAAACCAATTATTGCTCGACACTCAAATGAAAATCGCTCTAATGTAAATTTGGATGTTTATCGTAAAACCAAATCAAACCAATTTATTGGTTATTGTTTTGTTTGCCAAAAATTGTACAAATCAAATAAAATCTAATTACTTAAACTCTCATGGCGAGGAAGCCCAAGAGAAGCTACGGGCTTATAAGGAATGGGCTCCCTCAGTTAGATAATTAGAACAAATATTATCATAATTACACATGGGAAAATCAATGGCAGAGCTACAGTAAATCTTAAAATAAGTATATTAGATAGTCGTACTAATTATAGTTCTAGGCTAAAAAAAAGCGAAATAACAAAAAGAAAAGAAAATTATTTACCAATTAGACTACTCAGCCAATCTCAAACCGCGGTAAAACCAAAACCAAAGTAATTGCCTGATTACTTTTATTTCAAGACTAAATTGAAACCCGCGGCTCTAAACTGACTCTAATTTTTAACTCCAAACGCGCAGTGTACTAATGTAAACCAAAAGAAACGCAAAATACTTTTGAAAACAATTGTTGTTGCTATCTAAGTTTATTGCAGAACAACGACAAAAATCAAACCAGCAAACCACTGAAATGATCAGAGACAAACGGAGATATAGCTGAGACATTCTAATCCTTAATTCCGTAAAGTCTTCAAGACGCCGAAAGAAATGTGTACCTAGCCTGGATGGTTTTATAGATTGTAATTTAAAAGCGGTTGCAATAAATAACGTCACACTTGTTCTTTTACAGACGCGGATGAATGTCGGTTAAATAATGGCGATTGCATCGAATATTGTGTAAACACCCCAGGCTCATATTATTGTGACTGTCACCGCAGTGGGTACCAAGTGGTGGACGGCTATCGCTGTGAAGGTTCGTTTTATAGTGTATAACTATGAAAGGGACACTGTCATGGTGAATTCAAAACACTTTTGGCCAACAAAGTCCTAACACTATGACCGAGCCCTCGTTAAGTGACAGCAAAATTTAAAACGCTCCAGTAACACAGGGATCAAGATATTCAGTGAATTGTTGAAGGGATAGCAAATTATAGTAATTAGCTCTAAATCAGTGGCTTTCCCAAGACACGATGACAGTCACGGTTGGCGTATCCTTGAAGTGTTTGGCCTAAATTTTTCAAGTTCGTCCTTTTCCATGCTCACTGACCATCCTTGTTCCTTTATGGTTTATTATTATCTCTTTGGAGTTTTTTCTAACTACTATTCCCAGGTTTTCTTCAATTTAAAGCCGGGTAATTTTGAAAGTGGCCAAAAGAACTCAAAATAACGTGACTGATCTCCTTTAAGTCTGCCAGACTTTTTCAATTTGACATCACAACCTTATGCACTTGTAATTCGCTTAAACACTCGCTCCTTTTATAGCTTCAGAGCAATTAAATAATTTGAATTAAAAACAGGAGATCATTATAAGTTTCGTCAATGAAAATATATAACAATTATTCCATGAGCCCGAGTTGGATATGAAGTGATAAAATAACCAACGAGCGCGTAGCGCGAGTTGGTTATAATCACTTCATATCCAACAAGGGCGAATAGAATAATTGTTTTAGTAAATTCTCAAACCGGGTTTTGCCACCGATTTTTATTTCGGCCATTATAGAGGGCTGAAGTTGAAAACTTCGTGCGGAAATTTTTTAAACTTGGCGCACTATTTTCCATATGACGTAAAACTCCGACTATTAAACAATTAGATTATGAGCTCGAGATTTCTATCGCGTGATAGTTGACGAGGGCGCAGCCCGAGTCAACTATCACGCATAGAAATCGAGAGCGAATAATCTAATTGTTTTAGTATAAATCTACTAGTCGTTCAAAAATTTAATCTAAATCCTCTTCAAAGACACTTCAAAAACACAAAGAAACGGCCCCTAGTGCGCGCTGCTACGCTACTTACTATCTATCACAGAATAGAACGTGGGTAGCGTAGCCAATCAGAGGACGTTATTCGTGATAGAACGCTAGTAGATTTATACTAATGGCTCATAGTCGGAGTTTTTTAGCCAATCAAAAAGCTAGAAATGCAATAGTCGGAGCTGAGAATTTACTAAGTCATTATAGTTCCCCTTTAAGACAAAATAATAAAAAACCACATCTTTCTCCGGGATCCAGTTCATTCATCCATTTCATTACTCGCGAGCCAACCACGTCACCTGCAAGTGACGCGCTAGAAATGATGCTCTGCTCGTGCGCTAATCTATTTCCGCAATTTCCCTTAGACATTGATGAATGCAAAGAAGGAAAAGATGGTTGCGACAAGGCAACAACTACTTGCACAAACTACCCGGGTAATTATCGGTGTGATTGTAAACATGGATACAGAGCAAAAGACAGGCATTCATGTCAACGTAAGTGGAAAAGAATATAGTTGATAATTGAAAAGTTTTTTAGGAGTATCAATAGACCCTTTGCATAAATGGCGCCTAAATTTGAATAACAATAGATCGTTTTCACTGTCACGCAATAAAAAAATAAATCGAAAACTATCCAGTGGAAAAGGCTGAGAAATTGTGATGTTATAGAAGATAAAAAAATAAGACACTTCTCCAAGTTTTAGCCCTGTGCGTTTCACCAAACTTCAGATATTCGTCGAAACGTTTCGCAGAAATTTACAGAGCCCAGTATGAAAACGCCATATTGGTGTACCTCCATGGTACACCAATATGGCGGCCGGAAAATAGTGTAAACATCTGGAACTTACTTTGGCTTTCTAGGCGACTGATTATCAGTACTGAAAAAACAAGTATTTACATAAGCACTTTTTCTAATGCTCTAGCTTTTAACAGGGCTCAAAATCATGAGATAAGTATATATTTTTCAAAAAATTTGATCGTAGCCTTGTGTCACGCACCTCCATAACCCGGAAATTCAAAATGCTCTGGTTTCCAAACGAAGCACGCTATTGAGCTGTAAAGTTGTAAACAGATATAAATATGTCACCTCTTATACCTGATGAGGATGAAAACTTCGGTGGATCTTTAGTTTAAGATTTTAGAAAGTGATGACGTCACGTGAAAACGATCTATACTTATACATCCTTAGCCTCACATTCATGTGAAAAATCCTTTGTCTAAAAACCTGATTACGAGGCTAAGGATGTATAAAGTATTGTTATTCAAATTTAGGCGCCATTTATGCAAAGGGTCTATTGTTGCTCTAATATGATATTAGACTAGTTAACAAATAGATTCCGTGTTGCCATGCGTCTGTTCAGTAATAGATCACAGGTGACGTCAAAATGTGATAAGAAACGGCTTATTTTTTTAAACGCAAAATTCCTTTTCATGAGGAAAAAAGTGTGATAATTTTACAATGGCTAGTCTTACATACGTATGTTTCGTCCCTGCCAAGGGACTCGTCAGGGACCTTGCAGCTAACTCGTCAAACATCGCGTTTGAAGTCCCGCTAGCATCAAAATGATGGTGGCAATCTGGCCTTATTTCACTTTAAGATTCCCAATTTGCGCAACATGCCATACAACTTGGAAAAGGTGTGAGAATTTTACAATGGCTAGTCTTACATACGTATGTCTTGTCCCTGCCAAAGGACGAAACAGGGCGCAAAAAATTCTTCACTATTAATTCCGTTTCCCTTGTAAATAAAACCAGTGGATAATATAATTTCTGAGTTTTACGATAGCCTTTGCACAGTGAAAGCTAAAGATCGTCTTCACGTGACGTCATCGCTTTCTAAAATCCGAAACTAAAGAGCCACCAAAGTTTTTATCCTCATCGGGCATAAGAGACCGTATATTTATATCTGTTTACAATTTTACAGCTCAATAGCGCGCTTCGTTTGGAAATCAGGGCCGGGTTGTTCGAATCGAAAGCCGGTTAACGCTAACCCAGGATTAAAAGTTAACCGAGTTATTCATTTTTCGTGTTGAAAAATGTTTTTCACTGCTTATGTTTTGTATAGTTTGAGATTATCCAAACTCAAAACTGAAGGATAAACAATATAAACAGAAAACTCACCAAACAGTTGCAAATTCAAACTAAAATTTCTCGCTAACCCTGGGTTAGCTTAACCGGGCTTTGAACAACCCGGCCCAGAGCATTTTGAATTTCAGAGTTATGTCGATGCGTGACACAAAGCTGCGATCGCATTTGCCGAAAAATATATACCTATCTCATGATTTGTAGCTGTTCTAAAAGTTAGAGCATTAGGAAAAGTGCTTATGTAAATGCTTG
The DNA here is from genome assembly GCA_964020085.1 of Micromussa lordhowensis. NCBI lineage: Eukaryota > Metazoa > Cnidaria > Anthozoa > Scleractinia > Lobophylliidae > Micromussa > Micromussa lordhowensis. Next base: position 28,079,700 of record OZ026603.1, on the reverse strand, counting down.
TTTGTTAAGTACAGATAATCAGTCGTCTAGATAGCCAAAGTAAGTTCCAGATGTTTACACTATTTTCCGGCCGCCATGTTGGTGCACCATAGATGTGCACCAACATGGTGTTTCCATACTAAGCTCTGTAAATTTCTGCGCAACATTTCGACGAATATCTGCGGTTTGGGTAAACGCGCAGACTTAAAACTCGGAGAAGTGTCTTCTTTATGTATTTCCAATAAGATCACAGTTTCTTGACTTTATCCACTGAATGGTTTTCGATTTATATTTTTATTGCGTGACAGTGAAAACGATCTATTACTAACACTGGTTCTCGTTTTTTGACATATTGCACAGGCCTAACGTGTTTACACTTCACGGCTGGCCGGGATTCTCATAGTACTCTTGAACCCGCTCGCTGTTTGCAACAGGGACAAAACAAATATGAAGACAAGTGCAAAGTCGTTTGTAACAGTGATGGATATATCCTGGAAAACCCGTCTGCTGAGATAGCAACCTGTAGCGCTGAGGGTCACTGGGCACCTTTTCCAACCGCTTGCATAGGTAAGACACGGTTATGATTGATCCTGAACTAGTATATACCGTAAACTGCCGCTTGTTATACACCTTTGTAAGGGCTTTTAGATGGGCTGATAAACGGAGGGGTTTATATCCAAGGGGGCTGATAACCTTAATAAAAGAAACCCGGCTAGATTGTAGATTACCAGGCCACTCATATGCAGCTCATTAAATTTAAATGGTTTATTAAATCCATTTTGAAATCACTGGCTATCCTTGTAATGTGATTGGTTCTCGGCAGTGCGATTTATTCACGAATTGCACTATCTTTTGCTCTAAATCACATCTTTTTCTCAGCCAATGAGAATGGGACAGGAAAACTTTACAACCAATCAGATTTTAAGGCTTTTTCAAACTCACCAATCACATTGCAGGAAAATAAAAGACAATTAGTGGAGTGCAATTGTGGTCTAAAATCATACTTGTGATTTCAAATCGAACTCGCGCTGCGCGCTCGTTCCATTTTGAAATCACGCGTATGATTTCAGACCAAATTGCACTCCACTCAGTTCAATTACCATTATTAATCCTTTTGTTTCTATATGCTTCGTTCTTATAAGCGTTGAGGGATATGTTAATAAGTGGCTCGGTATTGTAAAAACGAGCTAGAAACGAGCTATAGCTGCACATGTTGATCGTAATAGGTTTTCCATGTAAGATATAAAACACGAGAGACAGTGTTTCATCGAGATATCCAAAGACAGAGAAGAGAGTTGAAAATAACATGCGCAGCGGAGTATTTTTGACGACATTCGATGAGTTTGGATAGCCGATGAAACGCTGTCTTGAGATAGAGTGGTTATAATGACCCATCAAACTCTAAGTCTTGGAAAGTACTGGAAACTGTTTCGAGCCAGCTTAACTTGATGAATTATTCGTGAGTTTGGGAATTACTGGTAATTAAGCTAGAGGGCGGCTTAGAACTGCATATTTTTTTTACAGGTAGATGGGCCAATAACCGGGAGCGGAGGGGGGGGGGGGGCGGTTAAAGAAGCAGTTTACGGTATAGACTGCTGGCAGCTGGTTTTTTCCTCTTGGTGTCAGATATCTATTTATCCGCGAACGCTAACGCAAAGGGGGCAGTGGGGACGACAAGGGGTTGGAGCGAGACGGGAATAGCCCCCAATCCCTTCTAGTCTGAAACGTCTGGCCTCATACTTCTCGCCTGATTTCGGGAGAAAATCACACTACCAGAAGTAGATTAATCCGCAAAATTGTTTAGTTTCTATTTGATAGAAACTGTTATGGCACGTTGGCAGACAAGGAAAACACTTAGCTATTTATAAATTTGAAGTTGATAGAGGAATTTAACCGTCGTAGCAAGCTCAGGAGTAATTTTCCGAGCGTCACCCCCTAGTCAGAGCAAAGTAGGGTATTGTGGGCTGCTGATGTATGTTTACTTAATAGAGAAGGGATTTATGCTATTAAAGAAAGCGTGCCATCAGAAAAAGGCACAAAAGTAAATTTATTAAACGCAAAAGTGCCTAGTTGGACGATAAATTTATAACTTTTTAAGGCTTAAACCACTGCAAAAACCGTGTACGATCAAAACTTGCTCTACGTTGCTCTTTGCTCTACCAGCCTTCTTCAGGTTTATTGGATAAACGAAATATTGTAGCAACGCCTATTTTCACGTTGTCTTGACCAACCTTTGCAGATAAATTTAAATTCTGAATTTTGGAAAGTACAATGCTTGTGTTTTTTTCCTTCCCTATCAGGACGGCCGTGTCCGTTGCTGACCAACCTAAAAAACGGTCATGTCACAATGGGGTGCAGGGTAGGTATCCCACGGTATGGTACGACATGCCTCCATAGCTGTGACGGTGGATACAATCTTAAGGGAAACAAACACCGAGAATGCCTGGCAAACGGTACATGGAGTGGCACTGAACCCACGTGTGAGAAGGATCATCCAAGTAAGTGCACAAAACCCTTTACCCTGTGACCGTAAACTGCCCCTGGGAAACTTCCGCTTATAAGCCCTGGGATTGTAAAACTTCGTAAGGGCTTTTAAAAGGGCTGATATATAAACGGAGGGGCTTACATCCGAGGGGGCTGATAGCCGGAATAAAAAAAAAAACGTTTCGAAGCGAGCTATAACTGCACATGTCGATCGAAAGAGGTTTTTCAGTTACTGGTAAGAGGTACGAGTTTCGAGCCCTAGCTGGGGTAGGTCATTGTGTTGTGTCTTTGGAAGAAACTTTACTCTCCCTCTTTCCTGTACCACCCCGGGGGGACTTCCAAAGAGGTCAGGAATGCTCGTCGTATCTTTTAGGGGTTAAAAAACGGTTTTTTTTACCTCTTAGTGTGTTCAGCCTCAAAACGTTTACACAGCGGGAGCGTTTGTAGTCCCATTTAGGGTACTGAACCGATCAAACATTTGACATCAGATAGTGTAATGTTTTAGAATCGGTACTCTTGGAGGTGAATAAAACAATAATTCAAGCCACGCCTACAAATCAGGACATTGGTACCAGTTTGGGTTTTTTTACCAAATTTTCGAAGGAGCACGCCAGTTCTATTTCAGTATGGAAGTCTCTGTAAACTGGCTTATCATTTCGTCCCATTCTAGAACCACGGATCACATGTCCTTCCAATGTATACGTGGATCTCAAGCCTGGCATGAACACTTCGGCTCTCGGTGACAAATGGACGCTTCCCATAGCTAATGTCAAGAACATAACCGCTGTGGACCCACCCGGTGTAAGCAGCAGCTATCAATTCCCTGCCGGAATAACGACTGTCAAGTGGGTAGCGGTAAATGAAATTGGTGAACATGCTTACTGTGTATTTGGCGTCAGTATAGAAGGTGAGTATGTGGTGTTGGCAGTTTATTGTGTGTGCTAATTACAGTTCTTGTGGGAGGCGCGGTGGCCTCATGGTTAGTGCGCTCGACTCCGGAGCGAGCGGTCCGGGTTCGAGCCCTGGCCGGGGACAGTGTGTTGTGTTCTTGGGCAAGACACTTTACTCTCACAGTGCCTCTCTCCACCCATATGTATAAATGGGTACCTGCTATTTGTTGGGGAAACCTAACAAAATTGCGAGGAAGTGACCTTCGATGGACTAGCATCCCGTCCAGGGGAAGTAGAAATACTTCTAGCCGCTTAATGCTACAGAAACCGGGATAAGCTCCGGCAGCTATGAGCCAGCCTTGGCTCCATGGCTTCACTTACACAATTACAGTTCTAAAAATAGAGTGATACGGGAAGGGGTTTACTCTACGCTATAGTGCGAATTGAAGCTCCTGATGATACGCTCATGATTGGGTATGTTTTCGTTGTTGCTGTTGTTGTGGTCATAAAGTGCGTGAAGATTGTAAATGGAATCATGACGATATTACCACTCACTAGCCAACTTGTCACTACGGTGATTTATAAGGCGGTACTACCTTAAATAAACAGTACGGGTCAAAATTAAACAACTATTTTCATTGCAGAACACAAAAGCTATAATCAGTGAATCGTTTGTTCTTTTGTACGTGGCACAATATTTTTTATATTGTTTTTGTCAATTACGTATAGATTTATGAGAAAGGTGTTAATAAAACTCAGCCTAAGGGGCTTTTTAAGCCAAAAACTATAGGCGATAGCAAACTTCAAAGGAATTACATTGTTTTTCCTACATTCTCATATCTCCCTTTTTGTGCTCTCAGGGCGTCCACAGACTAGACATTTAGTTGTCTTTAACTGTTTGTTATCGACAATTAAAAGTTATTGACAACTAAATGTGTCCGATGCAAGCATACCACACACTGTAGTGTTAGTTGTCGATAACTCAGTCAGGCCAGTGAGAGCTTGGGAAATAACGTTCACTACTCAATACTCAAAACACGCTACGCATGCTCAAATACGTGTCATGTTTCGATAGTTTTCCACAACTAAACCAATGATTCCCACACACGGGAGGTCTATGGAGGCCCTTAAATCTTTTGTATCGTCGTAGAGCGATTTCCATATAAAAGCCAGACATCACTTCAAGCGGTGATAGAAAAGTACTTATTAAGCGGTCCCTGTAAGACTTTTAACGATAAAAATTAACGGTAAAACACGACGTTTCGACCGTGCTTCAGTCATTATCAAGTGAATGGTAAAACCATAATGGTAAATATAGATACACGTAAAAAGTGTAAAAATTTAGCAGGTGTAAAATAAACAATAAAAACATACAAGGAAAAACTAGTGAAAAGCTAATTAAAAACTTAGCGTAGGTCTCAGTTCGTGAATAAAAAACATCTCATAGACGAGGCAGTCAAATTTGTTCATGCACTTAAGAAGACGAGAGTACGACTGAGGGCAATTTTAACCAGGTAAAGTTAAGTTCTAGTCAGTGATAACAAATATATTGAAGTTATTTATCGAAAACGAAAGAACGTGTTTTATCACATTTTCAAACACCGAGAAGAGAGTACGACGCGTAGCGGAGTATTTTCAACGAAATTCGAGGTGTTTGGAAATGTGGTCAAACACTGTCTTGAGTGTTTGATATATCTTCTCGATCGAAACTAAAACTAAGGAGAAAACGAAGAATTATTAATATCGTAAAAATCAATGCTACATGTAATAGATCAGATATCCAAACATTGTCACAGGCACGATTCCCTTTGTTTAAACTGGATAAATTATTGATGAGTTTGGGAACGTTTTTGAAAGCACACCAAAAAGGTTTTGGCTTTTAAACAGTTAGATTTGCAACCTGATATTTTTAAACTGGTTATGCAAGCAACCTGAAAAAAATCCAAAAAACAAATCTGGCATGAATCATCTAAATATAGCATATATCTTCTGTACTTCCTAGACAATGAAAAGCCGAAGGTTGTCTTCTGTCCCGATAGGATTTTCAAAGTGTCCTTCACTGATTCTCCCGTATGGGTTAACATCACAAGACCAATCTTCACTGACAATGTTGGCATCGTCAAGTACGATCCTCCTCTCATAGACGGCAAATATTTTAGGCGTTATCAAGGAAACAACTTGAGGTTCGATGCAAAGGACGCTGTAGGCAACCGGGCGACATGTAAATTTAGAGTGTATATTGGAGGTAAGACTAATCGAAAATATATGATGTACTTTAGTCTAGTTTAATTTGTTAGTCGAAATAATAAATTATTCACTGGAAATTATGGAATAACGCAACAGGTATTTTGTCAAACATTTTAACTATAAAAGGCCGAGGAAATTAAATTAACGACGTGATTTACATCAGGGAACCCAAATATGTGACCATTTTGAACTTATTTAATTCTTTTGTGCGTACATACTATCCAATCAGGAGCCAAGAAAAGAGAACTTCGGCTTCTTGTTGTATACTTTGCATGAAAGAGAACCTCATCTACATAATGTTTTAGAACTTTGTCAAAAGCTGCATCTTATCCTGCTTATCAAAATTTGATAATAAAAAGAGTTTCACCGTGCCTTTACTCAAAGCTTAAATTAAGGGTGTTTTTAGCAGGTTATACTGTTACTATGGTAACATATAGTGAACCACAAGAGTGATAACAACACTTTCACCAACGATTGGCTATTTTTTGATACCATGATTGTAGCATCTACCGATATCGATAAAGAGTGGCTATAATAGCACATCGAAATCTACGTCTTGAAATGGCGGTGCTGAAAACTGTTTTGAGCCAACTTAGTTAACTAAAAGTAGTGACACTGTTGGACTCTCTGCATACTGTAATACTGCAACCATGGCAACTAAAGTAGAGTAAATTAATGTTCTTTAACATTTCAAATTCTTGTCTTTTTATGGTCTTGGTCTTATGGTCGTATTTTTTTATGGTCTTGCTTTTGTTTGTCGTGGCGAGGCAATTAAAACTAGCGATATCATTTCGCGTTTTAACTGGAGCTATTTGATGAGATGCTAATTTCTTAGTATCTAATCCAACTAAAGAATGATTACTGACGGATAACGTGGTCAATTTTTTGAGAAAGGTTTTTATTTTAAAGCAGTTTATGTTTCATGCAGGAGATCGGTGTCAATTACCTCCCGATGGTCCCCCGGATGGTGGGTGGTCGTGCACCTGGTATGGTGGTGATAGGATATGTTCGAGGATATGTCATAACGGACAAAAGGTTTTCGGAATAAATGGATGGTGGTCATGTTCCTACAGTGATGGAAAATGGAGCTCTTGGTCTCCACTGGCAACACCAAGTGCGGTAGATTGTGTTGGTAAGAAGCAAAAAGCCATCCCATTTTTTTCCTCCGTTTAGCTAGCTAGTGTTGGCCGACCGATCGAATTCTTTTGCGTTTTTGAAAAACTAAACATAATAAACAGGTCTTTGCAAAATCAGTTTTAATAGCATTTCTTCACGTTTTGGTGATTCTTTCCTCTTTCCATGTTTTTGTTTGATTTTCTCAATCTCTCGTCTTCCCTGCCTTGTTGATTTTGTAACCACGCCTTTTTGTCTCCTAGCTCCACGGTAATTATGCTTCCGAATTCCAGACTCCCTCTACATTTTTTTAATTGGAGGCTATTTTCCGACTGACTAACCCAAAATCAGGTAGCCCATTCGCCCCTAAACGAAAAAGAAATTGGGATGGCAAAGGTGTTTCAATCTGTTCAAAATAGTAAATTCTCCTTTAGTCCAGTTATGTGTATAATAAAGTCAACCTAAACAAAATGACGATAGGCAACATTTAAGTACAAACAACATCAGAACTTAATGCCCTTCTCCTTTGTGGAGACTTTTGTACCTTTGTGTTTCCAAAGGGAGCTAAGGGAATATGAGTTTGAAGCGTTTAAACGGTTTTATTTTGTTGCTAGGAATGTTTTCAGCCTAGCTACTTTAGAAATAATTATGAAATCAGCTAAGCTTTCGTTGACTGATACTATATTTTCCCTCTGAAGGTTTTAAGGACGTTAACGCCAGTGTTCCGTGTGATGTTGGTAGCATTCGGAATTCCTCCTTCGGCCAGGGTTGCTGTAAGTTGAGGCTTTAAAATCCCTAATCTTAGTTCACACACGTAATATTAATACTTGAACGTTGATCTTAACTGGCTGTTATAGAGGCTTAGAAAATAACCCAAAGAAACTGTTTCGCGAGCTGTTTGGTTTAAAATCGTGTTTCAATAAAGGCGGCGAAATATACGAGATACAAAAACCTTCAACTTGTCGCGCAACATTGTTTCGTTGCAAGTTTTTGTCGATGTTTCGCGTTTTTCACCTTGCGTGATCAACTTGACACGCAACAAAAACATTTGTTGCAGGTTGAAGAAATGCGGCGCGCAGATTGGTTGATTTGCTAGGGCACGAGCAAATTTGTTGCGCGACAAGTCGTGAATTTGATGAAAAACGAGCAACAAAGCCAAAATTTGTTGCTCAAAGTAGATCCGCGCTCTACTTTTCGCAACAACTTTCTTCAACCCGCAACAAATGTTTTGTTGCGCGACAAGTTGATCACGCAAGGTGAAAAACGGGAAACATCGACGAAAACTTGCAACGAAACAATGTTGCGCAACAAGTTGAAGGTTTTTGTATCTCGTATTTCGCCGCCTTAACTCGATAGAAACTCAGAGCTGGCATGACCTGTTGACGTAGTGATGGCGCGAACACAGAGAATTTACGTTTTGGTGATCAAAGTTAACAAGCTGTTTTTTCGTCGTGTCATTTTCTAAAAGAAATAGAAAACATGGGTGTTTCTATCGAGTTTTAGTAGAATTCTAGAAATATACTAATGCAAATGCTGCAATCTGATTGATTGAGCTACTCGTACACTATCAGCCATTATAGTTCACCACTAATTTTCTCCAATTCTTATTGGTTCAAATTGATCACGTGACGTGATAGTGTTCATCCGCGGAGAGACACTATCAGCCTAGCGTCTGTCCGAGGAAACTACCCGGATGGATAGACAATACTCGTCCCTTAAAATTCTTCTGTGAACAACAATTGAAATTATATTAAGTGGTTTTTGTCTGTTTTCTTTTTCAAATTTTACATTTGGCTTTCACGGGTTCCATCTAAAACAGTTGAAAATAGTTCAATATGATTTTTGAAGTGGAGCCCGGTAGAAAATTTAGCGGTGAACAATAAAGACAATAGAGCGTTTATGTCTCGGAACTATCGGTCTGATAGTTGTCCCTTGCAAATTTGATGTTCTTAAAACTAGTGGCCGGTTGATTCGGACTCCGGCCTGATCAATTATCAACTCTTTGCAAATTTCGAGCTCACAATCTAATTGCTAAACAGAAACACTCGTGAACTCGAAAAAGCTGTGAAACACTCGCCTATCGGCTCGTGTTCCCACAGCCTTTCTCCTTCTCCCAAACTTCCACTCGATAGAAACACGGTACATGTTTTCTACTTCTTAATTAATTGATAAGAGATGATATATTCCTACAATCTGCGCCTTTGGACGACTGACATAATTATTCAGAATTGATATCCGTGGCGTAAATTAGTTTTGAATGAATCTGGCCATGAGGGTATACTAGTGAGTCACAAACGTTTTTCTGGGTGATAACAAAGCGCTTTTCAAGTGATTTTCTCTTGACCTCTTAATTTTCATAGTTGAATGTCCTGCTGGAACTTCCTATAAAAGCGGAGCCTGCGAAGCCTGCCCAGAAGGCACGTTTCAGGATAAAACAGCGCAAACAAACTGTAAAATCTGTCCGCCAGGAACATCAACATCAGAGAAAGGATCATACGCTTGTAAACGTGAGTAGCGTGTGGATGATCTCTGCGGTAGGGTGACGACCTCAGAGTATTTCTCAGAGTTGTACTCAAACAGAATAAGCCAACCAGCGCACTGTATCATTGTTAAGACAAGATCACAACCCCCGGGGAGGAATCCCATATGAAAAAGTCGGGGATGCTGGTCTCGAGCATAAATGAAATCAAGATTTAAGGCCCCAGTTGTTCGAAGGCTGGATAACGCTATCCACCGGACTGAAATCGCTATCCAGTGGATAAGTGTTAATTTTTATGGGTGTGGTTTGAATCTATTTTCACCTCAAAGAGGCAAATGTACAATGAACTGACCTCAGTTGTTCAAAGGCTTTATAACGGTAACCACTGGCTAAATCGCTATCCAGTCGTTAAGTGTTAACAAAACAAACCACGCTATCGACTGGATAGTGATTTATCCGGTGGATAGCGTTATCCACCTTTCGAACAAACCGGGGCTTGGTCTAACTTACGATGCGTGACGAAACGCCATTATTTTTATCTGTCAAAGTATCTTTTAGGGTGCCCTGGAAGAATTAATAAAAAGCGCTCTTATTTCTGGTTTTAGGGTAAGTACTTGGTGTATCCCTTATCATAGTGTATTTAGAACGTAGCATAGTATATTTATCCTTATTATCGTGTATTAGATACACTATAATATCTGGAAGGGATACATGAAGTACTTAGGGGGTTTAGGCTCGGTTTCCGCTGGTCTCTAGAGTCGGGTCTTCTAGCGCGGGCTCCTTTCCTGAACAGCTGCTGGTAATCGAGCTAATAGGAGTCAAATAAAGCTTCAGCCACGCCAAGACTGGTCTCCTTTAGGGGCTTAATTCAATTTTTTCGATGAACATTCCCGACCTTTTCATATTAGTGTCCTCCTCCGTTATCACAACGAGTCACTGCGGGTGTAGTTTCGACAGTCCAGGGTCGCATTTGAAGCCCTTTTTGACTTGGTTGAATACAGCATACTGGAAACTTCACGGCTCGTCAAAATGTTGATGTAAATTCTCCTTCAACAGAAGCTCATCCGAGCCGGTGGAACGTTACGAGATGAAATCAAAGAAAACTCAAATTCCTGTTCACTAGAAAAGCTTATAAACGCAGTAAGACATCAAAAGCAATGATCCCTGATTAATTATCTTGACTGCCTAAGATTTAGATCTCTGTAATATTACTGAACTTTTTCTCCGTGTTCCTCAAATACTGTCCCCAGCACCCCCTGTCCTAACTTCAGAAAGGTCCTTAAAAACAAATTCGACTTTCGCTCAACAAACAGTCCTACATTTGGGCGGTTTTACTAAAAGAACTTCTTTTTAAATCTGTCAGCCGTCTGCCCTCCTGGTCGGTATTCCAAGGATGGTTTTGGCCCTTTCTGTGATTTCTGTTCAAATGGAACTTACCAAGACAAAGCCCGACAGACGAGTTGTGTAGTTTGTCCTCAGGGAACTTACACTTTGCATATCGGAGCTACCTTCTGTGGAAGTAAGTTGTTTGTTGTAATAATAATAATAATAATTAACATTTATATCGCGCAAATTCCATGTGAATATGATCAAATGCGCGTAACAAACAAATATGATACAAATTAAACATAACCAGTTAAGAATCCCAACTGGTGGGAGGCTGACCAGTTGGCTATTTACAAAGCGCGGAGGAGTTGAATCCAGGGCCACCGTAGACAACTCCATCCAGTGGAAGGGAGGAGGATTTGAACCCGGGACCTCCGGATTACAAGTCCAGTGCCCTACCACTAGGGCACTGGACTTCTCAGTTGTAACGTGAGGAAATTTAGCTTTTTACAGCTCTACCTGCTTAGGTTAGTCTTATATTTATCTTCTTATCTTCATAGAAGGCATCCTAGTTCTTAGGTGTTTTATCTTTTCACACTTTGGAATTCTGTTGATAATGATATAAAGAAAAGGCTAAAAGATCAATATTTTATTGATAAGAGGTTCATTAGAGATGTTACATTTTGTTCAATGTAATTAATGGCCATTATGATATAGACATTTCCAATAAGCTCATATTTTGTAAGGACAGAAGCAAGTGTTATAATTTGAGGAAAAATGACACGCAGGAACTTGTCCCAAATGTTAGCAGAACTAATGGTCTTAAATATAGTTTTTTAAGCGAGTTGTTGATGAATGGAATAGTTTATCTAATCATATTAGAGAATCAAATAGTATTGAAACTTTTAAAAAGAATGTTTTAAGCTTTATTAAGGATAACTAGAACATCTATTTTTATTTTTCTATATAATTTTGCTATATTTTAATTAATTAAAGGGGCCTCCCTTGTATGGTGCATCAGCGCTTTTGGTTGTCTCCTTCTCCACAATTTTTCACAACTTTTCTTCCACAATTTTTAATTTGTTTGTATTTTAGTGGAGTTAATATGTAATAAATAAATTTCTAATAAATAAATAAATTAGAAGCACCGTTAAAATCAAAAAACAAAAACAATACAATAGTTTAGAATAAAAAGTTCTATCATTGTGCAAAGTTGTTCCGAGCGTACAGCTTCTTGATCTCTGCTGGCCCAGCTTGTCTAGTTATTTCAGGTGGCCAGGCCCCTAACTCTATCTCAATATAAAATATTAGTAAAAATATTTCTGTGAGACCAAGGGGAAATAAAGTAGTTTGTTGTTGTTGATGTTTCTCTACCAGTCTAGGAAGGACTGGGCGAGAAAAACCCGAATACGTCATCGCTTACTGTAGACCCCGGACTCTCTTAAACGCCTAGGAACTAGAATGCCAACAGGTATAGACAGGTATTAATTACAGCTCGTAACACACTCGCCTGTTCAATACACAGAGTCCCCGCAAATCAATAAACTCGAACCGGGACCTGCCGCTTCAGTCAATGCCGGAGGCACATTGGTGCTGAAATGTTTCTCCGAAGGGGAACCAACGCCCTCTGTTTACTGGCAGTATCCAGGTAACGGTAAAGGTGAGTTGATAAATTAAGGGAGATATGACTGGATATCCGACTCCCAGGAAAGGTGAAACTTGAGGCTATGTTAACTCCTTCACTGAACAGATCTTACCAGGGTCTTCGTGATCTGAAAGGAGATAGGTGACGGCTCGCGCATCTTGAAAGGTTTAGCCTAATTGTTTCAAGTTCGTCGTTTGTAATCCGTGTTAATCTTCTCCATCATTAACAATCCTTGTTCCTTTATGGCTTATTATTATTATCTATTCGGTGTTTCTCTATCTTAGTAAACTAGTGTTTCCAGGTTTCCTTCAATCTATAAATACCGCCAAAATACCGCGACTTAGCTCCTTTAACTGGCCAAGCTTAGGTGACACATGAGAAAAAAAATGCCGAAGACTTTAATGTATAAAACTATGAATAAACCGGACCACAAATATATTCCTGGAAAAAAAAACGAGTTTCGCCTACAGAGGAGCTCTCACTTGAGGCGAATCGAGACAAAAGATAAATTCTTTAACTTAGCATTGTATCTTGAACACTTAATAAATACATACATTGAAATATTGTTATTTACTTTGTGATATTAAATAGGTTTTATCGTGATCTACTGTAATTTGCATGGCTTTATGGAAAAGCACTGAATTGCAAGATGGATGAATAAAAATATTTATTGTATTATCACGAGACGTGATCTCCTTAAAGTGCCCATATCATGCAATGAACTTCTGCGAAAGAATTTTTCGATTTGGATAAAAAGCGATTTTTTAATGAAGTTTTAAAAACCTGAAAATCCTATTTTCTTGCGGTCGACCCGTGCCGCTGATCACATCATCGACATGCTCAGAATTGTGACGTAGATTCAGGAACGTGTGAGTTCAGGCTTGACTTATCTCATTTGTTTTACCTCTGTAAATTTAGCTTCGTAGTCCATGCAAAATTCTCTTCTCCAGCATTTTGTATGAGCTTCTAACTTACATTTACAGAGGTAAAACAAGCGAGATGAGTCAAGCCTGAAGTCACGTGTTCCTTAATCTACGTCACAACTCATTCAAAACGAAGGGAAGACTGGTACGAATGGTGGACCAAAATGGCGGCAAATTTGAACGATTTTAAAAGTTCTAAAAATGATTGCATTTTATCGAAATCTAATTTTTCTTTCTCAGAAGTTCATTGGGTGATATATAGAAATCAGATAAGAAAATAAAAAAATTGACGATATGGGCACTTTAACGGCCGATTTAATCACTGTAAGAATGTTTCTCTCCACCTTAGGACTGACAATGAAAGTGAATCACTTTACAGGCTCCAAAACACAAGAACAGATGAATGACAAGCACGGTAATTCCACGGGAACGCAGCTGACCATAACAAATGCGGATTCATCAGATGCTGGGGACTATACTTGCTCGTCAGCTAATACACATGGTGAAATAATCCGCTCTGTACAAGTGACTGTTGTAACGTCATCTTCTAAGAGGTCAACAGTACAAGAAGACAGTAAGTTGCTTGCAGTTCAAAGTTCAACATTAACTGATACACATTTTTTCGGGATTTAGTAACTTTGCAATAAACTAATTAGAAACATTCTCCACAATGCAACGGAGTTGCCTTAAGAATAATTTCGTTATTACTTTATGCTGGCGCCGATGTCCGAGGATGTTTAGATTAATTGTAGATTGACAGCCTTTTCCAAGATTCCTTTAGATCAAGGCAATGAATTGAAAGTACCAGGCTTGTAAATTTGCAGCCTCTTTTCAGTCTTCATAAAATTTAAGGGCCTGCAATACACTATTATCTTAAGTCTTAGACAAAGTGGATTTTTCGCGTTGGATAGCTGGGAGAGGTAATCTAACTTGAAACAAGTCATACTCATTAAAGAAATAAATAACAAATGTTTCTGAAATTTTTAGAAAAACCGGCTGATGACTTTGCAGCAAGATCTCAAGGTAAGAAGGTAACTCGGTCTATTTGACAATTAGATTATGAGCTAGAGATTTCTATCACGCACAGAAATCGAGAGCGAATAATCCAATTGTTTTAGTATAAGTCTACTAGTCGTTCAAAACTTTATTTAAATCTTCTTTAGTCACAGACACTTCGAAAACGCAAAGAAGCGACCACCAGTTTGTTAACAAGCGCACGCTGGTACGCTACGCACTATCTAGTGAGCAGCGTAGCCAATCAGAGAACGGCATTCGTGATAGGACGCAAGTAGATTTATGCTAAAACTAATAGAATACAGTCAGTAGGTGAATCTCTTGTAGACTCTATATCGGAACTTTGTTGAATCTTAAAATGCAGGCACACTCTAAAACTCTGTTCTATACACTACCGTATACATCTTGCGAGGGCAGATTCATTTAACTGTTCTTTAATCGCTTGGTTTCTGAATTTTTTTCAGCAGCTCAGTGTCCCGCAGGAAAATTCAGCTCTGACGGACTGGGACCCTTGTGCCGAGTTTGTCCCAAAAACTCGTACCAGGACCAAACGGGAGAGACCGCGTGCAAAAACTGTGAACTCGGAACTAAAACTTTGCAATTAGCTGCGACTTCTGCAGAGGCTTGTGGAGGTAATGTAACACTATCCGTGCATATTTACAGACATATCTCCGACTTTTCCTAGTACTGAAGCGAACGGTTCGTATTTTTTTCCTTTCCAGTCGCTCCTGTGATTACCAGTGTGAACTCCAGTGTAAACACAACCAGCAAAGAAGCGATGCTGGACTGTTTTGCGAATGCGTCTACGTCAACTCTTATCCTCTGGCGTTTCTTGGAGGATATTCCAAGTGAGTGAGTCAGTGTTAAGTTAAGCAGCATAGATTGTGTTTCCGTTTTCTTCTAGTTTTTAGATTGAGAAGACTTATAAAATTCTAGCGAGTGTCTCATTACACTTCCAAAACCTCGAATTTCTTTTTCAACTCTCTTTTCGGCGTTTGGAAATAGGGTGAAACACCTTCTCTCGTGTTTGATGCAATATATCAAACACGAAAGACCGTGTCTGACAACATTCGCAAACAGCGAGAAAAGAGTTGAATTACAACGCGTAGCGGAGAATTTCTGACGAGCTTCAAGGCGTTTGGAAATATGGTCAAAATTGTCTTGAGTGTTTGATATATATTCTCAATCGAAACTAAAGCTAACGTGCAAACGGACAAAATTAAATCGTGAGAATACTAAAGATCAGATATCCATACACGTTCACGGTCACGATTTCCTTTGTTTAATTAAACTTGATAAAACATTTGGAAAAAATATCATTTTTTGCAGGTGCTTTCCTTGGTATTCCTAAACTGATGCAGCTGGTAGACGACAAAGGAGAACCAATTGGTACCCGGCTTATAATCAGAGCTGTGACTGATTTCAACACGGGGCAGTTCGAGTGTACTGCGGTCAATCCATTTGGGCAGGACAAGAAAACTCTTCATTTGAAAGTGCCTCAGATATAGGTCAGTTTTTTTTCCTTTGATCGGTATTTGTTTATGCCAGCGTCTACACTGCGCCAGAGAAATTTTAAAACGCAGCTTTATTTCTACGGTTAGGCCTACCGTCCACACTAATCCGTCACGAAAACCGTCGGAGCTTTTCGAAAACGCTCTTCAAACAGGAGGAATTTGAAAACGCTGGCTTTTCGTTTTCGTGTGGACGGAAAACATTTTGAAAACGGAGTTTTTCGAGAAGATGGCGTCACGATAATCGTGTGGCTTCCTGACCTCAAAAACAAATCCAAAATGACCGGTGATTGTTGCGTTTTTAAATTCCTCCGGCGTAGTGTGGACGGAAAACATTCGATCCGTTTTCAGGGTGAAACCTCCGTTTTCAAATTCCTCCAGCGTTGTGTTGACAGCCGCCTATGTTTCCAAATAGATCACGCCCACAGCTTTTCTGGCTATTTTCCACCGTCCTGGTTTCTTCGTTTTATTCAGTTACAATCTGCAAACTCAAATAAACATACTTTCACAGATGATTTTCTTTTCTTCTTAGGTCTGCATGTCACAGAAGATGCAGGGGAACTAAACACGGTTCGAGTTTAACTGTAGCCGGTGGCGTAGCCAGTCATATTTTAGACGAATAAAGGCACAAATTAATCTTGAACCACCGATTGTGTTTTCTTTGTTTAGAATCTTCCTTCAATTGGAACCTAACGAACTTCCATATCTCTATATAACGAAGTCCTCAATATAACGAACAACCATTGTTCGCCCCAGTAATAGTAGAATATATGGAAAAGAACCCCGATGTGACGAAACCTCGTTATAGCGAATATCTGTTGCCAGTCCCTTGGTCCTTCGTTTTATCGAGGGTCCATTTTACCTGTCACCCTTTGCTTAAGTGTGTTGTTCACTGCTTCTTCTTAAAAACTTAAAAACAAGCTCAGCTGTAATAGCTAATATTTTGATTGGCTCAGAGTACCCTGATAGTTCAAGTTCTGTTGCCCTATTCACTCTGTACCGTGCGGAGTACGGTACTGGTGCGGTATCTTCCCTGGTCATGATTTCATGTTGTTGTGCGCTCTTTATCAGTGTTTATGTCTTTCTTTTCTCATACCTTCCCCGGTGTTCTGTTAACCTCTGTACTGCTCACTTTGCGTTTTTTGAGCCGCTGTTTTTTTGTTCTTTGTGAATTATCTCTCTTTTCATGCTTTCCCTGGTCTGTTAACCTGGCACTTCCCAACTATACATTCCCCCACTTTCTTTTTTCCGCATTTTGTATTCGCTGATACTGTATCTGCTCCTTGCTTCCTCACCGGCATTCCCTTGTGCGTTGGGTCACAGTGAATGCACGCGGAACGTAGATACTACTACTACTACTACTACTACTACTACTACTACTACTACTACTACTACTACTACTACTGCTACTGCTACTGCTACTGCTACTGCTACTGCTACTGCTACTGCTACTGCTACTGCTACTGCTACTGCTACTGCTACTGCTACTGCTACTGCTACTACTACTACTACTACTACTAATAATAATAATAATAATAAAATTTTTTGGGCGCACCTAGAAAACGCGCGCTTACAATACTACATAAAAAATGAAAGCTAGCAACGGATCTGATGTCAGCCAAGGTTGGTTGTTGGCTAAACTTGGGCTCGGTCAGTCCGACAGTTACTTTGTAGGATAAAAGGCACACCTCGATAAGGGAACGTATAGGGGGAGGAAGAAACCTATGGGGAACACAAGGTAGGTTGAATTCTGGCTCAGCCTACCAATCAGCCAACCAATCGGTCAAAATACTGCTGTAGAACAACATTGGAAGTTCGGCACACATTTCTGTACTTGAGAAGGGAACTTGTTAAGTTTTTTTTTTTAATTCATGGCAAAAAGAATAAAAATACAGAAGATAAAAAAGCGAAAAGCCGTTGGAGGTACGCCATAGACCCCATACGCAGCGAATCACCAAAAGATCAAAGCAAAATCCCATATCAAAATCAAATTAATCTAGCCCTGAAATTTCTCAATGTTACATTTAAATGAAGACAAATTACAACTACTTCGTACTCCTCTCTTCTAACCATCTACGATTTTATTAAAATATGAAAATTGAAAAGTAGTAGTCCTGACATGGTGTTTCTTCAATTTCAAGCCATCAAAACCTCTGAGTGTGTAATGATCCTTAAGTGAGTAAAAATTTAAAAGACTACTTATGTCTAAATTAAGATAACCATGTATAACTTTATACAAGAAAGTGACATCAGCAATGACACTTCTTTGCTCAAGAGTTTTTAATAATAATAAATAATAATAATAATAAACTTTATTTACTTGTCAAATAAGATAGCAGTTTCCCACTAAGTAAGGACACTTAAACTAAAATAATCTAAAAACTATATAAAACCTACCCTATATAATAAGATAATAACCTATATATAATAAGATAATAAGATAGTAATGATCAGAATAATATGATCTTAATAATATTTAAATTATTTAAGATTTACATAAAATACAGTTCTTACAATCATTCGAAGAGATCAAAGTGTATATATCTACTTTATGTAAAGCGTTTTTAAATTCTTGCAGCGTTCTTTGTGCTCTTATTTTTCCACCTAGCTTAGACCAGATTACTGGACCTAAGTACCTAAGAGAGTGCTTACCATAGCGCGTAGTACTAACTCTAGGGATACTGAAATCATTGTTTCTTAAATTATATTCGTTGTTATTAATAACAAACAGGTTCTTGATATTATTAGGGCACAAATTATTTTTAACTTTAAACATTAACACAGCTATGTCATGTAATCTACTATTACATAAGGTTTTTAAATTAGCCCTCTTAAGGAGGTCGCTATATGATGATATGCTGTCACAATAAACAGCTCTAAGGGCCCGTTCTTGTACCCTCTCTAATTTTCTAGAATCACTAGCCTTGCAACAATTCCATACAATACTACAGTAAGTTAAAAAAGGCAGAATGGCAGCCTTAAAAAGTTGTAATTTAGCCTCCTTGGCTGGGATTAACTTCCTTAATCTATTAATTACACCCACCCTTTGACTGCTTTTTTTACAGATGTAACTTATGTGATCCGAAAAATTTAGATTATCATCAATATTTACACCCAATAACTTAATAGAATTATATGATTTAATGGCTGTTCCGTTAACATTTAGCTCTAACTGTTCGTCAATTAGTCTGCCTCCTTTCAATATCATTGATCCATATCTATCAAAGTTTCCTTTGAGAAAGTTCGTATCGTACCAATTTGTAGCCCTTTGTGCAGTATCCTGTAGTTTTGTTTGTATAGTATTGATGTCCTTGTTGATCTCGTAGAACTGGTGGTCATCAGCATACATCCCGATTTTTGAAGGAATTTCGAACGTCAAATCATTTTGGAAAAGATTCCATAAAAGAGGTCCAAACGAGGACCCTTGAGGACATCCTTTCTTGACCCTTTTCCAGGAGCTAGCAAATCCATCAATTCTTAGCCTATTATAGCGATCCATGAAATATGATTTCATTAGTTTGATGCTCTCGTTTTTAAAGCCATATGCCTCCAGTTTAGCAAGTAATAGAGAATGATGAAGACAATCAAACGCTTTACTCATGTCAGTACTTAACAGGCCAACGCTCATTCGATTATCCAGAGCATTTTTCCAGTTTTCCGTCAAAGCTAGTAGTGCCGTTTCACAACTGTATCTCTTCCTGTATGCTGTCAGGCTATCGCTCAAACGTTCATTAAATTATGCTGTAATCTGATTAGTAAGAAGTTTTTCAAAAGTCTTATTTACCATGATCGCTATACTTGCAGGACGGTAATTTTCCATGTTCAAACGATCGTCCTTTTTATAAACAGGCACCCACTCGCTTCTCTTCCAGTTCCTTGGCCAATAAAGTTCAGCCTTGTTGCTCTCTTCTGGACACGCTCGATCATGTCAATGTTCCTTTTAGTGTGTGAATGACGACCAAACAACCGAGCAGTACTCTAGTTGAGATCTAACCAAAGAGCATTAACCCTTAACGTCCTAACCACGCATATATGCGTCTATAATTGGTCATGCTCTTTGTACCACTTGTGACGTCATCAATTTAACGCCACCAGATATTCTTGATAAGCAGATTATAGAGCTAGGATAGGTCTATCCGCACAACTGTCCGTTTTGGATATCGACCGCTTTCCGACGGAGCAATTGGAAGAAAACGTGATGAGTTTTTGGGGCAAAAATGGTGACAAAAAGGTCCATTATACCTACAATGGATCAAGAACCCATTTCCAAGGTTTACCCATTATAAATACCCAACTTTTTACGGGCGACAGAAAGGATATGAGTAGTAGAAGATAACGAGAATAAAAGGGCAAAGAGAAAGGAAAGGAGAAGGGCAAGAGGAACAAATCGGAAAGGGCCAGCAAAAAAAAAAAAAAAAAAAGTCCAAATTTTGGCTTATGCGCATGCGCCCAATTAAAATATTGTACATTTATGTGTCTCATCTTCAAAGAAAACTTCCTTTTTAGTAGAAAATCGCTTTTTCAGTAAATGTGAGGTCCATTTAGCGTTATGGCAGCAAAAAATCGGATTTTACGGCAAAAAACGGCATTTTTTAGTGTCCAGTTAGGCTGTTAAGGGTTAAAGAGTCATCAACGTAGTTACATCAAATAAGCCCTTCGCGAAATTATCTCTAACATTCTGCTAGCTTTGGGTACCATGCGATCGACGTGAAAGTTCCAGCAGAGATTTATGACTTACGAGTACACCTAGGTCTTCAAAATTCCGAAACAATTTCCAAAGGCGAATCATGCATGTACAAATTTGTGTCAAAGGGTTGAGGAGGGTTGAAGTTTGGGCTACATTCAGGATAAGGAAAGAACGAGGGGACTCTCTGAGAACCCACGAGGAGGATTGTGCGAGGAAACTCACCGGTTGCAAAGAGGAAGAATGGGACGGTACGAAACAATAGAGCGGGAAATCCACGGATAAGGCATTGGAATGCATAACTCGGAAATGCAGAACAAGGGGAATCGCATGGCATATGGCATGGCAGGAAACGATAGGTAACGCAAATTGCTACGCGGTTTTCTTCATTCACAACGCAAGTTATTAAAACAGAATTCGGGAATTTATCTTTCAAAGATTACAAGCGCACACTTGTCGCAAGCGCGCACAAGCGGGTGAGCGGGGTAGGATGGGGTGGCCAGGGGGTCTAAGAGGAAATGGCCCACAATGCTTATCGATCGTTTACTTTGAGAATTTTTCGCACGTGCTGACTTCGAACGAGAAAAGAGAAAAGAGAAGGATATTTGACCAATATTTTGAACATCTTGGTAAGTAAATGAGCTTTCTTATCTCATATGTTATCATATGAAAGTCATGTTGTAATTTGGTGGTGTTTACTCTATTGTTGATTCCAGAAAAAGGAGCGCATTGCATGAGAAGCCGCCATGTTGTTCAGACATGATAAGGTAGGTTGTTTTTATATTATTTATTTCACTCGAACAAATCTAGTTTCATTTCGGGCATACTTTGCAAATAGGACGCTTGTGGTTATATTTCAGGTATCGCTCCCTGTCATAATTTTCTGGAACTCTAACAAGCTTTGCGAGCGAGCAAAGTCAATTTTGCAAATGGCGGGAAATTGAAAAACCCAGACGAATCAAGTATTTTGTAGTAAGTGCATTTCCGTTAACCTTGAATATGTATACCTGACTATTTAGCAACTTACGGTTAAACTATCAAATACTGTAAAATCTTGTCTAAGTAATTTTAACTCAAAATATATTTTATTCCCTTCAAGTTAGGGGGACCCCCCTGCAAAAATGGCGATTTGACACTAATTTATGCATATTTAATTAGCAATTACTGGTTAAGTTTTTCTCCCGCAAAAAAGGCCATGTGGAAATGAAATCCATTGGATCATGTTCTGTAATTGTCAGTCTCAAAGCATAGATATTCATTTGAACTACGCAAATATTTGATTTCCCTCTGACCTTTGACTCCATCTTAAGTAAGATGTAATATATCAAACATGAAAGACTATTTCCAAACGACGAGAAGAGAGTTGAAAATACGACATGTCGCAGAGTATTTTTGACGAACTTTGAGGTGTTTGGAAATGTGATCAAACACTGTCTTGAGTAACATAGTAAATGGTTTGAACCCAGGAGTATCAGTAGTTCGTATAGTGTGATCGTCCGGGTGAGGGTAGTTCTGAGAAGAACTGTTGTTGGTGACTGACGTTTTGACAACCTGAGCAGAAGTCATCCTCAGAGTGGGTCAAGTGAATAGTGTTTGTCAGTCGATGATGTTATAAGTTTGGTCTGTTGAAAGTGATTGGTACTTTAGCCACTAGTAGTGATTGGTCACTACTATCAATATGGTCCTGCATAAAATAAATAAATAAATAGATAAATAGTTAATTAACAAATGGCAGAAAATCCATAAACTGATGGTTAATATATTCTACAGTGTACTGTACATGTAAACTACTGCAGGTAAATACACTAATATAATATATTGCGAAGTAATGTGCTGTGAAAACATGGAACAACTGCATGTACATTGAGAAATGAATTGACAAGCACTGGTCACACATCCCCAATGGATGAATTATATAGCACTGCTGAAAGCTCTAGCCTTCAGACTTAGGAAACCATCAAGGGAGTGGCAGCCACCCTAATGTCATGCACTCTTTCCAGCAGAACGTCATTAGAGTAAGAGAGGAGTTCATGTATGTACATGGGCCAAAATAATTTCTACAAAGGAGGCTAACATGCACATCCACCCCAACCCCTTGTATATTCAGTAATGAAGGTCAAATACTAAGATCTGATCTAGCATATACTTGTACTACATGTATTTACATATTAAGTATCTTTCCTTCATCAGAAAAACGTCTTGAGCAGGGAATGGAAAAAGCTATAATTAACAAACTGTTTTGGAGAGAAAGCTGGACAGTTTGAGATGACTGATGTATGGCATGTGTTGATGAGGTTAGTTGATTTTGTTGTTTTTAAAAACATTTATTCCCAAGTGGAGGACCTCCTTATCAAGTTAATGGAACTGCTTATTGGAATTTAAGAAGCACACCTTAGGGGTACCAGAATCCATTTTGAAAGAGGGTGGTATAAGTTCAGTCCTAGCAATTACCTAGTAATTAGTTGTAGGTACATGTATGAAGAAAAAATTCACTCCTTTGCTCTCTGTCTTGCTCTTTCCTTCACGTCCTGAACAACATAGACTCTTTTGTCTGCTAACCGGTGCATAAGTTGCTCACAATTTGACGTTAAGCAGTAACGGGGGTCACTGTTAGAGGTCAAAATTGCTGAGCTAGAAGTACATGTACATGTAACATGTGATTATTTTTTAGTGGCAATGTTTTGTTTTGTGAATTGTGAAGACAGTATTTTTTCAAAAAAGTGCTTTTATTGGGCTAGCATTTTCTTATGACGACCAAGCACTGTTGGGTGCTTTTTTTCCTGTGTACTTGTATAAAAATTGATGTGTAGTAGAAAATTCCTGAGAGAAGTTGTACAGATGTATCTGCATTTATGTATGTATCTGCAATAGCTGCATTAAAGCTACTGATTTGACTGAGTGCTTGCTGAGCTGTTTCTTTAAATGGGTTGTCTTCCAATATACATGTACATGTAGACTTGGGTGCAAATGTTCTGATGAATAATGTTACACAAATGTCCATGTAGTTCCTTGTTATACATGTACATCTGATGACAAAAACATTTTTTGAATCTTTATGACTCTCCATAAAAAATTCCAGTCTTTCCTTAGGAAAGTGACAAAGAAAATACTCGAATGTATGACTTTTGTCTCTGCTTAGCATAAGAATCCAAAACAGCATTATTTGCCAGCTCAGCAAATGTCACCATGCAATCATATTGAAAATCTAGGTGATTTTTCTCAAAAAGTTACAGATCAGGAAATTAATAGTCAGAAAGAAAAAAATTTCTAGGTTAGGGAAAAGCCAGGAAACTTTATTTCGAGTCAGGAAAAATTTGTAGAGGTACATGTACATGTATCTACTCATTGAAATTCAGATGTTTTGGCTTCTTGGTATACATGTACTATCTAGCCATGTTTGACGTAAATGCTACTCCACCATTTTTTCTGATCATTATTCTGTACTGCAATTTAGATTGTTTTCAATTTGTGGACACTAAAAGCTTCTGGGATCAGATTGCAAATACACGAACATGTACATGATGAATGTATTAATTAATTTTATAATGTGATCTTGAAGCAGTCGGGGTCTCGAGAAGAAGCATTTCAGCAGGCTGGCATCATGGTATGACGACCAAGCCAAGAAAAAAGTCAAGCCTTGCCTAGCTAGTCAGGTCCTGGGGCATGCCCCCCCCCCCCCCCCACAGAAAATTTTGAAATCCTACACTTGCAGAGATACATTTTTCTAAAATTTGGTGCACAGCTCAATTTCCCGCAAGAGATCATTGCATACATGTAGTTAAGTATTAAATCATATTTTGACACTATTTGAATCAATGGATGAATTGATCACACAGTTTGTATAATATTTTACAGACAACATTTTTAGAAGAGGTTGTGAACTTCATTCCTCGATAATGATCAATGCTGTCATGTGTAGCACCAATGAAATAGAAAACAGATTGTCAAGTTGGAGTTTGTCTGTTTCAGAGGATTATAATATATCCAAATTTGTAAAATTTTATAGTAATTTAGAAGCAATACCACACTCATAGCTGCAGTTTCACTTTCTGCTATTGGATAATTAATTATTATAAAAAGGTAGTACAGTCAGTACAACAAAAATATATATTCCATAATTACCAGATGAATACTCTTTGATAGGTTTTTAGCAAAGAGAAACTGCTAAATGGCCTTTCTGACCGATCAACAATGTTATCGCGTTCGTTCAGGGACAGGGTTTCTACCTGCCCAGACTCCAAGGCTAGCTTAAAGATGTTCACTGAAGGCACTCGAGGCTGGAACACCAAGCCACACAAGGTGTGTATCAACTGCTACAGAGCACATCATCGGAATCAACGTTAGCGCACTCGCCCCAGGCCCCCAAGGCCAACCTTTAGGCAACCCTATCTCTCAGATCACAGCCTTCCAAACCACGAAAACCGCATCCAATGACGGCTCCCCACCAACACACAGATCCTTCAGTAGGACACTGAGCCACCACATCTTCACCAAGGGAGAATGGAGACAAGCCCGCCTCCATGATCACTTGTGGGTGCCTATCACTATTGAGCTAGACAGCCCGAAGACAACGGAGTGGCACCCCTCCCCAGGCCCCTCCGCCACTAGCTGACGTCTCTGCAATTGTAGACACTGGGGCACACAGTCTGACCTCTGGGCTTTGTCCGATTTCCTTGCTTGCGGCTTCTCAAGTGACCACCTGCACCCCATCCGTTTGAGCTTGTCCGCTGCCAACTGCTCCCCCATCTCCATTAAAGGAGTGTTCTTCACCAAGCTCACCACAAAGTCTCCTCAAGGTGTAGAATCATCATGTCGCTCCATGGTGTACGTGAGCAGCTCAGTCCATGACATGTACTTATCATACGAGTTGCTCCTTAACCTTGGGCTTCCAGGGCGTGGACAACACTGATGATCGTCACCCAGACACTGCCAATCAATGTCACATGCTCACTCAATGATGGCTGCGATGTACCGCCTACGTTGCACAGCCCCACATGCTCCCGCCCACAGCGTACAGCTCCACCGCTATGCCCAGTGGAGCTACCATTCTCATGCTCACCTGAAAACAACGGAAAGATGAAGGCTTGGTTCCTCGAAATATACGGTGCCTCAAAGTTTAACACCTGCCCCCACCGTCCGCTGCCCTGCATGGACCGCCGGCCAATAGAGATCCATGTTGAACCCACCGCCACACCCAAGGCCTGTCACTCCCTGGCCAGTATCCCACTTCACTGGCAGCATCGAGTCTATGAAGACCTCCTTCGTGACGAAGCATTAGGCGTCATCGAGCGTGTCACTTATGGCAAACCTGTGACATGTTTTTTTTTTTTTTAAGATTTTTTTTTATTTGCAACACTAATATGATTCTTACATTTACACTTACAATAAAGTACAGAACTAAACTTACATTACATTACATTACATTACTCTACTTACATTACTCAACTTCTCTCCTACTTATTATATTTCTTTAGTTATTAGATTAGCCAGAAGTAATTCCTAGAACTTATTTTTTACTTATGCTAACGATCACTTACTAACAGTCACAGCGTTACTTACATTACAGTGCTAAACAAAACATCACTTACAGTACAGTACAGAGCACAATTCTTTAATTAAACCTACTTGCCTACTGACATGGTGTCATCATGTAGTGATTACATGGAAGCATGACGGCTCCCCGCGGCGCACAGCAGACCTCTCGCCGTTAAACAAATACTGCAAAAGAGAAACATCTGCATCTGAGTCTCCCTTGCAACTGGTGCGTCACATTCCAAAAGATACCTGAAAGATGGTGACTAATGCTTAGAATGGATATTATAGCATACCCCTCCGCGTGTCGCACCGTCATCTCACAACTTTCATCACACCATTTGGGTGCTGGCACTATACCAGAGCACCCCAAGGCTTCCTACCCTTGGGAGGCGGATATAATCGCCACTTCAACGCTGTGCTCTCCACATTCAAACGCAAATGCTGTGTGGATGACACTACACCAACTTGGAGCAGCACTGGTGGAGAACCATCGATCTGCTCACACGACTTGGTCAAGCAGGCATCGTTCGGAGCGCAGATAAGTTTCAGTTCACGGAAAGAAGCATTGACTTTGCTGGCTTCAGGGTATCCGACTCGTCGATTGAGCCCCTCCCAAAATACCTAGATGCCATTAGGGAGTTCCCCTCCCCGACCTCCACAACCGACATCAGGAGCTGGGTCGGCCTTGTCAACCAGGTAACCAACTACATGTACGCGACATGTACAGTTACGCGACATCATGACACCCTTCAAGCCATTCCTCAGTTCTCGCTAAAATTCTCGAGGTTCCCTGAGCTTGAGGCCGCTTTCCAGGCCTCTAAAGCAGCCATCGTCAAAGCCATACACAGAGTAGAAATTTTCGACATGCAGTGACAAACCTTCCTCTGTCCCGACTGGTCCCGACACGGCATCAGTTACTTCCTCCTCCAACAACACTGCGACTGCCCCTAGGGAATCCCGGACTGTTGCCCCGTGGGATGGCAGATCACCCTGGCTGGCTCCCGCTTCCTCTCGTCAGCAGAGCAACGTTACGCTGCGATGGAGGGGGGGGGGGGCGCTCGCTATGGCTTGGGGTCTCGAGCAGGCACGCTATTTCACGCAAGGATTGAACAATTATATTATTGTTACCGACCATAAGCCCCTTACAAAGATATTTGGCGATCGGACACTGGACGAAATATCCAACTCCCGCCTGTTATTCCTTAAGCAGCGGACCCTCCCATGGCGGTTCGACATCATGAACCAACCAGGCAAGACCAACAACTCTGCTGATGCTGCCTTGAGACATCCCTCACATTTGAATTCGCCTGACATGCCTGACGCTATGGAATCAGCACTATTGGCCCCCATCTGCAACAATGCCCAGGAGCTTGGCACCATTCCATGATCACTCATTACTCGAGGGACAGCAGTGGATGCCTCCCTGGGCCACATCCTCCAGTTGATCAAGCAAGGGAACACTAGATTTGACCGTAATGATCCAACACTGGCACCACTTTGGCCTGCCTGTGAGTCATTCTATGTGCACGATGGTGTGCTGCTTTACCAAGATCAGGTAGTGGTCCCTTCCTCCCTCCGCAACCATATACTACGGCACCTTCATGCTGCCCATCGAGGGACTTCTACGATAGAACAACGTGCCCAAGCTATCGTCTACTGGCCAGGGATGTCGCAGGACATTCGCGAGACGAGGGAGGGATGTACCGACTGCAACAGGAATGCCCCATCGCAAGCTGCCACACCTCCACTCCCATCCACTCGACCATCAACACCGTTTGAGGCAGTCTTCGCAGATTTCTTTGACTATGGTGGACACCACTACCTCATAGTAGAAGACCGACTATTGGGCTGGGTAGAGATTCTAAGCTTGTCTGGATCACCACCTGCGCTCCTTCTTTGCCACGTTTGGCGTCTCAGAGGAGATATCCAGTGATGGCGGCCCCGAGTTCATAGCAGGCAACACAGAGAAGTTTGTCAGTGGGCTTCCCCCAGTCCAACGGCCGGGCAGAAGTTGCAGTTAAAATGGCAAAATGCCTGCTGATGTCTAACACCAGACCCACAGGTAACCTTAATCACGACCGATTCTTGCGTGCGATATTGCAGCTGCGCAACACACCTGACCCGGACTGCAATCTCTCTCCAGCACAGATCATCTTTGACCGCCCACTCTGAGATGGCCTAACGTTTTTGAACAAACTGGATAAATTTTCCAACCCCCACGTGCGTCTCCTTTGGCGCCATGCCTGGGCAGCTAAAGAGGAGGCCATTCGGACGTGCATTGCCCGGACCACGGAATCTCTCAAGGCCCACTCAAGCCTCCACGCCCCATATCCATTGGTGAGCGGGTGTTCCTTCAGAACCAACAAGGCCACCACCCAACCAAGTGGGACAGATCGGGCATCGTAGTAGAGTCTACCGGCCACGATCAGTACAGGGTAAAGGTTGACGGCTCTAGACACCTGACCTTGTGCAATCTCTGCTTCCTGTGGGCATACACGCCAGCAACCCCTTCTCTCAGGAGCCCACAGCAGCACCTCACCTCCCCCGCATTGGCAAACACCCTCTGCCTCCACACCCTTGAGCACCTGAATGGCATAATAAGGGCTAATAGCATAGAAAGAATTTGATAAAATAATTGTTGTTCTGCTGTTTAGTGTTTATGCCGCTTGGAGCATTTTTTAACTCCACATGAATTTTGACAGTGTGTACAACCTCTGCATCAGTTGTGTGTAATTAAAAGAAGTCAGAAACTGTGAGCAGCATTAATGGATGCAGAGAAACTTTTAGTTATTTGGAAAGTAGCTGAGAATCAATGCAGGAAGTAACTCTTAAAGCAATCAGCAGTTAGGGGTTAATGTAGCTGTTCTTACAATGTATACCGGAGCTCTGGTACATCAATTTGACACAGCTGAGTGACTTAAATCCAAAAGACTTAAAAGATAATCACACAAAAAAATTATCGTGACTTGAACTTAACTCATGCTACAGTACGATATAAGTTGTACCAACATGTGATAAACTGGGCGGAAAGGTGAAATTATTGTCTTGATGTACAGCCAAATTCTCAGAACTGACATTAAAAGAATTGTATAGCTATCAGTAAGGAAAATTGATGTTTTGGACAGAAAAGGTTACTAAATAGTAAAATAAAACATGTAGTACAATATAGATTCATATGCTTGATAGATTTCTCTTGACAATACAGTTGATAGCATATTTGTGAAATCAGAGTGTTATCATAACACATGGAGAACATTAGTGGTATACATGTACATCCATGACAACCCCCTGAGCTCAAGCTATTTTTATAACAATCAAACTTGTCACAAGAGTTTGTCATTTATCAGGAAAGACCAAACCAATTGCTGGCATTATTAAATTGTCATTCTTTTTAGAACTTTGAAATCAAAAATGGCCATCTCAAAAGTTATTAAGTTACAATTATATATTTTAATAAAATCTTGCTCTAACATGAGGTCTGGGTTGTTCGAAAGATGGACAACGCTATTCACCGGACAAATCACTATCCAGTGGATAGCGTGGTTTGTTTTGACACTTAACGACTGGATAGCGATTTAGTCAGTGGCTACCGTTATACAGCCTTTGAACAACTGGGGCCAGTTGATTGTACATTTGCCTCTTTGAGGTGAAAATAGATTCAAACCACACCCATAAAAATTAATAACTGAGGTCCCATGTGCCTATTATGAAAATTTCATGTACAGGCTATACATGTAGGTACATTGTACCTTTCCAAATTTCTGACAATCACCTCTGTGTTAAAAGTAAATAAATGTCTGTCCAAATCAGGTTTTTCTTTGTCAATATGAAAATTTGTAAGTCCCTTGCCAGAATTATTAACCTTCTTTCTTCTTTCTTCTTTCTCCTTTAACTTGAATAGAAAAATAATTATTATAGTTCATCCGCGGAGCTCATAATTATTTTGAAGCTTTGTTTTGTACACTGCTTGGTACTTTTACATGTACTTTCCTAAAAGAAATAAATGGAAAATACAAAATTCTCGATTTGACATGACAATCATAGAGCTCATCTAGGTTCTTGCACCAAAGAATAATAAACAATGCAAAATGGCTGCAATTTTGTTGATATTGTCCAAAGCTGTTTTTCAACACAACACAGGGGAGGGGGGACAAAGAGGAGGATTTAACTAATATCGAAAACAAAGAATAATAAGTTGCTTTATCCTGAAAAAAATAGTGGGTTAAGAATTCACACGCCAAAAACAAGCCTTGATTTTAAGCAGCAGAGAAGACCAAAGCTTTGACAATTATTTCTGTGTGGAAACCGATTTTCAGTACAGTCATAAGGAATGCATTGATCCCTTTGTGTTGTATTACACTACAGCAAACTTCTCA
The DNA here is from genome assembly GCA_964020085.1 of Micromussa lordhowensis. NCBI lineage: Eukaryota > Metazoa > Cnidaria > Anthozoa > Scleractinia > Lobophylliidae > Micromussa > Micromussa lordhowensis. The sequence continues at coordinate 28,049,494 of OZ026603.1, read as the reverse complement.
GTTTGAATCAAGACGAAAAAAACACAGGAACCACTTTTTTCCCAAAGTAACTTGATATTTTCTAGTTGTTAATGTTGTTGCACCAGGACGATGACAAAACTCAGATTTATTTTTGAGTTAGCTAGCCATTAGAGTCACGCTTTGTTTACTTTTACAGTCACCTTGCGTTACCTTGGTAGTCACGTAACGCTGTCCTGACGACCGCATCTTTTCATTTTCGTCGGGAACAAGTTGATATTCTTAATGTGTAACTATTTCTTGTGGAATTGCGTTAATTGATTTTCGTTTTGCTTTATTTCCATGCAGGTTGCTTTAGGCGTATGTGACACTGATGTGATGCAAGCCAGGATTCACCACCAAGAAAGACAATCATGCAAGATTTAGTTAGAGGTAGAATAGTGAACTGAACGACACTTGCACATTATTTGAGAAGAATCAAAGAGAAGAAAATTCCTATTCTGTTCAAGAGTCAATCACCATCTTTATTACCATTTTGAATTGTCTTGGAAGCAAAAATTTACAAGCATATTATAATCAGCACTGAACTCTGCACAGTTGTAGGAAAGAGGCGCAAAGGACTAAAAGCAAGTAGGTATAAGTTTGTAACAAAGGCTTGCCAAGTCGTAACAGCTTCAGTTAGTGTTTGTTACAAAATTATAGGTTTTACTTTGTACCAGTCCAACTTTTTGCTTTCATCTTTTCGTTTCTGTTTTACTGCCGTACGGATCATTCCTGTTGTACATGGCCAAAGACATGTTTTCTGCCATTTTGAATTGTCTGAGAATTCCAAATTGTTTTGAATTGTTTGTCAGATAACATCTTTACAAGAAATGTTTTGTTAATCAATTTCTTAAGGTGTTGCAAAGTGGCTTTGAAATTAAAATGTTGCCAGAAACGGCAAGAGTTGAGAACAAATTTTCCAAGCTAGTGTGATGTCATTTTTTTCGTGAAAGTTGTTTCCTTGTTAACATCGGTTTGACCGTGTTTAATTTTCCCGCCAAAAGACTTGGAAAAATACGGGCGCTCAATACGCATGCGCCAATTTTTTTAAAAAAGTTGTAGTTGGTAATTTCTAACTTCAAGGAATTTTTAAGCAATAAAATTTATTTTTGCTTTGTCTGCCTGTACTTCATGTTGTTTATTACTGTAATTCTTACTTCGCAATGCATATAATAAGCCACCAATAAACAGTTTTAATTGTCATCTTTATTACATTTAATAAATATTTCAATATAAGCAAACAAGTATGATCTGTGAAAATTACTTTTATTCCCCTCAAGTATTCTCTAGTTTTAAGTTAATTAGTTAATGAAAATCAATTAAATTATTAAAAAGGTGTGACGAAAATATGTTCCCTCTATATACTAAGACTTTTGGCGGGAAAATTTGGAACAATTTGCACAGCGTTTCCCCCGACAACTTTATGGGCAAAAAATTCAAAATATCTTCCCCTACAATTTCTCCTCAAAAATAATTTTATCACCTCGTGCGAAAAAGTTGAAAGTAAAACGCTATTTTCTTTCCTACACGTTTCAAAAACAATCCGAAAAAGATATTTTAACCTCGTTACTTGTCTAAATCAAATATTGAACCGAGCAAATCTTTTTTCCGAAACAATTGGTTTTTCAAACTCATTTGCACGAGATGATGTTTCGGATAAAAACCTTTTCCCAATGTTTCTCATTTGTACCACAGGACAAATTAAACCAAAAAAAAAGAAATTTTACCTGTCCTAAACAATCTGTAACAGTTATGAAGTTTTGAAGTAGTACAGACAATTTCAACTGTTGTTTAGCCATGCAATAATTGCTTGTGTTGTTACGATTGGCTGGTTTCAGGTTCTTTTAATTTCGACAATAGCTAACAATTCAAAAATCAGCTCAATGTAATTTGTCTTTTTTAATTCTTATTCACGCAATGTCCTGTGGTTACAACGAGCACCAGCAGTAATTTGTTTTTATCCAGTTACAATTAAATCTTATCATAAAACCCAAGTGTCTGGTTGAAGCGATTTAATGCTACATCCCACCCTTAATACGAACATGTGGAGAACGACGTAAAGGTTATATGGACAACAACACAACGAAATAAGGGAGAAATAACCCTCAGAGCATTGCAACGAAACCACGTTTCAGAAATATGAAACCCGCTTGAATTTCGCGATGTAATCTTGTTTGTTCGTTCAGAAAACATTTTCAAATTGCAATATAATTTACAAGAATCATCATTGCCGGTTTTATTTTATCGTTTTGTTGATATCAAATAGCAAAGGAAAAAAATAAAAAGCAAAAAGCTTTCAAAAAATTTAACATCAGATTAGAAAATGATTTCATAGTTCTTTATTTTCGCCATGTATATCAGAAGAAAGCATTCATACTTTAAAATTGTGAAGTCTTTATTTTGGCTATGTATAGCACAGGAAAGCAATTTTGATTTAAAATTATGAAACTAAGCAAGACAATTGTGAAGCCAAATTAATCGTTGCCGCTTTCAACTGAAAATTAACGCTGGAAGAAATTGAACGATTAGAGTATTCATCAGCAAAATTTGTTTATTGTTTTTAGCCTGTACAATAAAGAAAACTAAAACTCCTGACTTTGTTTGGACAAAAGACCAGAAAATTGTTTAACTGACTTAATAATTGCATGTGGTTTTTTTTCGCAAATCTGAAAAGTCATCGACACAAAACGTGGTTAATTTGGTTGTTTTTTGTGTGATTTTGTGGTCCGTATAACGGAAAACTGGAAATACTGACTTTTAATCTCTGTATTATTCTAACCAGGCGTAAGGGTTTTATAACAAGCATTCTATATATAAATGACGAGAACATAGGCATCTATAAAGCAAACCAAAATGAAAACTACGTAATTATGTATTTTGTTGGAAACACAACTTGTATTTTTATCAATGAATGGTTTGAACCCTGGAGTAAAGTAGTTCGTTCAGTGAGAGTGTAGTCCTAGAAACTAAATCGTGTGTAAATGAAGGATTGTTGTTAAAGAGCAGTTGTTGATGACTACATGCGCTTTAGAGTCAGTTATGCAAGTGGAAAATTGTTTGTGAACTGTTCGGTGAATTAAGACTCGCGTGATGTTTGTAAGCAGTGATACGACAGTCAGTTATTGTCAATTTTGATTCGCATATGGTTAGAAAATATCAGTTGACTCTTTCCGAAGTGAAAGTTTGTAAGGTGGCGGTGATTGTTGTAAGTTGTTGAAACAACCTGTCATAGTCATTCACTGCAAGTATTTGTATTGTAATTAACACATTGATCACGAGAAGAGCACAGTTGTGTTGGTAGATTTGTTGGTATAGTTTGTTGGTAGATGATCTTCAGCAGTGTAATTATTACTCACATTTTCGACTATTTTTCGTCGTGCGTTTGTGTTCGGTCAGTCAGTCAGTCAGGGTTCCATCCGAAAGAGAAAAATAATGACTTGCTATGTTTTGGAGAAATCTGTTCATTATATCAAAAAGTCGATATTCTCTTGTCAACTACAGTTGTACAGTTGATGCAGCGAAAGTGTCTCTCTTTTGTGTTTATAACAATAAAATCAATCCTTTTAAATCTCAACTGAATTTTGTCTATGGTGCATGGTTTCTAAACTCTCACGTTTTGCAGAGCCACCTTAAAAAAATATTATTTCTGCAGCTTCAACTGAAGTTGATAAATATAATAACCGACTATTTTGCAGACATGACAAAAAGATCTACAGGAAACAACGTTAGAAAACCTTTTCCAAAAACTAAAATAATCAAACGACGTTAAAAGTTTCATCAAAAATTTAGGTTCAATAGTTCGTAAAACTTGAATCAAGACAAATAAGAATATGCTCTGCCCGAGATGAGGTAAATCAAACCTATCAACAATAGAGAAAAAAGCTGTCGAGTTTGTAATAATGTCTGCAAAAGATTCGGCAAAATGGTGACTAATGTTTGAAATTGACAGAAGTACTTTGTTCCATTTCCCAGTCTGTGATTAAGGCATTTTTTTATCCGATCCAGTCAATTCGTGTACAATGTGATAAGCCAAGAGTGACGATCCTTAGCAAATAATTAAAGTGCTTTCTTCTACTTTCCAGAAGTCAGTTTTTACCCGTACCAGACAATCAGTGTACAATTATTCCCTAGCAAGTTTAATTGAACATTGTTTAGCCTCCATTTTTACTAGCTATCTGACAATTTCAAAGTTCTTATCTTTGAAGAGTTCCTCCTCATTCCGTGATTCCAGTTTGTCCACTTCTCCAGCTTCGCTAGCCTTCTTCCTCCATGCCAGAATTAAATTCCTGGTAACAGAAATGAAAACGTCCAAGATCAGCAAATACTGAAGTGTTCAAAAATGATGCATGTATAAAAGTTTCAGCGGACTCAAACACAATCCAAATACTGGGGAGGATACGAAACCGGCAAAGTAAAAATCTGACAGTTCAGTTATGTATGGTACAACATATACGAACATTCCAAGAGGGAAAACTTGGCAAATCAATTACGAAGTGTTGCCTCCAAAAACTAACGCCAGACCTTAAGAAACTGCCAATTGGCTACAATTTTGTGACCAGGTTAAAATATCAGCGCGCGTTATTTTCTTTGAACAGGTATACGATTTCTCGTCGCAAGAGGCCTAAACCATTAGTGTGTATGAATGTAAACCTCGAGTCTTGACTTTAAACGTTTGGTCAGGCCAATTTGACCACCAAACATCCGGAATTTAAGTTAACTATTACGGGGCATTAGTTTTTTGTCAGAGTTTCATTCAAATTGGTCTCCCTCGAAATTATATTACAAACGAAACATGGAATTAGAGGATTAAAGATACCGCTTTGCTGTCCTGTTTCAAGATGAAAGCGACGCTTAAAGCGAACAGCTATTGCACGTGTTCACTTGCTTGGGTAACATTTTGATTCCAGAGTGGGTTTTTAAATGAATTTAAGGGGCTGTTTTCCAAAAGAAATGCTCACCTTCGGTTTGAATTACGTTAAATCCTTCCAGCATTAAGCATCTTTTTCCCTCAGGAGAAAAATCGGCCCTCATGCAGCCTGACGACACATCTTCACTCATCAACGAACAGTTTAGATTGTGCAAAATTCTTCGATTCTATGAATATGGATTAGAAGCTCAAGCTAATCGCTGAAAAATACGCAAAGATCCGACGTGGAAATTTGTTTGCACGCTTTTTCTGCCAGCGAATCATAAACCGCGGAAACAAAAAGAACACGTGTGTACAAGGTGTATATTCTTTTATTTTTGAGAGCACTTCATCTTGTTTTGCTAAATTATCATGTTGTTACTAATAAATCAAACTATTCTTCCAAATCTTGGCATTTGGAAAAGTTCGCAAACAAAATGCAAAAAAAAAGAGAAAACAGAAACACATCTCGGTAAAAATGAAAGCATAAAGAAAACATATTCCTGGAATATCAAGTAAATGAAGCAAATCATTATAGCTTGTAAGGGACTGGTCAAAAAGCATGGGGGGAGGGGGAGGGGATCATCAGTTTTTTTAGTCCTTAGTTTGTCCCTTGGTAAGGGGTGTGTCGTTCAATTTTCAGCTATCCATGGGGGTGGATCATCCTATTTTATAACAGGAACTGGAACACAGTTACAAAAAGTAATTATTTTTAATAATTAAAATCTTAGACTACTGGAGCAGTTGACCACACATTTATACACAGATTGTACGTTTGCCTGTCACCTCGTTGGCCTAAAGACAGCCGCGTTTTTTTTTTTTGCTTGATTAGATTTGATGTCATCGTGACATGACCTGGACATCATGATGATAATTACCATGAGATCTTGTAAGATATGAAGACATCATTGATCATCGCAGGTACTTACACAACTTAAGCAGTTGTGAGTAAATGATCTTTCATATATTCACTTGCAATGGTGAGATATGTTAAATATAACGTTTTGTTCCGGTCTACGGAACCTATACAATGTTGGCGGCTAAGCCAATGAATTGCATTATCAATTGATACAGTACAGTTTTAAATAAAGAGAAATATACGAGTCAGCGAGAAAATTGCAGGTTTAGGCCTAGAGGTTCAGAATGGCATAAACCGGGCGAAGAAGCCGAAGTTCAGTTATTCTTATGGGGTGTTTAAGCGAGAAAAAATAAAACTAAGATGATTCAAAAAACACTTTCCGCTTCTCATTTTCCAGGCGAAGTTCGTCTTGCTTATACTGGTTACAATGAAATGGGATACTTTGCCAAATAAATGCATGCTATAGCTGTTTCATATAATCTTAAAAAAAAATAGTCATCCGGAGAAACTGATGATCGCCGCGGGATGATCGCCGCGGCGACTCGAGCGAGGCGAGGTTGGACGACATCAAGACGACAACAGAATTCGAAACTTAGGCCTTGTCCACGGTACTCAGGGGGAAATTTGAAAACGCGCAGCTTTGTTTCTACGGTTAGGCCTACCGTCCACACTAATCCGTCACGAAAACGTAACGGAGCTTTTCGAAAACGCTCTTCAAACCGGAGGAATTTGAAAACGCCGGGTTTTCGTTTTCGTGTGGACGGAAAACATTTTGAAAGCGTAACTTCTCAAAAATTGGGAGGTCACGATAATCTCGTAATTCCTCTGACCGAGTTCTCCTCAAACACAGATCCAAAATTGTTGCGTTTTTAAGTTTCTCCGGCGTAGTGTGGACGGAAAACATTTGATCCGTTTTCAAATTTCTCCTGAGAAGCGTGGACAAGGCCTTAGGGAGTATGATGCGACGCATGTATTTCATCTTCCTTCAACAGCATACGTCTGAGAGAGAACGTCTTAAAGGCAAGAAACAGCAGAACAGGAGACTGATGCACCACAGACAGTGGACAAAGCAATGCAGACAAGTTTCGCAAATCACGACTTAAAGTTGCTAGAGTAAAAGAAAACGGTATTATTTTTTAGATGTTTTTGTAATTATAGATCTAAAACGTAAATCACGGATCGTGCAACCAAACGTTTCATGTTTTATACAGGGTGGTTCATGTAATTTTCAAACCTCATTCGGGGATGCAGGGTCAGTCAGTTTTGTGCCTATGAGGCCCCAATCACACTAGTGCGTTTTCGAACGAAAACGCATACTTTTTGATGCGTTTTCGCCTATCGTCCACACTGGAACGACCGAAAACGCTGATGGAAACGGAGACTTTCGAAAACGGTTTCGAAAGTGGAGTGTTTTGAAAACGCTCGGTTTCTAGTGTGGACAGGTGAAAACGGAGGCTTTTCAAAACGGTGACAAGAAAAGCGTCGCTGTCGTTTCCATCAGCGTTTTCGAGCGTTTAGTATGGACGATAGGCGAATATACATCAAAAAGTATCCGTTTTCGCATCAGTGTGGAAAGGTGAAAACAAGACGAAACCGCTAGTGTGGGTGAAAACATTTTGCTTCATTTTGGTTGAGAAGAAAACGGATTAGTGTGGCATTTAGTGGTGAGCCATGAGTTTTTTATCCACCTTCAAAATGCTCCGGCGAACCTTAAAACCCCCCTAATCCCCTATGCTTTCTGACCAGTCCCTTATGCAGTTCGCACCAAAAGTTTGAATATAGCACGGATTCATTATCCAATGGGTGAAACTCGAGCTACCACCACTTGTCCAAAAAAAGAAATACGAACGTGGAAACTCACCGAGTTAAACGTGATTTCATCAAGATTTACTATTGATTTTCCAAGGAAACAGTAAATCATGGATCTAAAAAATTCCAGATTTAGTCATGATATCCTCAATCCACTTGCAGTATGGATTCTGTTGCTTCATAAATCAATTTTCAAATTTGAGGAAACAAGCGCAATCAAGAATGCGGATTTTGAATTTTTACCGCAGAAACGCACCCAAAACAACTAAACAAGTGAAACAACTACACAAGTTTCATATTATGTTCAATTTATATTTCAATCATTTTTATAGATACATTCTGGAGCTTGCAAGTTTATAAGATCTGATAGTAAATAAATAGACTGCAATTACACCTGACGCAACAGCTACGATTGTTCTAGGAATAGAATTTCAAATTTATTAGTTCTTTTAAGATGCGGCCTGGTATTTACCCTTAAAGTTGACTACTAGAGACGAAATTCGAGTGCCTTACGTAGTTGTTACTAACAGGTTTTCAGGTGGAATTTCAACTAAAAGGCAAATCTTTCGCCCAGTCACTCGACTGAACTGTATAGGAAATTAGAAACCAACTAGGTCTTGCTGAAGCGTTTTCACGTGACTGACGAAAGTAATTCTTAGTTTGCCGAGCAGTGATTGGTTCAGAAGGCTCGCGAAACCTGCTTAGCCAATCAGAGAAAACATGCAGTTCTTACATCCAGTCACGTGGAAAACCCAAAGAATAGCTTGCACACATTTTCCCGCGCTTGGCACTGGTTACATGTTTTCCCGCGCTCGACTCTGGTTACAGCTTTTGTCACGCCCGCTCCAGCTATAATTGAAGGATTTTCCGTGTAACTAGAGCGGTTTCCAATTGAGTGCCGTAAAACCCAAACCGAGGCAGTCACTTTTGGCCACAAAGGATGCAGGCAATGCAGTGAACCAAATAAAACTCGAAGTAAATACACGTATGATGTAGTATAGCTGTCGCGAAGCGCGGGAAACCGTGTGCGAGCGAGTCACGACTGGTTGTCATTTTACTTCTGATTGGATGGAGAAGTAGCGCGAGTTCTTGCGTAGTAATGTAAAACCAAGTAAAACCTATTGGTTTCGACACTTTCAAAAGAAAATCGCTCTAATAGCAACAATTACTTAGGTTGATTTACACACAGTATAAGTTAGGGAACAGATTTCGTACAACAGACGAACGAAACAACTCGTTGTGTAAGCTTAAAGTAGCTACCGTATTGCAATGACTATATATTACTGAGACAGCTTTCTTTTGAACAAAAGTTATACCGGCTTGCAATTGAGGTAATCCTCAAACGAATAGTTTCCTAAACTAGGAAGACGTCTTAAAGCTAACCGACAGGGCAAAAAAGGATGGTTAATATTAGGGAAAAAAGTTAGCAGAAACATTTTAAGTTGTACCGACAGATACAGCTACTTTAAAACTTCACAACAAAGTAACGAAAATGAATTTTAGAAATATAAAAAACACAAATGTTCTGTACGATTACAGGTAAAAAGTACGTTCTTGTCGGCTCCTTACCAAAGTAAAATAAAATAAAATAGCATATAAGAAAGAACCATAAAAACACTTGATTATCGCAAAATGTCTACTCATACAACGCTCGTCTGTAAACTTACAAAATTTCATTCGCAATTCTTGCTTTCAGTTCACACCAGTAACCAACACGTTGAACGAGTACACGAGTTTACAAAAACTTCATTGTATTTTCAGTTTGCTATGTAAATTTACGTTTGATCACTACGTCCACTTACACCATGTAGCACATTTTTCACGTGAGCCAAGTTCATTTTTCGCAATAACACTCGTAAACCGCACAACAATATCGCCGTATTTCAATGTTCATTCTATCTAAAATTTACAGGAAGGACCCGTTTCTGATCATAGTGTCATTTTAACTGCTAAAACACCCAGCTAAGAGCAGAACGTATGTCTCTTTTGCCTGCCATTAGACGATGACGCTGAAAACAAAACGAGGCTATTGCCAAAGCGAGGCTGTCGAGGATCAACTGATCGAGTTCGTAGGACTATTTCACACGCAAGTTTCGCTTTTCAGGTGCTCTTGCTGACTGCTTTTAGTTTCCACGTAAGTTGGTTTCAGTTTCGGCGTATAAGTGCGGAATTTTGGCACTTTTTGCTCGTTTGCGCCTGTTGACGTTTTCGGCCTGGGACGGCGCTGCGGTAGCAACGGCTCCTCAGCGCTTTCTGAAACGGACGAGCCGCTGGCCTCAACCTGAAACCGAGTCATAAGTGGAACCCAAGGGGAGTCCCCTTGATCATCAATTGAGTTATCTTCGATCGACGGTGGAGGGGGTGGGAAGTCGTTTGAATCACGACTGAAACGTTTCAAGTCTTTTCCCTCGTTCTTTGTTTCCGGAATCAACCGATCCGAAGGCAGCGCAAAAGGTTCCGGTTCGTTATCCGAGTCATCTCGTGGCCGCTCGTGAGTCTTTTGAAGAAATTTTGGCGGATGCTCGATGGTGATAATATCCGTCGAAGAGTGAGGCCGCGCCAGATGACTGGGCTCTGGGAGCGAATACTGCCGCGCTGAAAGGGAGAGTCTGGGTGTAGATTTCTCACGACCGAAATCAACGGAAGCTGACTGCGAAATTGGTGATCCACGCGAACCGGAACTGCTCGTGCTACTTCCGGAAGCGCTGTTGCTTCTCTTAACGGCCACAGCAGACTTGACAGGTCCATTCCTGTTCAGCATTAACACAATAGGCGCAGGACGACCAACTTCTTCACTGTCTTCGGTGTCGAAAAACAACGAATTCTTGGAGGGTTTGCATTCTTGGGCGGGTTCAATTGTCTGTATAGGTTGCAGGCTTTCGCACGTGCACTCCATTGTTGCTGAAGTATTCGGTTTCTTCCATGATGTAGCCGATTCAACCGGCTGAACAGGGGGAATGTCGTTTTCAAGGTCTGAGCGTTCGCGCTGATCTTCTGATTCACTAAACGTGATCAAATCAGTGCCGCACGGGGGAGGGACAGGGAGCTCGTCATCGTTATCGTCATCGTCACCAAACACTGGAGGGATTTCAGGTTGAGGAGGGAGGTTAATATCCTCCTCAAGAGAAATAAGAACATTGTCTTTCTTAGTTTTTATCAGATTCAAACCCTCATCAGTGACATCGACTTCTTCTTCTTCTTCCTCTTCTTCGTCAAATTTCTCGTCAATTCTCTTTACGTTCTCCTCTTTTTCAAGTTCTGTCTCTGCCGTGTCGACAGTTTCACCGTTATTGTCTTCCTCCTCGCTCTCCGGCGCCGAAGGAGGCTGCAAGACTATATCCGGGGCTGTCGATGAAAGAGACTCTGGCGGAGCCTGTTCCGCTGAATCTGCGCTGCTCCTGCCAGGTGCAGTCAGCGGATTGACGTGATCCCACCCGCCTGAAAAGGAAACCGAGAAAAACAAAAAGTATTATAACAAAAGAACCAAACATTGCCTGATAGTACCCTGCAAGGCCAATGAAGCACGTAATTATTGTGCTGACAGAGAGATTTCTTTCGGTTCTTCCGATTCGATGGAGTTGAAACAAAATGTCGTTACAGGTCGCAGAACTCCGAGGCGCTTCCGAGGCGTTCCCGAAGTTTTTTGTCCAATCAGGAAGTCTCTCAAAGAAACGCAAAGCCAACCTGTTTTTACATAGCTGTGACGTCATTTCACACATAAGTCACGTCACCTCAACACAGAAAAAATGTCATTTCACAAAGTTGGGACGTCATATAACATGGCAACACAGGCGTCCCAAACTCACGATTCGAGGAATCGATCAAATATTAATGGTTTATGTACGCGTATCGAGTGAGACGTGACGGCCTTAAGTGCGCGGTGTTGTGTTACACAGTAGACCGTTGAGAATTTCAGCGCTCCACAAGGCATTGTATGGAATTCAAAATAACGCAGGATAAAATCGCACGATGAAATAAAATGTTACTTTTCTTGAATAAAATTAATAAAATACCTTTCTAGAAAGGTACGAAAAACACCTGAAACCCTTCCCCCCCCCCCCCCCCAAATGGACAACAGAAACCAGGCAAGGTGAGTATATTTTCTTAATTTTATTCAAGAAAAGTAAAATTTTATTTCATCGTGCGATTTTATCCTGCGTTATTTTAAATTCCATACAATGCCTTGTGGAGCGCTGAAATTCTCAACGGTCCACCGTGTAACACAACACCGCGCACTTAAGGCGGTCACGTCTCACTCGATACGCGTACATAAACCAATAATATTTGATCGATTTCTTGGGACGCCTGTGATGGCACTGTCGAATTTAGCAAGCGGAGTCCACTCTTACAGACGTGACGTCATCTTGAAAGCTAATGTCATCTCAATAACTTATGACGTCATGCTAACGTCATGTCGTGTACAGTGAGGGCTACTCCTGACTGGACAATTGGAAAATCTTGTCGAGTTGCTACGAGGTTTCACCTAAAACGACAAATGTTTTCCTAACCTGGGATCAAAACTTACTTTAAATTAAATCAAAATTACTTTAGTATCGTCAAAGATTCATTTCAACCCAAGACCATTTTGACTTCACAGAGAACCACTTCGAAGCAAAACCAAACACAGGGTTCAATGGGCGCCTTCAGAGATACCGACCGACCACTAACCAACCGCGTGTTTGGAATTAGCGCTAAAGACAGCGCGCATGCATGGTTCTAACCTGAAGAAGTCTTGAGAAGCTGGCAATTCATCTCTCCTGGACTACCGCATCTGCTATTCAAGTGACTGGAAGAAATGATTGAGGAGCTCAGATGAATACACAGGGAGACCCATGTGAATAGCCACAAATACATAGCATGCACGACTGGGATGTACACAAATGAAGGTGAAACGTACGAGAAAGACAACACACACAAACGGGTGGGACTGAAACGAGACGTGCGCGCGCAGAGGCCTGATTGTTTCCGGCAAGTGTAAGGGTCTGGGAGCGAGGGAACATGCAAATAGCTCGTAGGTGGTCGGTTCAATCCGCAATGGCTTAAAGCTGCGTCAAAAAGTCTATTTTTTCAAAGGGCAAATCACGCATGGAGCCAGATCCCACGTGTAAATTGAATACGAATTTTATTTTATATTCCGAAGAGATAAAAATCTTATTTCTCATTACAACAGCAGCACGTTGCCAAGCAGCCAGGTGACTTGAATAAAGAAACTTATCAGCTGTAACAGTAAATTACGACTTCCAAGGTTTGTTTCCACGGTCTGCTTGCATCAGTTCCTAGATGCTGCGTCTGCTATTTTGTTGGTCAACTTTTCTACCATGTTAACAGTACTTTCGGATGAACGAAAACATAGAGAGAAATCACAAGCAAACGTGTTAACAGAAATTGACATACCAAGCCGTGCATTCCTGAGCAGGATTTCTGGCCGCTAGTACCCATGCGCGGAATAACTGCCAATCACCGAACGTCATGCCCATGATGTGCCCCAGTTCATTCAAGTCGCACGTCGCTAGTACTTTGCCGTTGATGTTATTTTCTGTTATGACGGTCTGATAAGTGGATATCTGTCTCTGATCCAGACCCTCAAGTTCCGCAATCTGAGAAGCAAGCGATACAGATGAAGTTAAACGTCCGTTCGCAGTGGTTCAACGGCGTCCAGTTGAAAGATGGATCAACAGCACAACGTGCTTGCAAAAACGATACATCAACTAAGCAACTCAGCCAAAGTATTCGTAAACCATACAAAGATGGCTGGATGGCCTAAGTGTCCAAGATCACCCTGATAGATGGACGCTGTTTTCATGATTTAAAGAAGTTACGTCACCTTTTGTTCGTCGATTGTAATCCGTGTTAATCTTCTCCATCCTTAACCATCCTTGTTCCTTTATGGTTTAATATTATCTCTTTAGTGTTTTTCTAACTCACTGAACTGTTATTTTCAGGTTTCCTTTAATTTAAAGTGGCCAAAATGACTCAAAATATCGTGACTGAGCTCCTTTTAGCGTCGAGGAGTATCTCCACTCCCCCTGGATGTACTGGTGTATGAGGAAATTGTCACCACTTTGATAGTAAGTATTTTGGAAATTTTCTTCACAGATTTGTGCCAGTCACTAACCTGTTTACAAACATCCTCGATTGATAGTAAAGGTAAGCTTGCTTGCTTGTCAGATCGTGCTGATGAGCCAACCTGGAGACAGAAGGAAAAGTGTTAGCTTAAGGGTTCACTTATCAGAGACAGGGTTCTTATATTTTGGATAAGGCCTTTAGTCCACGAAAAAAATTGAATTGCCCAAAAGTGCAAACCGAGATCTTCATTACTCTTTAGTTAAGTACTCTTTGTTTTATAAGTTGAATAAGTTATGTAATCCTTGTAGTGTAGTGCAGTGTAGTTTTCTTTGTAGTTTGTAATTAGGTAATTGTTGTAAGTTTTGTAACGTTTCTACGTATCGATCTGTATGTTCTTGTACTATACCTGTAAAAGAAAAAAATAAATAAAATACCAAAAAAACTTACAAAATGAAAATGTTAGCGACGTTTATTTGATGCATGCCATGGTACTAAATTGAACCACTAATCCACGTTTATAAATAAAACAAAATAAATAAATCACAAAATTTCGAAAGGAAGCCACATCAGCCTTAACTGGTTTTCATATGTGGGTCCTCTATCCTGGTCGAATTGGAATTTGAAGATGTTGGTTTTGCGGAAGGAGGTAAACCTGAGAACCCGGAGAAAAACCCTCGGAGCAAGGCGAGAACCAACAACAAACTCAACCCACATATGGTACCGGGCCAGAATCGAATCCGGGCCACATTGGCGGAAGGCGAGCGCTCTCACCACTTCGCCATCGCAGCTCATTAGCAGTTCATCAAAGCAAAAAACGTACCTGAAGATGAGGGTTTCCTTTGCCTACGCTTCCAGTATCTGATCTATTACCAGTCATAGGCACCCCTGACTGCATGCACTCCACCATTTGACGGCGCAATGACGGATCCAGATGAACGGTACACGGCAAGAAACGCCGCACGTCAGACGTGCTAAGTAGCGGATGGTGACTTGCCAGGAAGGTTTCAAAATAAACTGGGTCGCCATCGACCGCGCAGTCCACTTCATTGATGACCGGCATAGCGGACAGCGTCGATTCGTAAAGATCTTTTAACGACACGTTGTCTTGCAGACGGGTGTTGCTGTCTTCGATAAGAAGAACAAGCCAGGAGGTCTTGTACGGCCAGCCGTCCACTATGCTGACCCAGGCGGCGAGCCGCTTCCACGAGTACTCGATACCACGCGCGCGGAGCAGCCGACATGTCAAGGAGACGATATTCATCAGTCTCTTCACACCCAGAGGGTTGACAGTCTCGTTATCAGCCAGTACCTGCGCAAGGTCGGTGGAGATGCGCCGGCGTTCTTCAAGCTCCAGCTCCCTGTCAAGAAGCTTCTGGTGATCCAGACAGTGCTCTTCCTCATGAGAAGGCTCGTACAACATCGAATGATGCAGCTCCATCTCGGGATGTACCCGAGTCGAGACCCCGCCGTTACAGTTGTGCAAGTCCCGGGACAGCCTCTGTGCTTGAGGAAGGCAATTGCCACCGTTGTATTCCAGCATTTCGCCATCCCATTCTAAATCGTCCACCGCCACGCTCGAACGTTCGGGCAGAGCTGGGTTGTCAGACTGCAGTTCACCTCGCAGGTCTTCCAGCAGGGTGACGACCCCTGCAGGAAGCACGCCAGTGTAGTTTGACTTCGGCTCCGGAAGGTAGAACGGCAGTTGAACGATGCTCTTCAAATAATCCGAAGCGCTGATGTGTGACTCGCGCAGTATACTGCTGAAGCTTTGGTCGATCGCTCGGATTATAACGCGAGGATCCAACGCCATCAATATAATAAAAGGCGCCTCTGGGTCGGTGAAGAGTAGATTCACCGAGTCGAGAAGCTGCAGCACTTTGGACTGTTCAGAATTATCCAGTCCATCAATCATGATCACAACTCTCGTCTGATGTCTTGTGAATCCGTCAACACAATTTACCAAGTCAGTTAAAAGCTCTACTTCTTGTTTAAGAGCGTGAATAAATCCCTCTTCCTTCAATCCCAGCTGCGTGGCTACGACTGAAATTCGCTTTTTCTGCGAGAAAACCAACGAGTACAAGATCGAGCATAACGTAGGAAGGTGTACCAGTACGGCCACCCCAACGATCGAAGCAGACGCAATTTCTATGCCCGTTATAACAGAGCCACCGCCCGCCCCGTAAACTTTAAAAAACACGATACCGATCATTCCAAGCGCGAGAATAACCAGAAAGATAGTGAACGTCGGCACGCAACAACAACATCGTTTCCAGCGCGCCTCGGTCATCGACGACTCATCGTAGTCGGAAGGCTGGGACCGAAACACTCTGTACAACCTGGTCACGAAAAATCCGAACTCTTTCTCGACGACGTCACACAGAGTTTCGATCATTCCGACCAACGAGGCAGCTTCGCTTCCGCTGCAAGTTAATTTACTGAAGTCAGTGAACAGGAAGCGAACTGGCAGATTTGGCTTCGCGGCGCTGGGGCACGGAGGAATACAAAATACAAGCTGGCATAAGAGTTTCACGGTGGCCACTGCTTTAGTTACGTATCCGCCGATTCCACAAGACGGTTCGCCACGGTTGTAGCGCCTGTCCGCCACATAAGCGCACAGAAACAGAAGATAACACGCTAAGAAGATTCCCACGCCAACAGCGACTCCTGCGGGCAGGTTTACAGTCGCCGAGAGAAGGACGCCAATCACTGCACAGAAGATCAGGAGAAGAACAAATATGAAGCGAGAAAAATGAAACATTGGGCGAAGATCTTGATGAGCAAACTCGCGCATTTCGTCTGAAACAAAGAAAACAAACGGTGAACGTCAAATTTACCGTTAAAACATTATATGATAGCCTATTGGATTTGTCCCACAACAGAAAGGGGAGTTCATTTAATCTTCAACAGGCCCGGTTACCTAGCATTGCAGGTACCTTGAGAGAGCGAGGCCCTTCCACAAGAACACAATACAATGACCCTGAGGGAATAGAGTTTAGCCGGCCATGCATTTAGCTATGGCACATCACATTAGAGAGAGAGGGACTTGAACTAGATGACCGACGAAGGAGGAAAACAAAAAGAAAGAATTTTTATAATCATCATGTCCGGTATACTTAGGGCTATGGTTAGGACGAAATGCCCCAAACACTCGTAACGAAGTGTGAAATCAGGTTGAGTTTATACCTTGCAGTCTTCGCAATACAAAGGACTTGCCACTTCCCCAGCGCGCATACATTCCGACAGTCAGCGGCATGGTGAGCGAAGGCTCGCATAGCACATCCGCGAGGGCACTGGTGTAGACCTCGTAACCCATCACTTCTTCACTACACTTCTTTCCCGTTGTAAATAAACCTGCAAAACAACGTATTATCTCGACATACTAATTCTCTCAACTGAGAACCATACACATCTGCCAATAATTGGTTGTATCCTTTAGCTAACAAACAGCGCGAGGTTCCAAGTCATGTTTAGCCAACTTATCTTACAATCAGAACAAAAGGTATTTAGGCCAGTTTAGGTCGGTTTATATTTGGAAAAGATGTTGCGTCTCGAAAAGTTAAGTACTTACAAGGACCCTTCTGAATACCACATAGGTAAAACTTTCTAAACAACCACATGAAGCACAGGGAGGTTATGGGGGAGGGGGTGGGGGTCAAATCGTAAGGATATCTGCGTCTAAGGTATTGGGAATTTTACTGTAGGGCCGGGTTGTTCAAAGCCCGGTTAAGGTAACCCAGGGTTTGGGAGAATTTTGAGTTTATATTTGCAACTGTTTGGTGAGTTTTTCTGTTCATGTTATTTATCCTTCAGTTTTTAATTTGAGTAATCCCTAACTACCCAAAACATAAGGAGTGAAAAACATTTTTAAACACCAAAAATCAATACTTCGGTTAACTTTTAATCCTGGGTTAGCGTTAACCGGCTTTCGAACAACCCGGCCCTGAACTAAGACTGATCTTTGTTTGCTCAAGATATTACCCCCAAGGGATACTTTATTTATAACAAATCAAATTCTACATTTCGGTTTTCTTCTCGCGTCGTAGAACTACTAAGGAAAGAAATACACTGCTAGAACTTTGTTTTCCAATTGCTGCGCCCATTTCCTAAGCGATCAGGACTCGAAACAAGAGATGTAACTTGAAAGAAGCTCATTGCATTGCGTTACATGCTTTACAGCCTACACGACTAATCCGACTTAAGACTTACCAGTCCCGAAGATTTGAGTCAGTAAACTGTGCTTGTGTTGTCGATCGATGTTGTACGGCGTCTCTCCAGCTTTATTCGGACGATAAAGAAGACGGGCGTCTTTCGGGTTCCTCAACAGAAGCTCGCAAATTCGTCGGTACCTGCCTCGTACAGCGATGTGCACCGCGGTATCTCCTCGCTGGTGAGAAATAATCCCAAGTCGAGAGTGTCAAGTGTCGAGTAAAAGATATACGGTCAGGAATTGGTTTTTGTTATTATAAATAAATCATGACTTGCGGAAATGAAGGTCGTAAAAGGTTAAACCTTGTCTGAACACTCCAATTATTACTGCTGAACAAAAGGATACCCGCGCGGCCTAAAAAAAAAATCTGTCTCCTTCAGCTACAATTCTTCAAGAAACGAAGCAATGGCAGTTTTAAAAAACAACTTACCTTATCTGCAACAGAAACACTGGCTCCCTTTTCAAGCAGAAGAGAAACGATGGCGGTGTGTTTTTTCTGTGTTGCTCGAATAAGAGGAGTTTCTCCGTCCTACAATGAAAATGTCAAGGTATAAAGGTAGGTGACGGTAGCTGAACACATGGCAGAATGTTTAATCTTTAGTGAAGCTAGGAAGACTTTAATGTAACAATATCCGCTATTTAAACAAAAACATGTGTTCATTTAAAAAACCTAATTGCAGGGAACGACAACATATTGAAACATGAGTGTATAAAGTTTCCTCAAGCAACATAATCTTGCAGAAACTTTATCCAGCGAAACTTAGTTTCCACAAAGTGAAAGAGCACCATACATCCGTTAATGCGAAAAGAAGATTTCTTTGAGATATAAGAAGTGGGTATTACATGCAGAAGGTCGCCATTTTGAATTCTTCCACAGGAGGAAGCATACATACCTTGTTTTGAGTCTCTGTGTTGGCACCGGCATCCAACAGTTCCTTCGCAATTAAAACGTGGCCTTTTTCCACGGCGTGAAGCAAGGCTGTCTTCCTATCCTACGATAAGACAAATAAATGACGATTTATTTACATGTATACCATTGTACGAGTACAAAAGCATTTCGAACACGGCGTCCACTTGCTGGTAGATGATATCTCAAAAAAAATGTTGTTTTAAAACGTTGTGCGGGCAAACGGAGTCTAAACATTGTTATTTACCATGTCCACAACGCAGGCAACTTAATGTGTAAACCTTCAAAAGTCTCTAAGCTGCCTTTGTCGAAATTTGTTACATCTGATTGCGCGCGTAACACGAGTTTCACACTTCAAAGTTAATGCTTCCTCTAAAGCACAAACACGCAAACTATTGTAATATGGTGTATTATCAATGTATTCGGCCCTCTATCACTCAAACACTGTCAAAACAATCCCCGATTATCAGATATTTCAATTAAAAATCCTTACACTCTCTCGTTGTCCAAATAGGTTTCCATTTCGCGAATGCGTCAATGGTTGGAAATGATATAAGAGAAACTTGGTTCTAATAACAGGTCTCACCAATGATCTGCGAGGAAGAGGTCGTTTCGTTGCCGTTTTAACAATCACAGCGAGCGGTATGTGAATACTTTAGATAAAAAAAACGCCATCTTGACACTGCACTAGGCCAAACACATGCTCGCGTTTGAGAGCGTTCGAGCAGATAAAGTAACGGACAGAGTTTTCGAAAGTTTGCCGGGAGCAGAATTTACCAACTTCCCAAAATCAAACCACCTGTAGGTTGTGTCACAACAAAATTAAATAGAAAATTACCGACGACGAAATTGAATTGTTAACGAAGAATACTAGTCCCTAAACGCCCCTTTAATTGTCAAATGACTGATTAGACGGCGGACATAAATGAAGCCTCCAAAATCACACAAAATTGATCCTAATTGTTAGCTCAAAGTGCCCACAAATTATTGATGTTTCCTCACTGAAAGTAATTGTTTCGAACTCAAAAGCCACACAGCATTCAAGTATTTTTTTTCTAGCTTCGGTCGAGAACAGATGGGAGTTGAAAACGTCAGGCTTAATTATTGCTTAGTGAGTGACTGTGTCACAAGTCAACATCGCTATGTCAACATTCTCTTTTGCTGTCACGACGTTTCTACTTCAGATAGTATGCAAAACTGTACGTTTAAGGTAAGGCTAAAATTGACTCAACATAAAATGAAGACGAATAGACATGACTCAAGAACCCAGAAATAATCCAGGAATTACAACATGTTAAGGGAACTTAACACTGACTGCCTTACTGCAATTTTTTTTACAAACAGGTGAATGTTACGTTAAATCTTGTATGATAAACTTCAACTGGCTTTTCTCTACTTAACACCAACATCGTTTCAAAATGGATTTAACTGAAAAGGAACATCAAAAGCTATTTAGTAAACATTGGCAACAAAGTTCTTACAACTGTTTTCTCGACAGATGTGAAATCTGTATCCGTAAGCGACGAACTAGAGCAAACCCTCTCCGGAGAAATGTAAAAATATCTTGAAAGCATACATAGCAACCGCAGACTGACCTTTGAAGGCTTTTGCGTCGGAAAACGATACTGGAAGGCGATCGACATGAAACAATCGTCAGCAAAATAGCTAGTCACAGCAAGCCGCAGTAGTTTAACACGAATTGAGCATTTAATGACAATTAAACAGCACGAAACAAGTTTATAGCTAACTGAAACATTAAGCAAACACATTCTATAGAAATCACACAATGATATTTTCCACATCCCCGGGAGGTTGAAAGAAAATGTTTCAGTAAATAAATGTTAGTTCTGTTTCTTTCCTTTTGTTTCAAAGCGAAGATACCAGCAACAAAATCGCCTTAACCTGTATTGTCTACAGCGATTTCAATGCCGCGAAGGATTTAAAGAAGAAAACGACAGCTTTTGTATCAGAATGGTTTCACGTGTAGAGAACTTACCACATCAGCAGCTTCTACATCTGCATATTTGCTCAGCAAAGTCCTCACTACTTCCAAATGGCCGTCCCTAGCTGCTGAAATAAGGACTGTCTCGCCTTCCTGAAAAGGAAAATAAGAACTCACACATAACTTAAATTTAACACCTCACGAAAAATGCTGAATTCACAGTACTTCGAGTTTTCCGGTTCCAGTTCATTTCATGTCTCAGTAATTTTAATTCATTCATTCAGTTAAAAGGATTCATACATTTCCTTAAATACAAATATTCAAATAATTCAATTAGAACAACTAAATGATCACATTTTGTCTGTTCTTGAAAGAGCGCACGTACGCCACACTGACTATAAAGCACTTCCACCTGTTTAAAGTAATTTCCGCCACGAAAACGTGGCTAAAACGTAAAATGGTTTTAACATACTCACCATTAGACAAGAGATAAACTTAGAATTTCGTATTTTCACGCTGAAAATCGCACATAATGGCTTATGTCGTCAACAGAAAGCTACAGAAATAAAATATTTTAAGTCCGCAGAGTTCATTCTCGACGTAACCAAATGTCTTTTCTGATCGTTATCAGTCAAGCTTTGCATTATCTTTGCAAAATTCGCCAGCTGCCTTTTGATAGAAACCCTTTTCCTTCGATTTAGCGCTTCAAAAACTGTTCATTCCTTGAAATTTCAATTTGCAAACGCGAACAAGAACAAGTGAATTTTGTGGCAGAAACAATTTCATCACGCCACATTGACCTGTGAATTGAAGGCATCGTTACGGTTCAATGATTCTTTTGCACAATTGAAACATGGAGTGGACATCTGGCACGCGATAAAATCGGCACAATATTTGCTGCAACATTAATAAACACAAGCTAACGAATTCACTACAGTATATTTAATGCAAACGAACAACAAATGAAGTTTCGAAGGATCAAGTGAAAAAAATAGTTTAAACTTCAGATTTCAAACCAGTCCTGTTTGCAAATGTTAGAAAGAGACTGAATATTATATGTCCGTTCTGAGCTGTGGTGGCAAGTTTTCTGCATTCAGTTTTGGGGGATAACCAACGCTATTTTCTAGTCTAACGTTCGTATAAAGCGAGCCTCTTTGCTTAGACTCCAAGTGTGAGACTAACAGAACCCTTGACGTGTTTTTCAGCACGACTGTTGCTAAGCAACGACGTATCCAAGGCGACAAAATCTCGGCTAGTATCCTTGAGGCACCCCAAACTGAACCGACTAAAGAGAAAAGACAACACACCGCATAGAGAAAAAAAATGTCTCGCTAATCAGTACCTCCATCTGTCTAGGGAGCATTTTTTAATACTGGGAAAAAGGAATGTCTGCCAAACTGATCGGCTACTTTTACTTTGATTTCAGTTTTATCACTTTTAGTCTGGAGGTTTGCTGTTAACAACTTTTTATCCCCTGGTCTTGACCTGGACTAATGTCACAATCCTTAAACATTAGCAATGAGAAACACTTAAATACCACAGAACTGGAAAAAGAGAATTAATACTAAAACTTACCTTATCCGGTAAGTTAAAATAAGCTCCCCTTGCTAGAAGCCGTTGAACAATCTCTTCGTGACCATGTTTCGCAGACCATGCCAGAGCGGAATTTCCTTCCTGTTGACAGGTTAATAAAACTGTCAGCTTCAAATGAAATTCAATCAATTATCTAATTAACTGTAACCTAATCGCCGTTGTCCAAAATTGGGAAATAACTGGGTCCCAGAAAAAAAAATCCTCTCCCTGCAAAATTGAACTCTAGCGACCCAAGGCTTCCTGACCATTAGAGTAAATTCCCAAGTTAGGTAGGAAATAGTTTTTGGTAAATACACGTTCGAGTAGACTGGAAGAAAGTTGTCAAATTAGCGATAGAAAATACAAACCATTGCCTCCATAGGGGAATGTTTTTTTACAATATTTGCCTCATAAGCATAAGCGTTCCAGTTTGTAATCAAGCTACAAATGTTATATCAGTTCTCAATATGGAGAGAGCATAGCTCGAAAACTGTTCCAAAGAATTTGAGCCCGATGTTTTGAATACTTTTTTGTACGACACGGGTTTAAAATCTCAACATTTTACAATGTACAATGTATAAGCTCATTAGCAATTCTGTCACCCAGAAATTTTGCGATTTCTCCTTGAATACTACACTCAAAGACACTAAAATTCCCCAAGAACTAAGTTTCACAAGCTCTTTAAATGCTTGGAGTCAATTCGTGCCTGTGATGCCTTCTCTGCCCAAAGTCGTATGTAAACAGCGATCGCTCTATTAATAATTTATGACTCTTACCTAAAGGTTCTTAAACATAAAAAGCAGAGTTCAATCTACGAGCGATTAATCAAAAGACCAAAGGAATTTTTAAAATCCATCCCGGAATATTTCTGATTAACCTCCTACGCAGGCTTGTGACGCAATCTTGAGGGAGGAAGATTGTGTGACGAGCCCACGTTTGTACATACCGTAGGAGGTAAACTTCAATAAATGAAAAAATATCCTTCCTTAACTCTATACCTGATCAGTGACGTTGATGTGTGGTTCTCTTTCCAAAAGACAATCCACCACTTCCGTGTAGCCACCTTTGGCCGCCATTATCAATGGAGTCCAACCTCTCTACAAGAACGTAACAGAACTTGTTAGAACCGTTTTCTGGCGTCTGTCGTAGTCGTAAAACCAAACGACGCTCAGTGTATAATAAGTCAGATATTATTTGACGTCTCAAACATACTTTGCCAGACAACACTTATTTACTTTATCAATACAAGACACTTTTCTTCTGAATTTTTAAATACTAACAGCAATACTGAATTTTAAACACCAAATAAGCAATATTGAATTTGAACAATGATGCTAGAAACGGTAGCATGTGAGAGAGAAAATTACTTCATTGTGATTGGCTGAGAGCAGGCCACTTTTTAATTTCCACCACAGTACAAAATAACTGGCGCGTACTCGTACTGTTCTAAATGAGAGCAATTCACGACACTCATGACATTTGGATATTCTTTGAAATGGTTTGTGCAATTTTGAGAGCATTTTCAAATATCACTGGTAGTGTAAATCCTTAATTGCAATTGTATTCATTAGATTACCTATACAAATTAGTTTTTTGGAATTAAATCCTACAATCTTTAGCAGTTTGACTTATTACAATACAATGTAAGCGCTCTTTGGCATACAACCATCCAGAGGAATTCTGGGTTACATGTAGTTGACCAATCAGAAGGCAAGGCGGAACCCTGCCAGAGATAGGCTATTTCAGAGTTCCCTGGTGCCTCTGTTTCAAAACGAGTCTAAGTGCGAAACCATTCAAATGAAAATGAGTTTGATTTGCATTAAATTGAACCTGTAGGTCGTACTCATTTTCACATGAATGGCTTCGCACTTAGACTCGTTTTGACACGGAGGCAAAAGGGAACTCGGAAAATGGCCTATTCGGCAAACTCGAGGACAACAGACTTGAGTCAACTGGCTTACGCCTGAATGGCTAAGATCGCTCAGATTGGCAACAACATGAGGCAGAGAGAGGCTCGGACGTAAACACCCGATTACTGTGTAAAGTTACTGGAACAGCATTGTCAGAGACTTTGTAAGTCTGTTTATAAAACAACTGAGCCACTACGCGCGCTCTCATTGGTCGATAGGCGTGTTTAGATGAGAGTATGTAAACACGCTTGTGACGTTCTAGATTCGCGCGTATCTTTGAAAACTATTTTATAAAAGCAATAGAGCACTTATTTCGTGTTTATATAGCCTCATATAAACACTTGGAGGGTTGGGAGAATTCTCGAAAGTTTTGCAAACCCGAGACGTAGTCGAGGGTTTGCAGAGCTGTCTCGAATTCTCCCAGCCCTCCTCGTGTTTAGATGAGGCTATTAAGCACGGATAACGTGCTTTTACAGTACCTTTGTAAGTCTTTATATTAACTAAATAGCGCGCGACACTGTAGACGTCATGCACCAGTTTTTAGACAAGCGTGACATGTGTGACAAGCTAACGCAAGCCATATTACGTGAGTCTGAATCCACTTACACTGCTTGCAGTATCAACGTTGGCGTGTTTTTCGAGAAGACTTTTACAAGTTCCTAAATGGCCTTTCCTGCAAGCCCACACAAGGGCAGTCGTTCCATACTGAAACAAGACAATTGAAGAAAAAAGATTATTGGAATTTTCACTATATTTATGAACATGAATAGTGGCACGGCTAAGCATCTCTGCATATACTTCTAGATTTATGAAAACATTGTTAGGGGGAATCTCGCCCTGCCTGCTCGAGCGTTTTTCTGCAAAGTAGACGATATAAAAGAATGTCAGTCTTTTTTTCCCCTTCACTTTCTTGTCTTCTTTCTTTTGTGTGTGTGTCTTTGGAGTGATTCTTAGAGCTTCAGGAATCGTGACATCAAATCTGAACGCATTTTCCATTTGCACGGTTTTCAGTTTTCATAAAGCCAGCCATACCGCGCGTGGTAAATACGCGCGAATCGCCCTCGCACTCACGCGCGTCGCGTACCTTGTCCGCGGCGTCAGGGTTTGCTCCAGCTTCTAACAAATGATCAACCACTTCAGTGTGTCCGCGGCCTGATGCCCATATAAGGGCTGTCATTCCATGCTGTGGAAATAACAACAGGATATTGACCGCGTTAAATCGTCACGCGATCGATAGCCAATCACATAGGTCCTTTCAAGCGAACTCTGATCCGAGAAAAACTTGAAAGCGCGCCAAAAAAAAAAAGGTTTTCGTGACCCTGGCCTGTTAATCCTACTCGATCATTCAGTCCATTAGCTAAATTCCAAATGTCTCAAGATTTACCACGACAAAGTTAACATTTTCTAAGGATTATTTAATTGTCATCAGTTATCTTCACAAAAGGTTAGTTATTAGTATTTTAGTAACTCCTTCCCCGCTTATGTGTGGACATGTTATTACGTTAAATCTTTCAACAATAGAATTCTCTGCTAGTGATCTGTCTATACGCTACACTCAGTCACAAACGTCGTTTAATTTTCGTGCCAGTTTGATGTGGACTTAGATTTGTTATTCTACCATTTTCGTTTTTAAAAAAAGGATATCATAGATTTTCCATCAGCTGTAAGAATGGCAATTGGTAATTAAAACGTAGGTGAAAACAAACTATAACTGCAAGTCACGCGCCGAATTTACGCCAAGAACGCGATCGGCAGACTAAATGCGTTGGCGTCGACGACATCTCGCAGCTCATAGGCCACAACAGTTCACATAACGAATCAAGTATCTATATATCTTCAATCTTGTTCTAAATACGTCTTTGCAATTATAGAGCCCCGACTACTGGATTAAATATTCGACCGCTATGGGTAAATCTTTCACTCTGGAACAAACACACAGAATTCCAGCAGATTGCTTTACACTCGTTTTAAGAATATCGCTCATTCTATCACAGTTAATCAGTTCAAATTTGCATACCGAATGAAAAATAGCAATAACCATTTTCTATTTTCAAACTGAGAGGCTAATGAGAGCCAATGAGCCGGCGAGACTTTCTGCAGTTATCGTAAAACTGAACTGAACAAATCGAAATCACGCGACACACACAAACACTTTGCGTGATGGAAAAAAATCAGAATAGAACTATACTAAGCCGCAAAGCACTTAACAAAATAAATAAAGAAAAGATTACAAACATCTTTTTGGACGGAAGAGCTTAAAAGAAAAAAATTCAATCGTTGTCTAACAAAATTTAATCATCTCTCATAAAACATCAAATCCTAGGAAGTACATGTATTTATTACTGTACAAAATTGAACCTTATCAAATACTAATCGAAAGATGGTTTAGCGAACAAAACTTTACTTTATTATATTTGGGGGATTATATTTTTTCCTTCAGACTTCTGGCTTTGTTTTCAGAAACGTTTGTACCGCAAGCCGATGCGTTTTCAACAACGGAATCGATATAAAGAAACCTGGAGTCGAAATATTTTTTTAAACTGAAACATTGACTACCGATTGACCCAGTCAGTGGCTAACAACCACCTCTAAGCACAACCTAATTTCTTTTTATTTTAGTTTTAAAAACCAGACGCAATAAAGACAAAATAAATTAAACATTTTCATAGTTAAAGCTATGTATTATCACAGAACACAAATCAACATTTCCGATTACATTTCCATTTTGAATACAGCTATACAACTATACAGTCTTCTTCTCTTTCGTTTTTTGCGTCATGCACTTAGAGTTAGACCAAGCTGTCGTAAAAGCTATTTTTCTATTTAAAGTGCGTCGCAGTATTTGCGGAAAATCTTGCAATATTTCTTAAAATAAATCCACGACAAAATAAATGACACAAGACTTGATCAGACGCGATTGAAATTTCAAACTAATGAGGGAGCGAATATGAGGGAAACGCAACACTACCGCAAAAACGAGTCAACTCTTTTTACAAAATATAAAAGATATGAAGGCCCATTATGAATGAATGAACAAATAGATAAACTGAACGACTTCTTCTGATAATGCCATTCAATTGAAGTCTTTGTGTAGTGTTCTAGCTAAACAGTTCCCTCTGAAAACCATGTAATACTGGAGAAGAAATCAACAAGGATATAGTCTAAGTTGAATGAATTTTCGAGCATCGTTGCGAAAATTTGCAAAGAAAACGTATTCATATTGCATTTCATTATTCATGCCATATTTCATGGTTCAAAATCTCTATTGCGGCCCACATTAATCGTAATTTCTAGGGAGCGAATTGTACTTGAAAAGAAATTACTTCTCTTTGTGTAATTTAGTTTTATATACAAAGATCAATCTCTTATAAACCCAGGCTACGTATATTTCAAGGATCAATCTCTTATAAACCCAGGCTACGTATATTTCAAGATAAAGAAGGCGCTAATGAAACTCCGTTCCTCGTGTCTACGTCGTAAAATTCGCCTAAAATACCATCGCAGAGCCTTGCGTTAAATCTCGTATGTGCCTGGAGATGGCACATACACAGATACACACCATACTACTAGATACACGCCAACTTATCACCTCGTTGTATCAACCAATTGCAATAACATAACTACAAGTACGTATACGAAACCACTTACGTTCGGACTGAATCATGTCGGGCAGGATTCCTCTGGTTGTTGTCGAGAGAATACCACCGAGAAACGAAATTCTGATGTGTAATTAGAGCTAACGAGCCACACAAAATAAAAAGAACTCAATTTGCTCCCAGTTCGATCTCAACTGAAGCTCGTTCACCTGCCGTGCGACTTGCTAATGACTTTTTAAATATATGCAAAATCGAACGCCACTTAAGATAAGCAACGAATAGCTACCGCAAAAACTGCATACAACGTATGTCCGGCGAATGGCGGTCTCCACTGTGGTTCAACGCAACCAGGTTTCGAAAAATATACAACGTTGTCAGTGAAACCGAGCTCGCGAAATTCTGCAAAGCGAGGTGGGTTTAACATCGATATCAAAACGACGATTTTATCATGAGCCGTCGCAAAGCGGATGAAAAGGGTCTAAGCAAATCCCTGATAAAATACGATCATTTGTCTGGTTTGCTTTATAAATTTTCAATCCTTTAATCAAATAAAAGAAATCTTACCGCTAAGATCTGCGAGAGTTTCCGTTGATTTCTGAAGCGTGGGAAATTCGCTCCGTTTAAGAACCAAACACATAATTGCCCACCGAATCATAGAATTCTGAAGACATTAAATTACCACTGACGTACTTCGTCTATCGAAGTTTTTACAATTAGCATGCAATTAAACCAAAGATGGTGAAATATTAATATGGAAACACAGCAGCCAAGCTCAAACAAAAATTTAATCCCCTTTTACTGAAACGCCACAAAAAAAGTGAGCTACCTCTAATTACGGTATAGGACCGCCGCGCTTTAAACAGCCAAAAAAAAAACATCAGGCAACGAGATACATTCGAAAGAGTCTTATCTTTCAGTTGGCTTCAAAGATCAATAGCAAAAAAGGCGATTTTGTTATTGATTTGGAGTCTAGAGATACTGATAAGTGATTGCAGACTTTATGAATTTAAAAGAAACGCTGAAGTGAAAAACAAAAAAATAAAAACAATCCTATATCCTGGCGAGTGAACAGTATCACTTTAAAAAGTTCTGTTTTTCTTAGCGCTAAGCATTATTTATAATTTACAAGACGTAAACACAAGTTTGTGGAAAGTTGCTGTTCAAACGAAACATACACACTGTGAGAGTAGGTATAAAGAATGTCTTGTTTGTCGAAAATCCTCGGTTGTACTGCAGAATCGAACAATTACAAACTAGAATTCGATTCCCCTTGGTTTTGAATAAATAAGTGCGAGTTTTTCACAAATGGTTACCACCTCGAGTTATTCTGCTCAGGAAACTAATTGGATATTGTAAGATGACAATTAATAATTGACTATGTTAAGTCGTTAGCTAAAATTACTGTGAAATTCAGGATTTTTTCATGAGCCAATTTGTGAAAAGAACTAAAAGTTCGCCGTGAATGACGCAAGAAAAAGATTGCAGCCCGCAGGCCTCTTTCTATATATACCCCGCAGTATTTTTCCGTTTCTGTAGAAATAGCGAGAAATATGTAAGAGTGCTTAAATGCTGTAAAGAAAGTTGTCAGACCAATGATGAAGTGGCCATCCCCGACACGTCTGACTGATCTTCACAGCATTTTACAGCACTTTTAAAATACTTCTTCCTATTTTCTGCGCAGCAAATATATATTTTGTTTCCAGTTCTTATTAGCCGTTCTTTTTCTTCGTCACGTGGTAAGGTCATGTCATAGGGATATTTTCTCGATCTTTACTGAGGAAGTAATGACTAAAAAAAAAACAGATTTCTATTACTATTTCACTGTTCACCTAAATAAAAATTTTCATACAAGCCAGCTTTACAATGGGTTCGTTTGGCTCTTCCTCATTGGTCCAAATGCGTTTCACAGACAAATGCAACACGTGGACGACGCCGCCATTTTGTTTCAACGACAGCTTTTCATCACGTCACGTACTGAGAAAAATATTTACATTTTCAGTGTTACTTTCCCAAGTATTAAAAGCCATTTACTGAGAATCAAACAATGGCACAAGGACAAAGGCAGCCAGAAACAGCCAGATAAGCTTAAATCAAGCCTAATGCGAGTTTTCTCAGTTCGACTTTGCTATAAGGTAATCAAATTAACGCGAGCAAACAGACACCACTACATGTGCTGTAAGTTTCTATTTGTAATATTGGAGCCAAGAACATTTTCATTT
Organism: Micromussa lordhowensis; assembly: GCA_964020085.1. Classification (NCBI taxonomy): domain Eukaryota; kingdom Metazoa; phylum Cnidaria; class Anthozoa; order Scleractinia; family Lobophylliidae; genus Micromussa; species Micromussa lordhowensis. The sequence continues at coordinate 28,019,501 of OZ026603.1, read as the reverse complement.
GACCTAAATGTCAGCAAGGTGGTTCTAGCAATATGGAAATTTACAAGGCATTTCAAGTTAAAACTTGCAATGCTAAAAACAAATTAAGCTTATTTGAAAATTAAACAAACCAAAGCACTACCACGGGAAAACAAGATCATGCGCGAAGTATTAGAAAACACGAGCTTGTATTCATGTTTCTACATTCCTCTAGTGTCCTTTACATGTCCTCAGCTTTTTTACGTGCTTTATAATCGGTAGTACAACAGTAAATAATTAAGTAATTGCAACACAATCAAAACATGATTTGATACAACTCATATTTTGATGGAGAAAGAAAATAAGGCACATAAAAATCATTAAACACAAAGACATGGCATAAAAAGACAAGTATGACATGGTGAAAGTATAATTAGCACGAATGCAAGAGTACAATGTAGTTTAAAACATGGCAAGATACCCAACAAAACAATTTATAATGGTTTGATTTTGTAGAATACTATGCAGAAATTAGCAGGAAATAATTTATAAGGATGACTAATGATTGAACGGATGGAGAATTAAGGAATATTTGTCGCATTCACTAACAGTTTTTTGTAAAAACAGGACAGATAACAACACTCCTATAAACTTACTTGTCCTCTCTCATTAGGGTCCGCACTGTAGTCCAGCAACTCTCTAACAATGTCTTCATGTCCTTTGTATGACGCCCACACCAGAGGAGACCAGCCTCCCTACAATTGGTGATGTCCAGTTAGCTCACAGATGAATGCTATCAGGTTTGCTTAGTTCTCCATTGTTATTAAAAACAAAATTTTAACTTTGCATTCACGGCAATTATAATATAAATAATGATAATGTACAAGTAAAGTACTGTAGTGAAGTTTTTCTATCAGTTACATAAATAAAAGCAAATTGCGAACATTTATCCAAAAACTGAATGATTGCCTGAGGATGGAAACATTTCAAGCAAGCTTTAGGGCCAATTTTGTACGAACTAAATTAGCCAACAAACTATCCAGTTTATAGTTATGGAAGTAACAAGAATATTTTTTTGCATCCATGTATATGATGTATTGATGGTTTTATAGAGAATAACTTGTGGGTCTTTATGACTTTAATTAATAACATTTGTTGGCGTGTTATGGGGCGAGAAAAATGCACAAAATGAGTCTACATTCATTATCTGTTAATTAATTACACCAGTGACTTAATAAGCGATTAGCTATTGGCGTGAAATTTTCTTTTTTTTTTCTTTATTGATTTTTTTTATTAGAACTACAAAAAAGAACATTAAAATACGCACATTAAAGATAGAGATGCATACATTTTAGAACTAAAAAATAAATAAAAACATAAATGAAATAAATTAATTAATAAATATAAGTGTCGATTGAGCGCTGAACGATATTAAAACGTTGTTATGAATGCTGAAAAACCAAGCAGTTTACTCGACAAAGTGCACCAAAACAGCGTGCGCAAAATGGCGCGTACTGTCCAATTACAAGCATGACGTGTGCAACTGTCCAATTAATGCTCAAATCAGGCTGCTGATATCCAATCACGTTCGAGAATTTTGTTATAGTTTTTATTAATAATATTATTATTTAAACAAACCAAAAGTCTAATTGATATAATTACATTAATCTTTGAAAATATTTAATGCATATTTACCAAGTCTGGCAACTGAACTTTAGCACCACATTCAAGAAGCTCTTTTACAACCTCATAATGCCCCTCCTTACAAGCTGCAATAAGCGCTGTCCAGCCATCCTTAAATAAAATATCAAAGTAAAGAATTAATAAGAGAGTTTTAACTGCCGTTGTTCTACTCTGTATATCAATCAACTGAAGATGACAGGAAAAATCTGTCAAAACATGACTGTCTTTTAAACTTAAAAGTTTTGTTGTTTACTTGAAATTCTTGACTTGGCTGCTTCTATCAAGACCTTTTGAAAACATTAATTATTTACATCATTTGTAACAAACAGTATTTTTAAACGTTTTGAAATTTCTTTTCTTATTAGAATAGTGACCTCACCTCATCCTGCACATTGACTTGGACATTCCTTTTTAACAGCTCATGAACAATTTCCACATTTCCCTTTTCTGCTGCAATAATCAACGGGGTTTGGCCATTCTGAAAGAGAAAAATTTCATCAGAAACATACAATGTAATTCCAGGTTTACAAGTAAATGAAACTAGCTGTTTTGGCTAAAAGTAGTAAATCAACAAATAACAATTACAGTGTACATGTATGTACAAGTTTAAAATCTTATTATCTATTTCATTTTTAATATTCTACACACCTCTAAAACTGACTTAACACAATTAATTAATCTGTATAAGAGCAAATTGATATCTTGAAGATGGAGTGTTTTAGAATATTGTGTAGAAGAAAAATTTGGTTTTGTCTCTATGTTTTGCAGCATGCATTTTCATTAGAGTGGCAAATAGTCCTTTAAAAAACCATGGGCTTCGGAAAATTTTCATTGTACTTCATGGGTGAGGGTCTCCGTCTCATATTTTAGCAGTAACAGTATGTGCGTCTGGCAGTCTCTGTTATTTTTACAAAGTTGTCTCGCAGTCTCGTCTTTTTGCAAGGCTAAGAAAGTCTTGAAGTACTGATTTAAAACTTGATGTTTTTTAATTTTTTTAAAAAATGATCTGATCTGGATGTCTGAGAATCTGAACGTTTCAAGCCTGCATTTAAAACATTTTGGAATCTTGGAATGTCTCAGGCTCACAAAGTCCCGTAATTACCATTATTTGCCAACCCTTTTATTCTCTAACCTGGTCTCTTTGTTCCAAGTCAACACCTTCACTATCCAACAGATTCAATACATGAGTACAACTTCCATCCCTGACTGCATTGAGAAATCCTCCATCATTTACTGTCATTTCCTGTAAAAGTTTCCACAACAGTTTGTTACAATAAGTGAGCAGACTTTTACTAATTTTTTGAAGAAAGTAAAACAGCTACATGTGTTAAGTGGCATTTGAAACTAGGCTGCGTAGGGGGAGAGGGTGAACATTAATTTTTTTGCCTGCAATGCAGACGTACTGCATGTAGTATTCGGAACCTATACTGAGCATGTTCCCTGATCTTAAATGGGAAGCTGACAATGTGGTATAATGTACATGTATGTTAGCAACCAGACCACATCCCTAAATTGCCATACTACATTAAAGAGCAGTCAAAAGGATTAAACTACCTCGGCAGCATGCAAGTTATTAAGAATGAATGTTACTGATCTGACACTTAATGTTGGACCCTCCTCGACATACATGTACATGTACATGTCTTAGGACCCCATCCTTCAGCTGTCAGGTACGGTACATTTTAAAACACCTATGGTTTACATTTTAATTGTGAACAAGTATTTTCAGCAACCAAGTATATGTACATGTACTGTAGTTAGTCAAGAATGCCTCCATCTGAACATTTCAACAATGCAATTATTGTCATCATGCATACATACTGTACATGTAGAGTGTACTAACTTAGGAAAACAAACAGAATACAACGAAATAATATAGTCAAACAGCCCTAAACATTTAAATAATGTATAATACAGACACTTTTCACAGAAAATCATCCAAAGATGTTTCACAGATCCCAGAATATTGACTTTGAGAGTTTTTCTTTGCAACTGCTTGTTCAAGTTTGAATCTTTTAGAATTTAACACAAATCTTTATTGCATGAGGATCTTCCAAAGTTTTCTGAAAAATTAAATGTTTCAAGGCTCATCAATATCCTTCAGTTCTGGAAAATAGGAAAATTCCGAACACAAAACAATAATTGTTTTGTGTTCGAAATTTAAATTATTTAAACCGAAATAAATGCTTCTGTCCAATTTAATAATGTGATATAAAATATTAAATTATTTAAACTGATCACATGAGCATCTGCACAAAACAAATAGAACTTTCATTTTTAAGCTATCTTTGTTTTAATTTGAAGACTTAAATCTCTTCAAACTAAAACTTAACACAGAAATAAAAGCTTTAAGCAAGGAATGATACAGTCGACTTAAAAGAAATCGTAAAGATGCAATTTCAACACTTTGAAGTATACAAATTGTTCTTGTCACCTACAGTGGGAGGGGAAGGGCAACACTATAGCAATACCAAATCAATGGAATACATATGTAAACTAGTAGTAATCAAAGATTAGGAGTGCGTTCTCCGCCTGTGATAATAGTTGTCTGTTGCTGAAATCATTATCTTTATGTGAACGGCTGAAGTTTTACTGACAAAGTCCACTATTTTTGTTCTGTGGTTTTGATTTCCTCGTTATTGATTTTCCTTGCTAATGCAATTTTGACCTTTGATGACACGTTGCGTGACGGCTCCAGTTTCGGTAAACTCACAATTTCATGGCATCAACACGTCTCATTCTCACTTTTACTGGTAATGTTTAGGCCTAAAGGCTAATTTTTGAAAAGGATAGTTTTGTTACTTCTAGTATTCTGAGCTGGAAGCACTAATATCAGCTAACATCTGTTACATTTGCTCTCGCGTTTCCGGTTATTCATGGTTTATCGTAAACAAACTCCTGGAAAAACTCCGTGCGACTGGCAATAATTATTAGATCCCACGGTTAACATCCCAAAGCCAAGGCGATGAAAAGTCGTATTCGTGAACAGAAAAAATACGGTCGTCCGTCCCAGCTATGTAACAAAAGCACGTTATCTCGCATCCTGACCAAACAGGCCTCACTCAGTCCAGAATCAAAACTTCTAGAAATGAGCGATCGCGAACAAATCGTCTCGTATACACGTGCTTTGGGACTGCATTCTCTTTTTTGTCGAATGAAATCAGAGTGAAAAACCTGTTCAAAGAAAACCTCAAAAAAACCACAAGGGAGAACAAGCATGACGTAGCAGATCAACACGAAAACGAGGCTCAAAACCCCTGAAAAAACTTAAAGGGGTGGCCAATTTGCAGTCTTCACAAAAAATCTCGATTTCTCGCGCCTGCGAGACAAGATTAGGATGCATTCTCTCGTTCCTCGAGAACGCAATTAAATAAGTGTCTGCTGGCTTGAAATCAGTTCAGTAAGATACAATAAATAATTTTATTTTTAAATTATTAAAATTAAATTATTTAAACTGTTCAGTCATGAGCATCTACACAAAACAAAAATAGACGTTAATTTTTAATCTATACCGGTATTTGTTTTTGAAAATTTTAACTCTTACCACCTAAATATAAGCTTTAAGCAAGAAATGGTACAGTCAACTTAAAAATATATATCACAACTTCTTTATTAAAAATTCCAAATTGAAAATTGTAAACAATTTGAAGTTTTATGTTTAATTTTTTTAAAAGTTAAATTACATGTACATAATGTAGGAGTGCCAACTACATGTAGGACATGAACTCTAGTGTTCACACTTTCAAAGTGCTTGTATGGTAACACAAGCTTAATAATTTAAAATAAAATACAGAGACAAGCGATTTGTACATTATTATTATTATTATTATTATTATTATTATTATTATTATTATTATTGTGTAAATTATATGTACACTGTACATTGTGTAACTGCTGTTAAAAAGAATTTCAATAGAATTGGACAAACAATGGGTTTCAAAACAACAAGGAAAAATCAATCAGCTGCTGACTTTCTGATTGGCTATGAAAAGTTTTTAAAATATACACTTTTTATCACCAGCAGTAAATAATTTCCATACAGATAAGATAGTTCTAGAAACATGTCCAAACTCCGTCAAAAAACATGATCAGGAAATCAATTGTTTTCGACATACAAATCTCTTGTTACAATAGGAATAGAACAGAGCAGAAAGGTGTCTACATGTACATGTATTTGTTTACAATTCCATACGTCACTGAATCATACGTACAAAGTAAATATAATATATATCTACGACTATGGGTAAATAATTTCCACACAGATAAGAATTAGTTCTAGACATAATTGGTTTATACATGTCCTAACCACATCAAAAAAACATGGTAAGGAAATTGTTTCCAAAACATGAATCTCATTATAGAGTAACAAGGCAAAAATAGGAACAGAACAGAGCAGAAATGTCTCTATTTGTTTAATTTCATACATCACTGAATCATAAGTGCAAACTAAGTTTTAGATCACTAACACGGACAATGTGAATTGTATACAACATATCACATGTAAGGGCTGCTTCATATTACTCTTCCCAGTAGACCGCGACACCTACGAATTTTTTGCCGCCTTCTAGAGTAACGTTTTTGACGCCGCGACTATGTTTCAAATCATTCACGTGGTACATTGAAATGCACCACGTGAGGGCATTTTTTTCTGTGTGGCGTCATAACTTTATTGTACTACGTGATGTTCATTCACAACATGTTTATCTTCAAGCGGAAAGCTTACCAGGCGTTTTGCGTCTAAGAAAACCACCCCGAATTTGTCCTGATCATATTTTATCTTCAGCTGATAAACAGCGGCGTGCTGACAGTTCTATGACAGACAAAAACCATGGTAAGTTTTCCTCTTGAAGATAAACATGTTGTGAATGAACATCACGCAGTTCCAAAAAGTCATGACGCGACACGCAACAAAAATGGCCTCACGTGGTGCATTTCAATGTACCACGTGATTGGTTTGAAATAAACTCGCGGCATCAAAAACGTTGCTCTGAAGGCGGCAAAAAAATTCGTGGGTGTCGCGGTCTACTGGGAAGAGTAATATCTCACTCAGCCAAGAATAATCTGCCCAGGCAGAGCTGTCTTGAAGAGACTATACATCTGTAACTGAGTAATAAACATGCATGTTTCAGCATATTGTTGTAAAGAAAGAATATTAAAAAGCAATTTGATTCAAATAGATAAAGTCAAATAGCTTTCTTCCCAGAATAAAGTTAATAAAATATGGAAGTTCTTACCATTTGTCTTGTTTGTAAAAATGTTTATTGTTGACCTGCCTAAAATCAACATTGGCGATTCCTTCTGCTTTGCTGAAAATCACTTCCCAAAAGGTATTGCATAAATAATAAAAAATGTCAGTCTAGAATACGTCTCTGATCTTATAAATGCAAGAAATGAATTTTTTGTACACAAATCCATTTAAATCAAAATTAGCAAAATATGAATTTATATCCTGCAGCTAAGTTAAATTGTCTAAAAATATTCACCTGCACCTTCTATAAATACATGTAGCAAAAATATTCCGAGTTTCCTGTACCACAAATTGTTGCCATAAAGTAGCCAGGAAAACTGTCTGCACAAATTTGAAGCAAAGGTTTCACTTTGAAATGTACTTGCAAACAAGAACTTTGTCACTGAGAAGCAATATAAAAAATTCATGACTGTCAACTTCAGATTTATATTTATCAGATTTACTGTGGAAGGGTGGAAGATAGTTTTATCTGCTGTAAGTTATAATATTTTATGAGATTAAATACCATGCAAATTCAATTTTTAAGGTCATAAATTATTTCAGATATTTGATTGAGTGGTTAATTATGACATGTTACAAGTATCGCTGCTAAATATTATGTCACAACAGTGCAAAATTGTCCCTAAACTCCTCAATAACCCAGTAATTAAACAAGTTTTATGTTAGTCCAATTTCCTTTTTAGAGAATTGACTAAAAGTACAGAGATTTTCATTGACAATATTATTAAGGTGGTCTCTATTTGGTCACACCATGTGGTCAAGTCACCTGATAACAATTTTTTTTCCATCCCGTCATGCAGAACTACATGTAAAACATCATACTTGACCTCTCAGATAACCATGTTGGAGAAAAAATTGATGTTGAATTACATGTACACTGACTATGACAGAATGAACAACATGTTATTACTGTACCATGATCTTCCTTGTGGGTTTTATAAGGTTCAAACTGTCAAAAGCACTCAAATGGACTTCATGCCATGGTTTTCTTCATGCCATAAATATATTAGTTTTGATGTAAATAGTGACATTGTGTATGAAAAAAACATGCTTGCTATCAGCGTATCATCTGTTTTCATCTTTCAGTGCTAGGTTGTCCACAACATGATTAAACAATAAAGCCAGTTCAAGATTATGACATTTTGTTTTCAGGGTTTGAAACTTTCTGTGAGATTTCCAGTTTATAGTTTTTGTTTTTAAGCTTTGACTTTGACAAGTATAAATGTCAAGCCCTATATAGATAATTAGCAGTAAAGTGAAAAATTACACATTAAAAAAGCGCAAGGAACTTGTGTTGGAACAACCACGGCTTCTGTTATTTATTGTAGATCGCCGACTTAAAAGGCCAATTTGATGGTCAACTGGTAATAACAAAGATGCCAACGTAAAAGAATTTAAATCTGTGAGACTGCCACTATTGTAAGCTACTTGGCCCTACAAAAAAGGATTGTTAAAAGAAGTGCTCCATGGATTCAACCACAAAAATGACATCGCATCACATTATTGACATCAAATATTATTTTAAATGTATTGAGAGTTATCGAACCTTTATTTACACAATAACTTAAGCAAAACATTTTTTATTGCAATCAAGTTTCATCTTTTTATCCTTAAGTTTATGTCCTACCAAATGTTAAAAGAAAATGCTGGTTAATTAATGCTTTAAATGTGCCTTCCAACATTTTAGTAACAACATGGTCCAACATGTTTATAGTCACTACAAAATGTTTTTGTGTGTTATGGGCATCAAATTTCATATCAGGAAGTTTAATACTTGCCATTTCTAAAGTAGTTGCAGTCTGAATTCTGGTGAGTCGAGGCAAGTATTTCTCATCTTCAGCAGGAGACTCTATCTGCTGCCTCCACAACCACATACACTGTAGATCACATCTCTTAAAGCAGACACGCAGTTCAACATCACACTGAAAGTTAGACATTATGCCTATTTACTAGTAATAACCACAGGTTAGGAAGTGCGGGCGAGGGCTATGCATGATTTGTGTCACTGAGGTTAACGAATTCATTGTAAAACAGTGGCGTTGTGTTCTTTTTCCATTTTGGGCATTTATATTTGCAGGGCAATAAAGGGTTGCATAGTGTGGGTGATTGTTTTCCCTAAAACGAGACAAAGGGACCTAAGAGTGGTTTTACTGACCTTGTGAAACAGTAACACCAGTTTGATTATACACTAGTTCTATTTTGTGTTGGGTTTGACAAAATGGTTATTTTTTCACGTTGTAAATAAAAACACTGTTGATTATAAAATGGACATATTGATTTAGTCAAGGTCATTTGATGTAACCCGACAACAACAGACACGGACAGGAAACGTTCCGATCACAATCTCACACGCTCGATTTTGATTGGACGGTGCGCCAGCTATGCATGAGCTGCACGTGATTCTTCGACGAAATAGACGTCGTCCACGTGATAAAATTGTGTTGTGTGCATTCCAATTTATGGACCGCCACTTCTGCATGAACTGCACGTGATTCTTGACATTCTTAGCTTCAAGAAGGCGAAATTTACATATTATTTGACCCTTCAACTACATTAAAGATCATTGACTATGGAAGGTGAAACAGCTATGCTTTGGTAAGAATTGTCTTCTGCTTGGTGTTGGTTTCTAGCGGTCAGAACGCCTGTGCTCAAATTACTGCTGCTTCGTGTTTGTCTCGCGTGGTCAAAGCGCCTGTGCTAAAATTACGTCCTTTCATTTCATTGGTTCTTAGTGTCCCTAAGGACAAATATTTGGAAGGACGACTTTTTTTGCTAAATTCGAGTCACTGCAAAGCTATATAACTGCCGCGCATGCGTTTGAAACCAATGTTGAGATTAGGATTGCGGGCTCCGTTGGTCGCCCGCAATTAAATTAATATTATGTTTTAACAGTATTACTTATTTTTTTCTTATACATGTACCTAAACCTGATTGCTCTCTCGAATGAGAATCATGCATGAACTGCAGTCACATCTAGATTTCATTCCTAAAAGCTTCATACATAATATTCTCAAATATTAATTTTAATTTAACCCATTGTCTCCCGTGCCGGCCGTAACCGGCCGTGCGAAAACCCACCCCCAATTTCCCGTGCCGGCCGTAACCGGCCGTAAAAAGGCAGGTCAGGACAATTGCCCCTCCTACCCTCCCTGAAGATATTTTGGTCCTCCTATTGTTCTATTGTTGTTAAGGACAAATAAACCAATGAGAATGGACCTACTGAGCATATTTTTAGACGACTTTAGGGGTCCTAGAAAGATGGTTTTTCGTCTTAAAATCATGCGCTCGAAAAGCACAGGTAATCATGGCGCGTTGCACCACAAATCTACAAACTTCCAGGGTCTTGTTTTAATTCCTAAAACGGAGAAATTGCTTCTTTGGCATTTAAAATGAAAAGGAAAAACATAAATCGATGTTTTGGTGGTCTCAGAATGGAAGACCAAGGTGAATGGAGTCCTCAAACCTTTCTGGAGGAAAATTTTTCCTTCCTTCAACCGCGGCGAAAACAAGGCGATCGTTGCACTTTCAAGTGAGTTTTGAATACAGATCGCGGATTTAAAGCAGCTGCCTGGACTTAAGAAAACAAAAATGGTAATGTAGAGTATTAGTTCTAAGTCGAATTTAGCATTTACCACGAATGGCAAAGCCACGGCCGATAAAATAACTTCAAAACTTGTAGGGAAAAACTCACGCTTTCGCTTTAGCGTGAATAATTAATTCGAACACGCGGTCATGCGGTAAATCACGTCCGTGAAATTTTGAACATTTTTGTGCTTTTAGATAAGTTTTTTTGCCTTGTGTTGAATGAAAATTTATTGTTATTGAACTCCCTGTCATGTTTCTTTCATTTGGTCCCCTTTATTTCGGAATTTTAGGTTTTAAAAGTGAACAGTATTTTGTCACGCTGAATTTCTGCATATTTAATTTACGGCGACTGCCGTGGTTTGTTTGTCTTGTGTATTCGCTTCCCTGAAATATATTTTATTGAGCCTTGTTCAGCTTCTACAGAACTTTTGAGGAAAGAACTAGGTGGGCACTAAATTTACACAGTTGAAAAACGATTTATCTCAAGATAATTGGCTTGTTTTTGTCGTGTTTTTGATGTACAACTTTCATCTTTCTTTGGCCGCACTGTATAATTTCGTCGGGTGGCGAAAAAATTATCTGAATTTCGTCTTTTAAATTGGTTTTTACTTGTGTTTTTCACCTTAATGGTCTGGTGTTTTCTTAAATGTTACGTTACAGTAAAAGAATGAAAATTCTGTTTTACTCGGTTTCACTTTGTCCTCTAAAGTCAAAAATTAACTCATTTTTGGGTATTCAATTTTCTCGGGTTTTGTCGCGCGGCAAAGGAAAAAATATAATTTCTTGTTTTCTTACAAGTTAAAGACATCAAGTTAAGTTCTTCCTGTTGATATTTTTTAATATTTTGGCTGTTCAGTTATTGAACTTTCAATAAACGAAGTCTTGAAACCTGACCTTGTGTCTGTGGTTACTGCGCATATGGTTTATTTTTTTGCTTTCGCTCGCTCTGAAATATTCCAAAAAACGCCAGGAAATTAGGGGTGGGTCGCGGACAGTTTGATGCGGGGGTCAATGGGTTAAATATTTTTTACCAAATTGATAGTGCTCAAGGCATTATGAATTAAAACTACAGCTGTAGCTAATATTTAAACAAACTAGCCTTCTGCAATCTACAGAGTACATCTCAATTGAATCATTTTGTGTGATTCCTGACAGACCAGTGCATACAGTATTCAGTGAAGGACCAATGATAAAATTTAAGGTTAGACAAAGTTTCTATGGATTAATCTTTTCTTACTTACAAAGTCATGAATATAAATGTCATGTCAGGTGTACAGGAAAGGAGTTAGTAGTGCTAGCATCTAATAATACAGCAATCCTAATTGCAGTTGCACAGAATCTTAAAATATCAGTAAAGGCACATAACATGACATGATTGCACTCCACTTATATACCTTATGGGTGTACTGAGAAACAGTACACCTATTTCCGCTTACACCCTAGTTTTTACACCCCAGTTAGGCCTCAGTGAATTGTTTTGACAATTCTTCCCCAGAAAAGTCTTGCTTCGTCATCAATCAGTCTGTCTATGAGTTTTGTGTTTCTGAATGCCACCAGAAGGGGGCAAATCATATCTTCCACAGGAAGGAAAGTTTTTTTGTTTTAGTTTCCCCATCCACCTATGAGGGGAAAACAAATGGAGGAAAGGAGTTCAAGATTGCCGAGGGAACTGAAAAGTTTGTTCGCCATATTTCAGGCTGGAAGATCTTAGTAAATATGTTACACAGTCATCACATTTAGCTCCAAGTCATTGACATTTGCTCTCAGTGGTTTCAACAGACAGAGCAACTGAAGTTCATTTGCTTGATGATTCCACCGGCATATTTGTTTGCAAACGGTGTAATTGATATTTCACTCCCTTCTACAGGTGGCATTCAGAAACACAACAACTTGTAGGCATAGCGAAATAAAACAGACCCGATAAACAATGAAGCAAGACTTTTCTGGGGAAGCATTGTCAAAACAAAACACAGAGGCTTCACTAGCCTCGCTTCCGTAGAACTCATCCCAGGCGGCTATCGAGGGGACCACCATACACTGTACATGTACATGTATTTGAATTTGGTGTATTGAATACCTCTATGTGATGCATTCTCAGTAAGCACACTCAAACAGTAAGCATGCATTTATTTACACTTCTCTGACTTGTGTTACTTTCATGAACATTTAACTGAAATTGAACATGAAGGTACACTGTAAAACGATTTCTACAGTACTTACCAAAAACTTGTTTATTTTAAAGTGTGTAATGAACTGTCAAAAAGCAATTTGCCAAAGTTAATTTGTGAGCATCTTTAGTGGTCCTGTATTGCAAAAGTTAGACCACTAAGAAACCAATCAGAATTCTCCTTTTCATTGTGGACCAGTTCAGCCATATAATAAATTAGCTTCTTATGAATTTTACGAGTGGTACACTTTTCAGAAGAACACTAGGTATGCAAGAAAGTACATGTACTTGGTGTCAATGCCACATAAGCATTTATAATAAAAGCCCCATCAGCATAATTAGCATTTTCTGAATTCAATCTCAGACATTATTTTTATATGTTGGAGGTACATGTGAGACAAAGCCTGAATACAGACACCTTCTTTCTCAAGTAGAATACATGTACATGTACCGGTAGCAAATTATCATTCTTTTGATAAAAAATACATGTACTATCTTTAATTCATGTCTTGAAACAAGGTCAGATTTAAATCTTCTTTTCAGTCTGTTCAGCAAACAAAATCTACACATTTTATATTAATTTATAAATAGATCATCATATGCTTATTAAACTCGTTTGCCAATTCTAGTGGTTATTGGGTACTGAGAAGTATTTATTCTCTGTTAAAAAGTAGAAAATGTCATTATAAGCCAATTAAAAGTAAATCTTTATTCGATAGGTTTCAGAGATGCTAACCTGTCATTAAAAGAATTTGAATATTCAGAAAATTGTCGTTGCTGCATGAAGATACATACCTCTTCTCAATGAGAAAAAAAAGGATCCCCAAAAAATTCTAGGACATTCAAACAGAGGTGAATGAGGTAGAAATATAGTCAGAATGTTCCAGATAATTTGGAAACTCTTGAGTTTTTGAAATACAGTCGAAGGTACCATAAATGACCGCCCAAAATGTCAACCCTACATGTACAGACTGTACATGTAGGTTGTCGCTTACAGGAGGTGCTCGCTCGCAAGAGCTTAGACCACATGTGATAATGGGTGACAAAATTTGGCCTCATTAGCACATGGTAACTGCAGAGACTTTCCCATGTTTTAAATGTTTTATTCATGCGAAAAGTCAATTTCAAGAAAAAGTCCAGTACCTTCCATTGAGAAATTTCCATCTCTTGTGCTACCCAGAAATACGATGCTACAACGCCATATTATCCAATTTCTGCTCTACTATCCTTCAAGTGGACTCGCTTACGGGGGGTTAAAAACAAAATAAAATTAATATGGGGATTTGACCTGGAAACGTTTAGTATTTTGGAAACTGGTTGCTGAGGAGAGGAGGTCACAACCTGAGGTTCGACTGCATGAACCATTCAACTCAACATTATTGAAATTTGGACACAAAATTGAAAGGAACATAAATTTTCGGGAACATCCAAAAATTTTGAGCATGCCAAATTTGTCCTGTTTATTAAAAATTCCATGACAATTTTCTATTCCAGTGCATCCAGCCAGAAAATGTTGTTCCATTTGCCTCTATTAAGAAAAATCAAACCTGAATTTTTGATGAAATGGAAACTACACTAGGAGTTCCAGTTAGCCTGCAGTGCAGGCGTTTTCCGTGTGTTCACGAGTTATCGGTATTTGCAATCAAGTAGATTTGGTACCTTTTGTCTCAGGAAAAGTGACCAGGGAGGGGGTGGGGTGGAAGGAGGAAAAAACCCGCTGCCCTGAAAGGCTGTGAAAACGAGCTGTAATTCCTTCCCCTTCCCCTCCCCCGTTGTTCTTTTTTTACCCTCACCCCTACTCCCTAGGACCCCTTTTTGTCTCTTGCGAGTTTGAATCCAAGATGGCGCTCGCCTTATCAAAATGCGTGCACTTGCTCGCCAAAATACGCCTGCATTGCAGGCTAAGTTCCAGTATATCCCATTAGGTCCCATCATAATCTGGTAAAGGTAAAGTCTGCATACTAGCCTAGTGGCTCATTAGGCCGGAGCTTATCCCGGTTTCAGTAGCATGAAGCGACTAGGAGTATTTCTACTCCCCCCTGGATGGGGTGCTAGTCCATTGCAGGGTTACCCCCAGCATCAAATTCGCCGGTACCCATTTATACACCTGGGTGGAAAGAGGCACTGTGAGGGTGAAGTATCTGCCCAAGAACACAACACAATGTCCCCGCCCAGGGCTCGAACCCGGAGCGCTCGCTCCGGAGTTGAGCACACTTACCATGAGGCCACCGTGCCCCCATCATAATCTGGGAAAGTGGGAAAATACAGTGGAAAATACAGTGGAACCTCGATTTAACGAACCTCTATATAACAAAATCCTCGGTACCACGAATTATTCTGTGACCCAGCAATAGTAAAATGTATGGAAAAGTTTCAACCTTGATACAATGAAACCTTGTCATAACAAGCGTATTTTGCCAGTCCCTTGGTTCTTTGTTATACATGTATCAAGGTTCCACTATTATAGATATATAACCATCATATCTTCATATTTGCAAGATTTTATTTTCAAAAGCTTTATGCTGAAGAAAAACCAGGAAAAAATATCATGTACAGGCTAAGGTAAAAATGAGCTTTTTGAAAGAAAAGAATTGTTGAATGCTTATAAACTGATATAGATACTGTATATGGCGGGGACAATTTTTATTCATTTCAGTACCAAATTAGCTTTTCAAATTAAAGACTAACGTCTTCTTGACTTAAATTATTTGATGATTTCTCGATCGTTCTAGTCAAAGTGTTATGTAGATTCTTTAGCCAAAGAAAAGCTATAGTCAGTGAGACTTATTCAAAATGTTTGGTCATTTTTGTACTTGTCTTTGTACTTAACTTTAATCTTCCGACTTTCCAATCAAAAAATTAACATTGATGACAGTATTTCAGTATCATACGACCTCCAGCAAGATAGAATGATGGTGTGTTGAGAACTTACAATGTTTACATGACTTCCCCAGGGGTTCAAGGGCTGCATGCGATCAAACAATCTTTTGTTTTGTAGAATAAAATATTAAACATTCGTGGGCGAAAGAACGCAATATCTGCATGATAGTAGAGTAGATTGAAATAAAACACTGGTTTTAAACCTGTGTGGCGCAATAAAGTGGAACTTATAAATAAAACGGTTACGCACCGGAGAAAACAATTAATGTACTGCTAAAACAATAGAGAGAAAGTATTTCTCGTGCAAGTTCTTGAGCTGGGTCACTTCTGAGAAGGTTATATCTCTTTTTGAAGTATATCCACGCCTCGTTGTTTACTTGGTAAAGACACAAAGACAAAAGAATGAATTTTGCATGGAATGTGAATGTGTATACTTTACACAAATCTGTCACACGCATTCGAGCTTGGAATAATGTCCCTCGAACTTCAAATCCGTTTGTTTACGTTTTGGAACTAAAACATGAGATTTGCAATCGTTTTCTGCGGGTGGCCGAAGTTATGCCATGAGAGATAAGAACTAATTTATAATATATCTTTTTTAAAATGTAACACTTGCCGATTTTGTTCGACGGCGGTGGCTTTTTTACAAGCACGTACATTTCGTCGAATGTAAACATCACGTCGCATATTCATGTCCTTAATAAAAGCCGCGATTGTCGATCAAGTTGATCAAAAGAACTATAAAGCCCATGTTTTTCTAAGTACTTCTAGACAAAATAAATAATAATAAAACCTTGACGACAGCGTCTTTCGACTGCGAAAATATGTTTCAACACCGAAAATTGTTTCGACACCAACAGTGACAATACTTTAAATCAAAACGCAACACGCGACATATCACTGATTAATGTCACAAAACTCTTTCTTTCTTACAAATGAAATGAAAATATCTAATTCTCTCTCCAAAAAATCGAGTTTATACTTCGTACCATTTCGATGCTGTTTGGCGAAAACACTCAACGTTGGGTACGAGAAAATGAGAAAAAATCGAGAAGTTCTCTTACCGTGGAGTCGGTTAAATAATATTTAATTCTGCATGGTGAACAAAAACTAAAGTGTCATTATCAGCTCTCGGGCAAACACTGCACGCTGCTGTTGCAGACGGAACTACAAAGACGGAGTCAATAGAGCGGTGTCGAATTACATCACTTGTTGGAAAAAGTATCACCTTAGCAAAGTAAGATTGTGGTGGGTAAAGTGATTGGCTTTGTGAATTTATCCTTCCCTTTCCGAAACGTTTGCCACATTTCCGGTAGTATAGCGCGAGCAGGGGTTCTCGAGAAATCCACTCGACATCTATCAACAAGGCGTTTATAAAGAAAAAAATTGGTAAACAGAGACCTTTTACGAATGGTTAGTCGACCATTACAGTCTGCTCCCTAAATAGTGCACGCGGAGGTCTTTTTGGTGATGATTTCCAAAATACAGAGCGCTTTCCAATCAAACCTCGCATGTTTACACACACTCATTCGCTTATCTCAACACGAACGAACCCGCTATCGAGACACAAGAAAAGCGAGTTTTTCTTCATAGAATGCGACTGTTTAAGGGATTATTCCACTCACCTTCAAGAAATCCCTGATATCTGTGATTTGAAGAAAAGATCGGGCGCTTGGATGGTGTTTATCGCCCCATGAATTAAGCGATGCGAATATTTAGTAACTCTCAACACTGCCGGCCGCCAAGCATTTCATTTACTTCAATCGCACTACTGGTCCATGAAGCATGCGCAAATGAAAAACTGCATGAATTATTCACCGCGGTAACTTGCAGCACCAGGCGGGAAAAGAATGCCAGCTTTCAATTTCTGATCACCTGTCGTTTTGGTTATTGTTTAGAGACAACTTCACGTCAGCACTGTCTTGAGAAATATATTAATTCCGAAAAAGAAGGGAAAACAACTGCCGTCCTAGCGAATCCTGACAGAATATTCATTTTGTGAAGCGCCCCGATCTGGAATAATATAAAAAAGACGTCATTCCATTTCAAATTTCCATTTCGCACCGTCGCAGCTCAAAATTCCATCTCGCTTCAATCTTGCAGGCTTTTAACTTAGAAACCCGACTTTTTAATTTAGTGTAGCATTCAATGCGTGGCTTTTAAGGAAGGCTAACCACATGTTAGACCGCGCAAAGTTCTAACTAAAAAACAAGATGGACAGGTGCTCGAAAAGTTTCCTTTGCAAAACAAACGGTTTATGAAGTGAAAATTTGGCATTTAAAACATCGGTTTCGCCATAAGTTGTATATACACCAGACAATAGATGGACTTTATCTAATTGTTTTCATCAGCATGCTTCATAGCCACCTTCCAGGCATTTGT
Organism: Micromussa lordhowensis; assembly: GCA_964020085.1. Lineage (NCBI taxonomy): Eukaryota > Metazoa > Cnidaria > Anthozoa > Scleractinia > Lobophylliidae > Micromussa > Micromussa lordhowensis. The sequence continues at coordinate 28,001,598 of OZ026603.1, read as the reverse complement.
CTTTAGGTCCGACAATTATCCAGCGAGAGATCGATATTCATCTTTGACTATATTATACCAACCACAAAGAGAATAAAAAGTGCTGTTATTATCCTTCATACATCATTAGCACCATAAAAGAAGAACAGCAGAGCCCTTGACAAAAGAATCATTAAGAAACATAAGGCAAAACTCAAGATGACTTAACGACCGGAGTCGCACCGACAGAGAAAAAAAAGGCTTGCGTTCGGTCTCTGCGATGAAGCCTCTTTTGAGCATTGTCCTGTCATTGTCTTTTTTGATCAATCCTCAATGCGGAGTCATCAAAAGAAACTAATTAACTTTGAGAAAAATTTCCGAAAATTACACATGGTTCGATATAAGTTAATAATTCGTTTGTTTTCAGAGGTTTTTCGCTTGCTTTCTCTATCAGGCGAAACGCGTGTCATGCTGTTTACATCTCACGGCGCTCATAAGGTATCTGTCTAGCTTGCAAGCAAACCTTGCTCGCGGGCTCTAGCTCTCGGACGTTTCAGCTGGCCCAAAAACTGAGCCGCTCAAAAGGCAGGGGAACAAAAGCAAGAGACCGCAAACGAAAAAACTGCCGGTGTAGGCGTAAGATCTGTAAAAGTTCTGATCAGTTCATGCCATTGTCCTGTTAAGCTTTCTACGTAGCTATCAGCCTTGTTTCATTGTTATAGGAAAAAAAAAACGCATGTACCAAGTTGTTGTCTGACACGTTTGCAGTGAAAGTTTGATGGCAGTTGACTGACTCGGTGGAGCGTTGTTTGAAAATTAGCAGGAAAGTCAGTTTATTCATAGTTTTTATAATCATAACTGAAACAAGTTCGTTTATTTAGGGATGAGTTCAGGACCGTTTTTCTACCTTAGCAAGACGGAACTATATATCATTAGTATCACCCAACTAGTGGACTAATGCAAATCCTGCATTTTGATTGGCTACGCTACTAGGGGACTATTAGCAATAGTCATCGAGTACGAAATTCGCCAGTTTTTCTTTCGCTTTTTTCGCCAAATAAATATTTTTTCAACTTGCATTTGCAAACTTTATTATTCCCTTTTCTGTCCGACTAGTTGGGTGATACTAAAACAATTAGACCCGTAGCAGTCTCTCTTTTGCTCGAAAATCCGTGGGGAAAACGCAAAGAAGAGCGCAACACAAGTCAGCAGTTCGCAGGCTGTATTTTAATTAGGTGCAGCGCTATTCTACTACAGGTTACAGGCAGGGAAAAGGCCCTGGGAACGCGGTTGTTGGAACCCGCTTATTCGAACTCGGTTATTATTTCGAACACAAAACCGTTTCATTTGGATCTGCGTTTCAGTTATTTACCATCGGCTATTTCGAACTAGTGTTTGTTTCCCCTGATGAGAGTTCAGAATAGAGAGATTCAATTCAGGGTAGTATAAATCTACTAGACTAGTGTTCTAATCTCCGATTGGCTACGCTGCTCACTATAGCCATTTTGTTGTAGGTAGTGAGTAGCGTAGCAGTGTATCTTTGTGTTTTTGAGGTGTCTGTGAAGACGATTTAGGTAAAGGTTTCAACGATTAGTAGATTTATACTAAAACAATTAGATTATTCGCTCTCGATTTCTGTGGTTGATAGAATCTCAAGCTCATAATCTAATTTAATCCACTTTAGAGGCATTTTATAATGGTAATTGAACTGAGTGAAGTGCAATTTGGTCTGAAATCATACGCGTGATTTCAAAATCGAACGAGCGGGCAGCGCGAGTTCGATTTGAAATCACAAGTATGATTTCAGACCAAAATTGCAAAACTGAGCAAATTGCAAAATTGAGCAAAATTACCACTTTATTAGATCCATTTATAAATTTAATAGCCTAAATACAGGAACAAGTTTGGTCAGGACCAATATTTATTATCCAACTCTGCTTCGTAGAGTACAAATATCGCGCGAAACGAGTACAAATATCACACGATATTTGTACTCGTCTCATTCCTCCCGGCCGCGTGAAGTTCAAAACCTTGGCAAGTCAGAATTTTGGGAAAAGAAATCGTTGGATAATAAATCTCTTATTAGACGTTTTGGTGTGTAGTATCGCTGTATATTTTTACTCGTTGTTTGTATTTTGACTCGCCCTACGGGCTCGTCAAAATACCGCACAACTCGTAAAAATATACAGCGATACTACACACCAAAACGTCTAATAAGATATATTTATTGAACCAAGTTGCCAAATTTGCCAAACAGTTGCTTTTTGTCTTTTATTTTCCTGCAATGTGATTGGTGAGTTTAAAAATGCCTTAAAATCTGATTGGTTGTTTTGTTTTATTCTTTATTGGCTGAGAAAAAGATGCGATTTAGAGCAAAAGATAGTGCGATTCGTGAATAAATCGCACCGCTGAGAACCAATCACATTACAAGGATAACCAGTGATTTCAAAATGGATTTAACAAATTGTGTAATGATATAAAATCGTATAAAACAATCCGCCTTTCCCTCGGGCTGTGACTGAAGTTATATATATCAATGGTCATAAATACAAGTTACACGATACGCGACCTTGAGGTCAGGTCAACCTTCCAAAAATATTCTGGTAGTAATCTTGTATAATCTGCTACATTGTAGCTTTCTTTTTGCAATTTTAGGCTGATCATTACTTCCAAATTGGACAATATTAAATCTATCCCCTCAAGACGGTTCGAGTACACTTTCGTTTCTGCCTTAACCGCTGCGGTTTAAAATAAACTGAAACATCAAAATCAGTGGAAGATTACAAATTATGAGAAGAGATGTGAAGAGCTAAGAACAAAGCGTTCTAATTAATTGAACAAATTGGCCACGAAGTAACTCAAATACTTCATGTAATACTGAAACAAGCCTTTACAAGGGGGTTAGCTTCAGATTGTCTTTTCGTAGGCAGTAACGGAAAAAGTAAGTTTTCATTTCGCATGCGCATTTATGATCTTCATCTTTCTGTGGGCGTAAAAAGTTCTGCATAACACATGGGACATGGCACACCACTGGCGATTTGTAGGACGAATTCTAGGAGCGGCAGAAAATAAATTGAACCATGGCCCAACGACATAACTTTGTAACAATATAAAACGGCGGCTGGAATGTTTGTTTTGGGAGCAGAATGGACAGGTCAACGTTATTAGAGATAAAATAATATCACTGCTTACCTCAATAACCTTGTTGAAATATCCCGTTCTCTGTACTGAAATTCGCTTCGTTTCTAGAAGGTATGCCACGCTTAAGTAACTGATGGAAAAACTTATTTCATGCGAAGACACGATCCAAACTGTATGAGAAAGCAACATATAATAACAGAGAGAGTCTCGTGAGAGCTGACTGACCGACTGAATGCATGACAGGAGGAGGGACGAGTTTCCGCTTTAATGCGATCCAACCCGGAAACGGTGGTAAAACAACCATCGTCGGAAGCGTGATTGTACCTACCGACTATCAGTTGCCGAGGTAGCTGTGGTAACGACTTGTTTCTTATCATGTTCCCTTCAAACCAATTTTCCATTCATTAATAGCGTAGTTTCTTTTTTATGGACTTGCGCTTATCTCTAATTTTGTTTAGCGCACGATTCTCGAGCTCAAAATCTCTTTGGTTCCTCTGATGACAAGTTCTTGACACGTTTTATGTAGTTTCAGAAAATAGCGCAAAGAAAATACGGGCGCTGATTGGTTTAGAATCGTGTTTCTTTAACCCGACAGAAACACAGAACGAGCACGAGTTGTTGAACGGGTCTTCACGTAATGGTGGCGCGAGTCAAGAGAACTTTCCTTTTTGATGATCAAAGGAAACAAGTTGTTTTCTTTTTTGTGGAGAAATTTTCTAAAAGAAGTAGAAAACTTGTTCTCCGTGTTTTTCAGTATCGACTTAAAGAAACACTCGTGAAAGTTTGGGAGAACACGAATTTCTCGCAATTAGATTATATGAGCTCGAGAAGAGAGGAGAGCGCAGCCCGCGTCAGCTATCACGCATAGAAATCGAGAGCGAATAATCTAATTGTTTTAGTATTAATAATTCTACTAGTCGTTCAGAACACCTCGAAAACGCCAAGAAGCGGCCGTCATTTTGTTAACAAGCGCACACTGCTACGGTACTCACTGTCTACTACAGAATAGATAGAGTAGCATAACCAATCAGAGAGCGGCATTCGTGATAGAACGCTGGTAGATTTATACTAAAACTCGATAAAAACACCAAACATGTTTTCTATTTCTTAATTATTACACGATGCTCGAGGTCAAGACCTCTTTGGTTCTTCTCGTTACAAGGGTTTTTGACACGTTTTTTTGTAGTTATAGCACTGAATCAACACCGACCGGACACTGTGGTCTATGTATCACTTGTATTCATTAACCCTTGGGCATACAAGGGGGAAGTGGGTGGGTGTCACCCCCAAAAGGTGTCTTTTTACAACGTCGAGGAGAATTTAGTCCACATCACTAAAACATTCACTAACTGTTTATTCATCCCTCGACAAAATGCTAATGAGTCAACCGTTTCTTCTCGCCATTTTACATTGCCGTGGCAACTGAATTCCTTTCTGTTTTTTTTAGATAGTTGAACTCCGCTAGCTCGAACTCTTAAAGGAAAACCGAAACATTTCGTGAAGGCGGGCGATAAGATAACTCTGCAGTTCGAGCAAGCGACGTCAACTGCGATCCTAGTTTTGCGACCAGCCGTGGTCATATGCATACAGATTAGCAGCCCCAGGCTCACAAAATGACCAAGGCCCAGTCCACTGGAGAAATTTAAAAAACGCAGTCTTATTTCTACGGTAAGGCCTATCGTCCACATTAATCCTTCACGAAAACAGCTTTAAGAGCTTTACGAAAACGCTCCTCAAACTTGAGGAATTTGAAAAGGCCGGCTTTGCGCTTAAACAAACCTTTTCGAAAGCGATGACGTCATGAAAATCATGTGATTTCCCTGACCGAGTTTCCTCAAACGCAAATCCAAACTGACCGATGATTGTTTCGCTTTTAAGTTCCTCCGGAGTTATGTGGACAGAAAATATTGGAGTGAAACCTCCGTTTTCAAATTTCTCCGGCGTAGTGTGGCAGGCGCGGTGGCTTCATGGTTAGTGCGCTCGACTCCGGAGCGAGCGGTCCGGGTTCGAGCCCTGGGTGAGGACATTGTATTGTGCTCTTGGGCAAGATTCGTCACTCTCACAGTGCCTCTGCCTCTGTCCACCCAGGTGTATAAATGGGTACCGGTGACCGTAATGCTGCGGGTAACCCTGCGATGGACTAGCATCCCATCCAGGGGGGAGTAGAAATACTCCTAGCCGCTTCATCTACTGAAACCGGGATAAGCTCCGGCCTGATGAGCCACTTGGCTCGTATGTAGACTTGACCTCTTTACCTAGTGTGGGCGGGGCCTTTCTGGGACAGGATTAAAACCTGGCGGGCGGCGAGTCAAGTGAAGTGGGTGTGCAATCCTAGGAGACGAGCTGAAAAGACATTATGGATACTACTGCTAATGGCAGTATCAATTATATTTTTATTGAATTCCTTCGTGTAAGTTATTACCCTGATTGCAATCTAATTGCAATCTAATAGCGGCTAATTTTAAACCATTACACTTTAAGTATCTATCTATTGATCTATCATTAAGAATTAAACTGTATACTTTGTAAAAGTGCAAATATAAAAAAGGAGACTTTTGTTCAATAATATACATAGTATTGTTGTCATTTTCTAATATTGAAAAAAAAATGCTTTGAGATGGAAATTTAAAATTCTCTCCTAATGTCAACTATGTTTACATCAACTTCATCTTCAAGCATGCATATTTGAAATCATTCCCGTATAGTGACATTTTAAAGCACTGCACATTTGAGAACCCGGCTGCGGTACGTTGAAATTTCATTTCTGCGTTCATTTGTTAACTTTAAATACTTGTTTTCGGCGCTCTCTCGCGCACAGACTTCAAATCTTTGGCGTGGTGACATCTCTCCAGCATTATAGCTGGCGACTTGAGCGTACCATAAAGCCAATTTTACCACAAAGTGGCGACCAATCACAACAAGGCGAACCCATCAGCTGATAACTCTGATGGTACGGCCAATCAGAAGATACGACCCCTGAAACCCTTAATGAAGCCACATGTCACTTGACTCAATTCACATTGGCACTCTGCTTGTCTAAATCAGACACTACCTAGTTAAAAAAGTACTGTTCTCTTTTTTATTTCTACAGAAGAACTTGAACAATGAGAAGAAAGACCGTGGCGGCAGCTGTCGTCGCCAGCATAATAGGAAATCCAATTCTACAACAAAACAACAGCTAATGATTAGCCGGGACCAGACAAGCGTTCTCGTGGGAATTAGAATTTTCCGAATATTAGCCGCGCGAAAATTGGGGCGAGGCAAAAAAACACTGAGAGGAGGGGATAGAAGGACCATCTTCACTTTCTCTTCATTTTGCTTGCTCTCGCCTCACTTTCCACGCGCCCAAAATGCGGGAACACTTGCTATATAGACTAAGTAATTCTTAGAACGTCGTCGTTCTGAGCACTGGTTTATGTGGCGCTGCTTCACACAAGCTGCTACTCATCTGCTGGCGGTAATAGGCCTTTTTATAGGCTTGCGCGACTTGTTGCCCCATTTCAGACCATGTGATAACACTCTTGAGAATTCTTGCTTTCAAATTTTCAATAGTCGCTTGAATGTGAATGAATAGTGTTAGATGGATGAAGAACAATTCGCTCTAGAGAGGATCATGTCGTCTGTAACGGGAAAACAAACCGCCCAAGCCAAAAAGGTTTATTGGATCAAACAAGTGTTTAGTTTCAAAACAGCCACTCGTCGCCTGTTTTCAGATGAGACAACCTTTTATGTTCAATTTCCAGTAGATAGATTTAGATAATCTTTATTTATTCACGGTAAAAAATTTGTCATCTAAAAATACCCAATCTGTATCCTCTGTGAAGCTGAGCTAAGTTAACTTATCGTGTCTTGCCTTCTCTTGTCTTCCAACTTTCAGCGTAGACTAATTTACTCTCCGTAATTTAATAATTAATAAACTTAAGATCAAAAACACTGAAAGAAAAACAATTCTTACTTGAAAAAGCTGTTGAAAGTAATGGGATACCCGTATTGCTCTGCGAGACCGGCACATACTACATTAGGCGATGCCCCAATTAGAGTGCCGTTCCCTGCATTAAAAACAACAACAACAGTTTCGTTAACAAAATATAATTTTATATAAAAGAGAAAGCATTAGATGTTAAAAGATACGAAAATGTCTTCCCCAGCAAACACATATTCTTATTTTAGCCTCGGCAATAAAAAACTCACATTAATAAGGTTGATAAAGTTCATCATTTTCAAATGTACTGTATAGAGCAGTTTTCAATTGAGTTACGTTAAACCAAATCCAAAGTAATCACTCTAGCCAATCACAAATTACAAGAGTCCAGTGGACCAATCAAAACTAAAAGCAAATATACGTAGCTGACGCAAAGCGCGCGAAAAAGAGTGTGCGGAGCGAGTCACGATTGGTTCTGATTTTACTTTTGATTGGTTGAGAAAGTGGCGCGGCGCGCCAGTTTTTCAAGTCAATCGCTTGGCGTGGTAATGTGAAACCAAGACAAATTCGAATTACTTCGACACTTAAGTGAAAATCGCTCTATAAAAAGGCGTGTAATAAGCTGCACTTAACCACCGCCTTACGGCCACCCCTTGAATACGGCCACTTCGTTAATAGGCCAGATTTTTGTGGCCCGTTGGTGACCGGACCACCGTGTAATTTGGCTAGTTATTGGCAAAGTAGGTTCTTAATTTGGTTCTTGTTTTCTGTGGAGGAGTTGTTGATTACCAGAAAAACTTGGGTTTGGTCCTTGGTTTGGTCCTTGAATATACAGAATCTATTCACAACTTGAGGTGTCATGTGTTTTTTTTTTGTAAATTTAAATTTGAAATCTCAAAGTCACACTCCTTGATTAAAACGGGTTCTTATATTTTTGGATGTTCTGGCAGCTGGTTCTTAAACCACTAGGTTCTTACTCGCGGGTGTTTTTACTGTAACCGGAGGACAAATTTTAAGGAGACTGCAGGTGAAAGGCTTTTGATTTAGTAGTAGTAGGAATCAAGATCTGTCAGAAATATATGAAATTCTCTAAATTTCAGCTGGAAAAGCTGTACATGACCCCGCATAGTCTCATGGAAGATTCTGCGTTTGTGCCTCACCTCCTAAGCATGATCCCATGGCTAGAGCCCAGACGAGAGGATGAAGTTCTATATGATTTTTCTCACTGAGTTCCAACACAACTGGAATCTGCAAAGAGGAGCAGAAGGTTTTGAACTTCTTGCCCTATCCAATTGGTTTGACCTGTTGTTTCACGCGACAAACAAGCGCAAGCCCGCGGGACCCTTGTCAAATGGGAACCAATCTCGTTCCCAAGACCGCGATTCTTTTGGTCAGCAGCACAAATCGGGACCGCTGAACAAGAAAGGAATGAGCCAGCATTGATCAACGCGGTTGCCCTCTCTTTGCGTGTTCAAAAATTGTTATTGTTACTGGACACATGCGCAACCAGGAGTTTCTGGTCCCGGTTTTTAATTCTCACCAGAGCTTCCCGGAGTGTAGGGTGCTCGGTTACCGCTGACGAAAAACGCGGGCTCTAATGACGACATAGAAAGAGCGGGGCAGAAAAATTCAATAATGACGTCACGATGACGTCATTCTATGAGATGACTTACGACGTTAACATCGGGACAACTGGTTGGAATTTCTATTTTACTACGATTGGAAAGCGTGCAACGAGATTGCTGTTCGCAAAGGCGTAGTTGACTGGGCTAATTAGTTTGTTTTAAGACAGTGTTATGGGAAACAATATTTCCGGGTCGGAACTGGGAAGAGCAAGGCAAAAAGCAAATAAGCTGCTTACCATGGCAGTCGTAAAAGGAATGTTGTCTATAAATGACGACACTAACGCTGAAACCCACACAATGACAATAATCGCGATAGCGAGCTGGTTTGTGCTTTCATACTGTAAGGAAGTAAATAAAACAAAGTCAAATAAATTAGTGAAAGCAACGTACCGTTGCAAAGTCTTTGGTTTGAGTCTGGTTTACCAAATGACGCAAGCAGAAGGCAAGAAACATACGCAGACGCAATAACTCAGTGATGATTAGCACCTTTTGGGGGGAGAAACGTTCGTAATTATGAAACCTTATTTTGACGCTATTCCGTTGGTTTTCTAAGGCCCCGTACAAACTACGCCGGAGGAATTTTGAAAACGGAGATTTCACTCTGAAAACGCATCAAATGTTTTCCGTCCACTCTTCCCCGGAGAAATTTAAAAACGCAACAATCACCGGTCATTTTGGATTTGTGTTTGAGGAACACTCGGTCAGGAAGATCACACGATTATTGTGACGCGATCGACCGTTTTCAAAATGTTATCCGACACGAAAGCGAAAAGGCGGCGTTTTCAAGTTTTTCCAGTTTGAAGAGCGCTTTCGAAAAGCTCCGTTTTCGTGACGGATTAGTGTGGTACCGTCCACACTAATCCGTAGAAATAAAGCTGCGTTTCCAAATTTCTCCGTCGTAGTGTGGACGCCGCATAAGCTACCCACCCAATCAAACCTACCACAGGTACTGCATAGCAAATGGCCATGATTTGGATTCTCTAGCTCGCAGACTATCCCCGTGCCTCGATTCGCTCCGACGAAGAGCTAACGCTCGAAATGTCAGCTTTCGAATCTCGTTGCGGTGGCCAATTTACATTATCAACTCAGTTGATAAAACCAAATTATCTCCGTACTTCGCCGAGTTTGCGAATTGTGGAGCAATGGATAAACCAACATAAACACGTCAAAAAAGTCGGTCGCAAAGTAATAAATGTCTCGTGCGCTAATTGGCTAATTCTCGTCACCAACGTTAAGTTAAGAAAACAATATACCCCCTACACAACTTCAGTTGTTTTACTGTTAAAAATATAAATTAAATATTCTTTTAGAGCTAGTTTCTTATAACAAAAAAATACAAAATTGTCGAGGCTACAATAGCTGTTTACTGATTCGTGCGCCTTGGTTAGTAAGACACGTATTAGCAGATGTACAGCCAAATTAAGTTACCTTGTTTCCAGGATCACTTGCGAGAAGCTAGAAAAAAATTTGAACAGAAAAAGAAGGAATTAAATATCAAGAAAAAAGGCCTGAGAGCAAATCTTGCTGACGCAATAACCTCTTAAGAAAACTAATTGAATGCACTGGATGCTAAAGCTATTTTTAACGCAGATTATTGAAAATTCCGAACTGACAACAATTAACGCACCAACCTCTATTAAACTTGATGTTTTGTCTCCAAGAAACTCCATAAGTCCAAGTTCCCGCAGAGACTAAAAAACACACAAAATTATTCGATATATTTAGGGACATTTTGTAATCTCTAGGGGAGGGCGAGGGAGGTTCAGTTCACTCGTGCGTGACGTCACTCTCTTAGAGAGCACTCGTTGCCAGGCCGCCACGCATTTAGAAAGAAGCATCATTCGTGGTGCTGTAAACTTTATCCTTTATCCTCTGAAAACGCATCAAATGTTTCCCGTCCACACTTCGCCTGAGAACTTGCAAAACGCAACAATCACCGGTCATTTTGGATTTGTGTTCGAGGAAAACTCTGGCAGGGAAATCACATGATTATCGTGACTAAATTGCTGTCGAAAATCTCCGTTTTCAAACTCTTTTCCGTCCACGCGAAAACGAAAAGCCGGCGTTTTCAAATTCCTCCCGTTTGAAGAGCGTTTTTAAAAAGCTCCGTTTTCGTGACGGATTAGTGTGGACGGTACGCCTAACCGTAGAAATAAAGCTGCGTTTTTAAATTTCTCCGGCGTAGTGTGGACGCTGCCTTATTCAACAAGAAAATGAAAGCGCTGCTGTTCCAACCGACCCTCATTAGAATGAACAGGGCGCTGAAGAACACAAGTGCTGTCCACTCCACTTGTTCCATTAGACCTTCAATGTGTGTTATGTCTGCCAAATAAATCAAAAGTAGAGCTCCAAGCATGGCAATCCATCCTGCGAAAGAAAACAAGCGACACACGCAAAATGAAATAAAATCCGTTGCAATAAGCCATTATTATAAGACCCAGAAAGGGGAGTGGGACTTTGCATACGGCGAGTCGTGACTGGCCTGCAGTACGAGCGCCATTCAAACCGAGCTGTTCTAAAACGACAAGATAACAGTCTTTTTCTTCGCAACTTGAGAATTCTGGGTTTAATTTGACGAAAAACAAAACATATTTTATTCAGAATAACACAACTATTATCCTACCTGGCGACACTCGACAAACTAAGAGCGAGTTGTCGAACGCGGGCGACCCATGTTTGGCGCCAAATTAGAAACTTGGAGACGTAAAATGTTTCATATTTTTATTTTTTTCAAAATTATAAATCCCTTTTCGTGAAGATCTAGTGCCGGCTCCAGCGAGAAAAGTTGCTCGACTTCAATGCCTTTCTTGTTAAGATGCTTTTGACGTCAAAACAGTACAGTTTCTCCTGCCTGCTGAATACTGATTGGTCAATTCAATTTTCTGGCGCGCCAGCCGTATACAAGGGGAGAACTCCGGTATAATTTTCTGGTAGTTGTACCGACAGATGTAAAACCAAACCTCTACAATTAGTAAATACCGGTACGACATCTATAAACCAGTGACATGTTTCAGTTCAAAAGTGGACGTCAATCAGAAACACTTAGAGAAAGCAAAATTGTTGTGAAACAATTCATCCTTACAGCAGTGAAATACGAAACGAAAGAAGGAAACACAAAAATAAAATGCAATAAGATGATTTCCAGTCCGTACTGCGCACTCTCGAGAGTTTGTTTGCGTATATTGTTTTGTTTCATGTAAGAAACGTAATGTAAACAATTCGCAACTACTTACATGAGGTAAATTCAAAGTTTCCAAACTACCGCCAATATGGGTACGAAGCGGTCGAAACTTTATGCATCGTGCTTTCTCATATCACTTGATGAAACAACTTCGCAGCTGTAAAAATCGATGAAGCTGTTGGAAAAAGAATTTGAAAGGGCTCAAAGATAAGGTATGTGGTTCGTAACGAATAACATCGAATCGCATTTCATCGAGTGGGAACTTACAATGCTTATAAACATTAGAGTGCTGAGACTGCGCAGTACGGACTGGAAATCATCTTTAAATGTCAAACCAGCTTGAACTACGAACTTGTAAATTTTTCGCGCGTCTGACAGTTGTAAGTCGTAAAAATGTCAACTTGAAAAAAAATTAGCCACGAAAATGAAAGTCTCAAGATCTCTTCTCAATACTTTTTGGGCTTTGTCTTGTGGTTTGGTAGAACAGGGTAAATCCGGAAGATGTAGTAGTAACTATATTAGTCTTAAAATCTTATAATAATACCTTTTCCCATCCCGGAATGGTCCTAAGACCTTAAATATGTTTTACAGTAAGCAAAACAATTTTTCAACTTTTCTAAACGATCAAAACTTAATTTTAACTTTTTCAAACAATGATAATTGATTTCTAAGATTTTCGTTAACCGATTGTCGTAACCGTTTGTGTGGAGGCGCGGTGGCCTCATGGTTAGTGCGCTCGACTCCGGATCGAGCGGTCCGGGTTCGAGCCCTGGCCGGGGACATTGTGTTGTGTTCTGGGGCAAGACACTTTACTCTCACAGTGCCTCTCTCCACCCAGGTGTATAAATGGGTACCGGCGAACTTAATGCTGGGGGTAACCCTGCGATGGACTAGCATCCCATCCAGGGGGGAGTAGAAATATTCCTAGTCGCTTCATGCTACTGAAACCGGGATAAGCTCCGGCCTGATGAGCCAGTAGGCTCGTATGCAGACTTTACCTTTACCTTGTCGTAGAAAAGCCAAATTATTAACTGTTACCGTAAAAGCCGCCACTACATTGAGACCCTCGACAGTAGATAGCAACACACTCACCTACTCCGAGATAGACTCCAGACACAAACGAGTGGATGAAAAAGAACACAATAACCACTGTGATGACAACTAAGCTCTTCATTAGAAGCATTTTGTCTCTTATGACGTACTGAAAACAAAAAGATGGATGGATAATTCGGTAAGGTACAGTTATGCTGGTTGTATTTTGTGATGTTTTGTTGAGTTGTGTTTCGTTGTGTTTAGATGTATTGTGTTGTGTTTTGTTGTTGGTATGTTCATAGTTAATAGAGGGAAATGTTTAAGAAAACCGGTAAACATCAAAGAAGCAAACAAACAGGCTACGATTTATGTTGGGAGGCCCGGCTTGACCCTGCACATCTTTTGTCTTATGCTCATCGACTATGCGTTCTATCAGAACAAATAACCACCTTTTTGTATTTTGCCAGGTTTTGTGCAGGGTCAACCCCAAAAATAGCCAACAAAAACATACAACAAAGAACTTTGCCAGGTTTCATAACCATTTCCCTCTATGGTGTGTTGTGTTTTGTTTTGGTGTGTTGTGTTTTCTGTGTTTGCTGTGTTGTGTACTTTGTTGTGTTGTGCCAACGAGGCGTTTGCAAAAGATACGCAAGATCATAGCTTGACATGCACAGTAACTGCTCAAATACCAGCAAGCTCGGAAAAAAATTAAATGTCCACCACTCAGATAAGCATAAGCCAGATACTATTTTCTAAGCTGTATCCAAGTTCGCCTTGAATATACATACTAGAATTATTTACCTTTCTTTCCAGTTCTTGTAGACTTTGTTGGAAGGCTTCTCTTGTGGAACTGACAAGAAAACAATTAACGTATCTTAAATTGGCTCTATCTTAAATTGATGTTTCGTTGAGTAATTAGGGAGCTTAAGCAAACCACGACGACGACGGCAACGAGAACGTCGCCAAACAGAAGGTTTAATGAGCAAAACAATAGCTATGCACGTGCGTTATAAACCTTTGTTCATTTCTTTGCCGTCCTCTGCAAAGCAACAACGTGAAATCACCAAGTTCTGCCCACTTCCTTCTGTCTGAGGAACTTGAACGACCATGGCTAATTTTTTAGTATTTCCATTTGGAATTGAACGCTGTCATTGCATATTTAGCCTGAGCACGTTTTTAGAGCCATTGGCGTACTGAACAGATCTGAACAGTTGCAAATTTCGCTGGTAAACTATAAATTCGTCGTCGTCCTCAACGTCACCGTCCTCGTTGCCTAAGCTCTCTAATACTTTAGTGAGCCACTGACGACTACGTAGCATAGATGAGTGATAAAACTATATTCTGGTGACTGTCATACAAAAGCAAAAAAATCAAAATCAAATTCATTTAATAATACCTGTCCAATGTGACCCGTCCCAAACCATGGATCATGTGTACTGACGGCATTCGCGGTCGAGTGTCAATCGATACCCCAATCGACACTCCATCGACACCTCGGTTGACAATCGATCGACACCCCGTCAACATCTCGGTCGACAGTCAGTGGACAGTCGACTAATTTTCGCTCGATGCAAATGAGTCGGTCGACACACGGCCGACTATCGATCGACTGTTGATCAAGTGTCGATCGAGTATTGACCAAGTATCGATCGAGTCCCGATCAAGATGTCGATCGAAGATATCGAACGAGGGTATCGTTCGATAGTCGATCGCGGATGCCGTTAGTAGACATGAACCGAAACCATAAAGTAGGTGAACAAAGCGGAAAAACATCTAACCAGTGAGTGTGAAGCGCGGAAAAACGTGCAACCAATCAGTGCGAAGCGTGGGAAAACGTGTAACCAGTCAGTATGAAGCGCGGGAAAACATGTAACCAATCAGTGCGATGCACGGGGAAACATAACTGATCAGTGCCAAGCGCGGGGAAACATGTAACCAATCAGTGTGAAGCGCGGGAAAACGTGTAACCCAAAACCAAAGCAAATGCAGCGTGTTTACGACACAGTGTCCGCCGAAATTCTTCTAACAAGTTAAAACATTTAGTTTCTTACGTGTTTCTTTTCATATTCATGACAATGTTTTGAAGAGTCATGGCCTTTTGCAACAGCAACAGTTTGACAGTTTTCTGCTCAGCAGAGACAAACGGTAGACGATCGGCTGATCTCTTCCAGATATCGGCTTCTCGTTTTAGCTCTACGTAAAACAGAGACAACAACCTTTTAAAAAAGTCCTTAATTATCTGCAATATACCACCTTGCATACGGCGGCAGTCAAAACTGAGCTGTCCTAACGAAACGCCGACGTGATAATAGTCTTTTTCTTCGCAGCTAACAAAAATTGACCTCTTCTAATAGTTAACTTCAGAATTCCGGGTTTAATTTGACGAGGGACTACATATTTCGTTCAAAATAAGACAACTATTATCCTAAGTTATACCTGGCGACACTCGACGAGCTACGACCGAGTTGCCATACCGAACGCCGGCAATCCATTTTTGGCGCCAAATAAGTCACTTGAGACACAAAATGTTTCATGTTTTTAATTTTTTACAATCTTATATGGTTTTGGGAATTGTAAATCCCTTTTCGTGAATATTCAATGCAATCCGCTCCAACTGGTGAGAAAAGTTGCCTGATTCCAATGCCTTACATTAACGTCAGGACAGTAAAGTTTTTCCCGCCTGCTGAATCCTGAGTGGTCAATTCAAATTTCAGGCGCGCCAGCCGTATGCAAGGCAATCAGACATAAACTCAATTAGGGCTCCCATACCCGTGCAGCCTGGATGTTGTATCCTTATACACATCAGTACTTATCCAAGAACTCATCAGCAACGCTCTCAACAGAATCCAGCACACAGCACACCACCTCTCCAGACAAGACGTCACTGATTTACTCAATGTGACGCTCCACAACATGTACTTCACCTTTGAAGACCGCATATTCCGCCAAACCGAAGGCCTCCCAATGGGTTGCAGCTCAAGGCCTCAATTGAATCAATATACTTATCTATTCCGAAATGCTACTGAAGGACAAATTCATACGTTTAAACACAATAGGCTTAAAAATCCCAACTGGCGGGAAGCAGACCAGTTGGCTATTTACAAGCATGACCGAGGAGTTGAACTAGGGTCTACCAAGGAACAACTCCAGCTTAGTGGCCAGAGCAGGACTTGAACCCGCGACCTCCGGATTTCAAGTCTGATGCCCGAACCACGCTGTCGCTTCTCTCGTGCTGGAGGTGGGACTCGGCACGAGAGGCACACGAGCTTCATTAGCGAATCACGGCTTCACGTTCAACTTCGTTGAAAATAGAGACTGTTTTTGTAGCCAAAGATGGCACTACACTGTATAAACCAACTAAAATAGATATACCTTCCACGATAGGTGGATCGTCATTAACGATTTTCACATTCCGGTAAAGAAGCCTAAAAAGGTATTAACAAAACAGAAGTTAAATGTTGTAACTGTTCTTGTTACTGTGATATCGTTGCTTAGGACTTTATTTCACTATTGTCCTCTCAAACAGAGAAAAAGTTATTAGTAATCCAGAAAAGGTGGCTGTAAAAATAAAGTGCACTGGTTTCAACATGATCGCTTAGAAGAAACGGATTAGAAAACTGGAATCAGATAGAAATTTCTAGATGTGTAGCGAACTCAACTTCGCTTTCAAAAAGGAAAGAAAAGCTAATGGTGATTATTAAAAACTGGATAATTGGATAATGCAATTCGAGACTTTTCATTGGCTTAGCCATCATGGGCTATGAGCCATTATACCATGCTCTACGAATATGGTAAGCGTACCGTGATTTTTTGGGGGCGTTTTTATTGTTTTTAAAGATTAGTTTCCTATATTTTTGGGGCGTTTTTAATAAAACAATTATTCCACTCGCCCTTGTTGGATATGAGATGATTATAGCCAACTATCTACCATCTCATATCCAACGCGCGCTTGTGGAATAATTATAAGGGAGTTTACGAAACCACGACGGAAACGGCAACGGCAACGCCACTGAACAAAAGAATTAATGAGCAGTACAGTGGTTACGCACGTGCGTTATAATTCTTGGTGCATTTCTTTGCCGTCCTGTGCAAGACAACAACGTGAAATGACCAAATTTTGCGTTGTCTGGAGAACGTAAACCACGACGACTAATTTTTTAAATTTCTATTTCAAATTTACCGCTGTGTTCCAGATTTAGTTCTGCGATAGTTTTGACAGTGATAAACAAAGTAAATGACTGTAGAGAATCGCGAGATTCGTAGGTAAAACATAAATTCATTTTTTAATCGACGTTGTCCTCAGCGTCGCCGTCGTGGTTTCGTAAACTCCCTAGTGTTAATTAGACTACTCGTAGTGCCTCTTTCGGTCAGTCCGTCGTGCGTGACCCGAAAAAACACCGCGAGGAAAAAAATGACTCTCTTCCGCGTCACCCAGGACGGACTAAGAGAAAGAGGCACTACTTGAAGTCTAAATAGAGATTGAACGTGTGTAAGGGAGTGGCGTGAGAAATTAAACGTTTTTCTTTTATTATTAAGTAACTTCAGAGCTGGTCATCAGTCATATTGTTATATGGAGAGCAGCCTTAACACCAGCCGGAGTGTTTGAGAAATACCTTAAAACTCCGTAAGCTACCAGTAGACAGAATATTATCCCTCCTGACAGATGCGCAGGGAAATCTGCAAAGATGATACCCTAAAGGCAAAATTAAGCCGTTTTATTAGTAGATTTTCTACTTAATAGCAGTTTAGACCCAAAGAACGACAGATAACTTTGGAAAGAAATGTCGAACATTTTAGTTGTATTACAACCAAAATTAAGATTCGTACCTCACTGGTACTACATATTCTTGTCTTAATAAATAAAACGCGAGACTGGTAGCTCGTGGTAAAAAGAACTTTGCAAAGAAACTTAACAAGTTGACTTCAGTTTTTAATGCGTCTGTCCTGTTATTGATCGTGAATTTCGTCATAACATTTTCAAAGTAGCTGTGGCTACACGAGGCGATAGCCGATTGGATCCGCAGACTACTTCGATAATGTTAAAGAAATTCATCGCCAATAATAGGACAGACACATGAAAAACTGACGCCAATTTGTTTTTTTACGATAAAAAATTGTCAAATTGTCCGCTCTTGCTCGTTGCGTCAACATCGCATATATTTTAAATTCATGCGTCCGCCCGCTTATTGACAATGAAAATTAGCCAATGAGCGCGCGAGATTTTCTGCAGTTATTATTGTAACAAAACCAATTAGCGTAAGCTCTAAACTGATCGTGACAACAAGCGAGAACGTCGCTAAGTTTAAGACAATGAACAGTATAATGTTTGAAAGTGAAGAATGATCATCGCAGTATATTTTCCAATTGAAGCAATTGGAAAGAAGAAGCCTGAAAAAATCAGGGCTTCAACGGGATTCGAACCTGTGACCTCCGCGATACCGGTGCGATGCTCTACCAACTGAGCTATGAAGCCACACATTGGGAGCGAGGTCAATTTATTGAGTTCATATCTTCCCGTGAGGAATGAAATGATGTAATGTCTGCGATGATCATTCTTCACTTTCATCTACAACCGCAGTTCATATATGAATTATTTCGTATAGACATTACATCAGTATAATGGTTCTACTATCCCACTATGAATCTTAGCATATTTCTTACCCATATCCACAGAGCAACGTGTGAGAAGGCCAAACACGAAGGTGGATTTTCTATGTCTCATTTCTTCGTCCTTATACATATTCCGCCGTAATACTGCAGTTCTGACATCGAGACACGAACTAAGGGGTCTGGATGGAGTTTAACTGATAGTTGAGATTCTAGCACCCCCCTCCAGACCATTGACTTACATGGTTGATCCGGGTAACCACGATATAGTCACTACAAGTCAGCGGTTTGTTACTTGACTCATTCACCACTTGAAGGAGCTTTGAAGCAACTTACCTGTGCGTTTAGGTCCTTGCTGGAAACTAATATCACATCTAGTGAAACAGGCATAAGACCACGCTGTAAGACAGTACTAACAGCATATTTACAAGAATGAAAACTTCACACCCAAGTGACTTTTGTAACCAAAGTAACGGGACAACCAATCACTACAAGGGAGCCTCAAAGAGCCAGTCAGAACGCTAAGCAAAACTCGTGAGAAAACATCTAACCAATAGCACGACGGTATTCAGCGGAAACCTCAAACGGGATTTTAGCGCCGAGAAGAAGGTTTTCACGTAAGTGATTTACCTGAACGCTTTTTACTTCAGTCTTTGTAGTCTTTTTAGCGAACGAGTGAAAGAACTCCTGTTGTCAGGAAATTCAACTGATATGGCGGCCTCTTCACGTGAAATAATCTTTTCATGTTTTTATAGCTAAACCGGTAGAGGCCATAAACGCCAAACGCCTAACCCCTATACTGAAAGTGCTGTTCGTGGTTTGCCGTTTACGAGAAAACCCTGTTGCTAAATGTCTCTAATACCAAGCGCGGGAAAACGCGTAATCAGCGCCAAGCGCTGACACCTGAGGTAAGCCGAAAAATGACTGATTTGCCAGTTTTGAAAGACGTTTTAGCTCTGAACGTTCAAGCAGTTGTAGAGCTCAACATAGTCAAAAGAAGAACTTAATATAAAAGAAATACATTTACCTGTCACCGTTCCACCAATGTTAGAAAATATCACTTCGGCTATTAGGATATACGTTGGGTTAAGGTTAAGAACTTGGCATAACCTGGAAAGTAATCATATCGTATTTACTACACGATCTTGTGGCTTACAATACAGTTAGGTTCTTAAGGACAGGAATCACAAAAGATAGCTACCAACTTAATATCGTTCTTGTAGGCAAAATTCTTGATGTTGGTCTTTACATCCTTCGTCTGTCCGCCTTTCGTTCGCCGGTTTGTTCTCTCGTTAGTTCGTGTGTTCGTGCGTTCGTGCGTTCGTGCGTTCGTGTGTTCGTGCGTTCGTCCATTCGTCCGCCCGCTCTCTCGCTCGGAGTGTTCGTTCGTTCGTTCGAGGACGTTCGTTTGCATGACCGCCGAAATGGTCCCACTAGGTTATAATGACCATTAAGCTATTGGTTCAAGTCGAAAAAACGTAAAAACGTTACGATTTACTTACGTAACTGTAACCGGTGTTAAGAGTAGAATGACTGTCACATTATCCTGTTTGAGGAAAAACAGCAATAAATCTGCACTCAAACTCTCACTAATAGTTTCACAAGCCAAAAATGATTTTGTATGCAGCAGGTGAAGCAAAATTCTAAGTTAATAAATTTCGCCGAAGTTGGTACAAGCTGGCTTTTTATCGTGCGTTAGTGAAATGACACTCATAGCTACGTTGCCTATGTAGGCGTGAAAATACATTTGCTGCAAATTCCTTCTATAATGGTTGGTTATATTCTTCCTCAAAGCAAGCTCTACTCGTTGAAATATTTTGAAAATTTAGACGAAACACAGGCGCCTAAGCTCAAATCCGAGTACAAGAGTGATGCTAAAAGTGATACCACTTATACTATGAGACATACTTACCAGGAGAGCGGATATCAATGCCGTGCAACCACAGAGAAGAGTAATCAGAACCCAAACGTAGCCTTTGGAAAGTTTGTACGCCTAGTGAAAACACAAACAGAAAACAATTCGCTTAAGCACTACTTCTAGAGACGGAAGGAGTGCACAATGCGCACAGTCAATACGGCCTTGCACAAGCGAGATGTCGACTCTGCTCTCTTAACCTGCGAGCAAGTTCTCATCGTTGGTGACACGAACAAATCCGTCAGCGAACGAAGGGAGAGTCGGTGAGCCAGCTCGCTTCACTCGCTGACGCATCTCTCGCGCACGTTGCTCATCGACGTTGCTTTCCTGCTGCAACGCACGAGAGCCTGGTCGCAGACTACCGCTCTCCGTGCCTGGCTTTTACTTTTCGCTAAATGCTTGCGTGTAAAAGAGTGAATCCTTGATGGGGAGCATGATATTTATCAGTTCAATCAAGCCTGACTTGAAGCCCAGCCTGTGATATCGCTAAGGTGGCAAACTCCTCAAACTTGGCAAGTTGCTTTTTTTGTGATCCATACGGAGAGCTAAATATCTATAGTTGTTATATAGCTGGCGTTTTTCCCGCTACAGCGCGCCCATTCATCGGCTAGTTCATGGTCACATGACATCTAACAATGAAACTGTTTCTCGCCAAATGCCATGAGCGGGCAACATTGCGAAAACTATGACGTCAAACGGGAAACACGTAATGCTGACCGCTGTTGCACGTGATCAGAGCGTGCAGTTCAAGGTGATCTGGTGTTGTCGGTGGAATCTCAGCGCGTTTTTCCACCGGTTTGACCCATTTGTTTTGCTATATAACAAATCACTTAATGACTTGACCCTTGGGGAACAGTGAATTTTATTTTACTCGAATCTCAGTGTTTCCCTCGAATTCATCTCGGGAAACATTGAGATTCTCGGGAAACAAAATTCACTGTTCCCCTCGGGACCAGTCATTGAGTGTTAGCTATTTTGAACCCATCGCCAAGCGCGGACTGTAAGCGCGGGAAAACGCACGTGCATAAGTAAACAACGGTTGGATTTGGTTTTGCTCCTAATTGGTTGAAAAACAGCATCTTTGCCTGATTAGCTGGAGCACGTTGAACGACTTTATTAAACCAATCAGAGAGCTTGACAGACCAACTTTATCAGCCAATGAAAATCCTCGTTATAACATTCATTTGTGCACAACTTTCTACGAACCTTCAATGCCACGTAATCAAAAAACCCAGTCTTGCCAAAAATTGCAACCAGAATCATCTGCCACAAACGAAAATACAACATACATTAATTAAAAATTCAATAAAATTCATATATCAATCAATTATTAATCAGTAATTATCAATTATTGTTTACTAATTGTCAATAATAATTGATCAATCAATCATTCAGTCAGTCAATCAATTAAAAAATTAACTAAGTTGAAATAGAACAAAAGCAAACCGCATTAGCCACTCGTCAGGACTACAGATCATTCCTTCATGACTTTAGCCTGTTCCAAGCTCTCGGTCAGTGGGGATGATTGAAAAAGTCAATGGGTGATGAGCAGGATCAGTGATAAGCGGGATCAGCTCCGAGAGGGATCCAGCCTCTCCTTTTCTCTAGCAGACCCCGTTCATCACCCGCCTGCTTTAACGATCGTCCACACTGACTGAGAGCCTGGAACAGGTCATCATGACTTAAAACCTCATAACAATATATAAACCAATGAGAAACCCATAAAAAACAAATTCAAATAAAATTTTATGACAGAACATACCATTCCAAACAGAAGAGCAAGAGTCTCCCATTCAATCCAGGTAACAATTGTTTCAAGTGATGGCCTCTGCAAGATGAAATGGTGACTTAGATGAGATATCACTGCTTTATATTCGTTGATAAGACATATATTAAAGAAGCTCAGTCACAGCATTTTGAGTTATTTTGGTCACATACAAAATTGCCTTTAAATTGAAGGAAACCTGAAAATAGTAGTTAACTAAGATAGATAAACACCAAAGAGAAAATAATATGCATGTACCATAACGGAATGTGGATGGCTAAGAATGGAGAAGATTAACAAATGACAAACTTTAACAATTTGGGCTTAACTTTCAAGATGCGCAAACCATGAAGTAGCTTCTTTAAGTATTCAATATTCACAAATATGCATAGCTTCAATACATTCTGGGTATATAGATAAGTGCCACCAATGCTGGAAAAATGCTAGTGGGAATTATTAGCTAGCCCTTCGTCGGATTCACTCCGATGAAGGGCTAACACTCGAAATGTCACCTTTCGAATCTTTTCAACTCAGTTGATAAAACCAAATTATCTTGTAATACTCCCCACCGACGCAGCACCACAGTTTCTTTGGAAACTTACCCCCTGAATTATCAGTTGCCTTCCACCCTAGTATGTATAGGTTTCAGTTGAATTATCAGTTGTCTCACACCCAGGGCACTAGAACTATCTTTTCCATGCATTTAGGCTAGACCTAACTCCCACAGGGAACATACCTTAGGATGGAAAATTGCACCAAAGTACACCATACACATTGACGATGTATAATTGCTTTGCCCTAAGGATACTGCTAGACTGTTATAGTAATGTTATAGTAAATCCGTATGTGACATACAGTTATAAATAATCTGTGGGGAGGGGCAGGGAGTGGCAACTAATGGCAGGCAAGAGGAGTGAGGTGTGAAGTGAAAATGAAATTACCTTGGCGGTACGAACCAGGAAAAAAATTGATTAAAGATAGATTAAAAATGTTCCGTACCATTCTGTAAGAAAAAATTGAGGTTTGGGATGGGGAAGGGGGAAATTCAGAACCCCCGTACCAGTCCCTCCAAGCTTACAGGTTAACAAAACAGTATCACAAGAAACCTTTAATAGCATTATACAAGTATTCTCAATACACATTGTACCTAGAAGTACTATTTTATTAGAGAAAAATAACATTGGAAAATAGTAATTAAGCAGTTATAAAAGAAGTTTATTAAAATTAACATCATTGAAAAGGACAGGAAATAATATCTAAAACATACAATTACGTGTACAATTAAAATAAAGGTAATTGCACCAAAACCAGCAAATTTACCTTTTTCATGTACGATAAGAAAGACAAAGCTGCCAGCGCACCTAGCATTGCTGCAGTAGCTCTGTGGACAAGCTGCAGATAGAAAATAACAATTCAGATAGGATTCTACATCGTATTCTACAAGCTGAGTGCTTTCAATAAGATTTGAAGTAGGTGGCTACCTCGGAACAGCACCTGCTGGAGTAATATGGGATTTAGCCCAGGAAAATTTCTCATTGGAGAATTTTTAAAAGTTATCTTTCAACAGAATACCCACCGGAGCTCTGGCGGGTGCCGGGCCCCATTGAAAGCACTGTACATGTATTTTTTTTTTCTGATTCACTTTGCTCCTAATTATTTCCTCTAATAAACGAGAGCTAATAAAATACTCAATATACCAGCTGCGTTTACTTAACACTCTATAATTGTATGGCTTGTGTTTGGGACCATTATTATATATCACACACTCTGATATGGTTAATTCTAGGGTATTATCCTGCCAAAACGAACCAAAAAGGCAGATAATAACAAGTTATTAATTAATATGTAAAAATATAGAAGATCCGTTACCAGGATTCATGATAAGAAATAAGTATAAACATTCTCTGGTAAAAAGTTTTAAAAAACTATGAGCTTTCGACAGACTGAACTGTTGAAGACAGAAGTTCAGTCTGTCAAAAGCTCATAGTTTTTTAAAACTTTTTACCAGAGAACGTTTATACTTATTTCTTATTATTAATTAATGTTGTACATTCGGTACTTACAGGGGAAAATCTCAAACCTTGGCCTTGCCACATTGAGCTTGCCATTGTCAATATGGTCTTGGTCTGAGATTTTCCCATAAAAACCTCACTCTAGGCTAATAATTAGTAGTCAGTATCTAATGGCAGTTAATTTTCCTTGTTTAAAATACAGTCTGACTTAACACTAAATCTAAAATGGAGGTTAACTTATCATGTATGCAAACAAAAACTCACTGGGTTTCTGAGATGTAAGTGCACTACACTTATTTTACTTATTACTAATCTTCAAAATAGATTAAAGTTTCTTATTTTTGTACCTCAAATATGATAAGTATGTAGACTCCAATTAAGATGACAATTGCAACAACAACCTAAACCAACAAAAAGATTCAAATAAGTTGTTTATAAGTACAAAAAACACACATATTTTTAAAATGTACTGGCTCGGTAACAACATCAGCTAGCTCAGTTTTCTCCTGTGGGGGGGGGGGGGGGACCCTATAAGGAAAGGACAGACATGTTCTTTTCAATCTAAGTGCGAGTCCAAGTGAACGCCTAATAACTTGGTGACATTCACTCGCTCTAATGCCTTTCCATTACATTTAATGTCAATTTCTTTCCTGTCTAAAGAGTGGTAACGAGACATCTGAGGTGTAGAGACCAGCATCCATTTCATTTTCGTAGCATTGAGAGCCAAGTTCGACTCATTCGAATGTTCTCCAAGACAATTAAGGTTGTATTTTATGTCAGTAGTTGCTCCTGAGAGATCAGATACTTCCGTATGGATGTACAAGGTAGTGTCATCCGCATATTGGAAGCACTGACAGTTGACAATGTTCTGAAGGTCTGCTACGTACAAATTAAATATTACAGGGCCTAAAATAGATCCTTGTGGCACACCAAATGCAACATGTGCCATGTCTGAGCGTCTGTCATCAATTTGTACAAAATGACGTCGATCTGATAGGTAGTTTATCATCCACTTTAAAAATGAACCAGAGAAGACCAGGCGGTGCATCTTAATTTTCAAGGCAGTACTAAAGCGGACAGTGTCAAAAGCCTTAGAATAATCAGCAAACACCATTACTGACACCTCGCCTCTACTCCTGGAACGTTTCAGGTCATCCCGAATGCCAATCAAGGCGGTTGTAGTCAAGTGACCTTTCCTGAAACCTGACAAAGGTGGCTGAACAAAGCAGCTTTTTCAATAAATGTGATCAGCTGTCTCAGCACTTATCTTTCAAAGATTTTTGAGAGGGCAGGTTAGATGGAGACTGGAGGAAAATCGTTTTCTCCAACAGGCGACTCCACCTTAGGAATAGGTGATATTCGCGCAATCTTCCAAAGCGACGGGAAGGTTGATGTCTCGATACAGGCGTTTATAATATGTGTTAACGGTGAAGCAAGATCATTGGCCGCTGATTTGATGAACCTCACAGCGATTTGGTCTGCACCCGTCGAAGAATCTGATCTGAGCTCCGTTATTTCCCTAATTACTTGGCTGTATGAAACCTGCATTAAGTTAAATGTAACACCACTTTGGATGGGGAGAGAATCCACAAGACCTAATAGTTCGTTAGTGTCATCTGGCTTTGTACATAATGTCCGCTCTGTTGTGGTGGCAAAGTGCATGTTCAGATTATTTGGGTCAATTCGCAGCGGTCGAGGACTTGGATTAAGTACCCGGTGTATAACTCTCCATACCTCCTTGGGGCGCGTAGGTGATAGAGCTGTTGAGAGGAAAGCTCTTTTGGTCTGATTAATTACAGCTTTTATCTTATTTCGAACTGTTCTAAAAGCTAACCAGGATTCTTGTGTGTTGTCATCGTGAGCTTTGGTTCAAAGTTGGTTTCTTTCGGCTTGTAAAACTCTAATTTCCTGCATTACTCCTGAAGCCCCTGTTGCTTGTGAAATTTCAGCCACAGTGCTTTCAATAACATTTGAAGTCGGTGGCTATAACTCGGAACAGCACCCGCTGGAGTGATATGAAACGCCCAGGAGAAGTTCTCTCTGGAGAATTTTTAAAAGTTAAATATACCCGTCGACTTTCTGCCGGGTCCTATGGAAAGCACTGAGCCAGTCACATTGTTCCCAGAGGCCACAATTCTTTTAGTTAACACCAAGAATTGAGACCTCTAGGTGAAATCGTGAGTCAACACCGTACCAGTCACAGCAGTTATGAGTATCCTCTATACGTATGTTTAGAAACTTATATTGAACTTTATACACGTGCACATGATCAAACCAAAACCTCCAGTTTCAGAATTTTTACGTCCAGGACATGGGAATTCAGTCATCGCTGACCAAAAACGTGCAGGCTCTGGGACAAGATTCCTGATCATTAGCTCTCTCTATCCCTGTGAAATTAGCTAATGGTTGGCTTCTTACTACACCCTAGAACTTTGGTGTTAAATTTTACTCTCTTCCCACCTACATAGGCTGGTCACTTAGACCCTAAAGAGCACAACTACTGTGTACTATTAGCTACATGTAATATTGGCAAGTCTATGCCATGCCATGTCTCCAAATGAGTTGCCTCGCCCCAACCCATACCAAAAAAGTATGATAAGCTTAGTGTATATTAGGTATAAAACTAAACTTGAAGAAGTTCTTACTTGATTAGTCGTAGTAAAAGGCTCCTCATAGTATTTAATTGAAATAGCAATTGGAAATGAAGTGTTTGAGGCAAATGACAACATCATATGTGTTATACTGTGGAGAGATAAAATTAGTACAAGTACATGAAACTCTTGACTAGCAGTATCTTGGAAAAAAACTGCAAGAGGAGTAAATACCAAAGTTATTTAGTGAATATTTGGTGATACAGCCTTACAGTTTGAGAAGGAAGGGGCCTGGAAGGAAGGGGCCTGGACGGGGGGCAATGCACGCAGTAGGCTTTACAGCTGTAGAACTTTGTATGCATGCCTATGTTACGAGATGATACATTCCTTGGATTCTTGACTGCCTAACAAATAACGAACTGAAGTTGTCATGAACATGTCATCTCGAATAAAAATGAAGGGCAGCAACTTACTTGTCCTTTTCTGAAATATTTAGTCTCTTGTCTATGGTGATAGGATCTTTTAGTGCTTCACTGGTGCTCGAACTACAGTCGATTGCAATTGTAGTTAAAGCCTAATATAAAACCAAATGAAGGTAAATTATAAAGTGTGAAAGTCTAAACTCAGAGACTTACTCATAGTAAACAGGATGATCTCTTTTTATTAAATAATCCTACCTATAATCTTATGTCAGCTCTAATACATTGGAAGTGTCAATCACAATAACAACATATTAGAAATAATCCAAATTATGTTATTGCATCTTTGCGCACCACATACCTCACTAACTCTAGTTATGTTTCCATTCCTGGATACTAAACCAATGGTGAGATTTTGATCTGACTGGGCATCTAATAAAACACAAAGATATTTTGCTATTAAATGCAAATTAAGGAGAGTTCAGAATTCATCTGCTATTGGTCACTACAATTTTTCTCTTAAGCATATATTAGTATCATATTATTAATGAATACCTGGGAATTCATCTCCTGCTATAAAAGGTCCAGACACTTGAACAGTAACAACTGAATCTTTCGCGCTGTTCTGCAATTCAAAGTCTGGTGGTATTGAGTTAAGGTGTTTCACCTACATGTAGCTAACTATATAAAAAATTAATGAGAACCAGTGAAATTAATCGGGATGGGCACAGAGGGCTGCCAGAAGTTAATTTACACAACAGGGCATGCGCACAAGAACTTCAGCTGTCCTTTTCAAAAATAAACAACTTAAGCATTTCGTCTTCGGCAACACGACGGGACCCGTAAACGTTTCCTGTATCCGCTGCCATTCCCATCCTGGCCTTCCCATCCTTGTATTAAGGTCCCTATCTGCTGGGGGTAAGACTGTGATTGACAAACATTCCATCCAGGGAGGGGAAAATACATGGAGTTGCCGTAGATTAACTCACTGATGCCTATGCCGGCCATAACCGGCCGTGACAAGCATTAATTAGTCTCTGTTCCACTTTTGACGTCATCACCTTTGACCAAATTTGGCATCACTTATACTCAAGTTCTGCAGGAGGAAAGGGTCTTTCCAATGATACCCAGATCAAAGTGATTGGGTCAATTTAGAGTGAAATTTGCACAAAAATGTTTAGAAATTTGAGTGAAAAACACAGAGCAAAATTCCCCTCAACTACACTTACACGTCATTTACACGGCTAATCGGTGGTAAGTATTTCCCGTTCTATGGCGCTTTCTCACAAACTCTTGAACTGGAAGCAAGCCCAGTAGAAGGTGAACAACTGCAGAAAAAAGATAAGAGGAGATAAAGGAAAGGCCGAAAAAAGGTAAATATCCGAAAAGCCTAAAGACATGGTCGCTTTCTTGTCCAAAATTTTGATTTTTGCGTATGCCCAAGCAAAAATGTCATAAAATGCAATGCTAGTGGAAAGGAAGTCATGCTGTCTTGTTGCAAATGCCTTTTTGGGTAGATTGAAGCTGATTTACATAAAGCTGATATCCATGCTGAAAATGTCAAAAATGTCCAAAAATGCACTCTTGCCAAAAAACTCCAGGCATCAATGGGTTAAAGAAGACTTACGTGTATAACCTTTTTAATATCTCAGTCCTTAAAAATAGCATGTGAACACATTACTTCAGGCAGTGGCTCTAGCCTGGAAAAAATGAGCACATCCATACACTGAATGCAAATATGGATCGTTGGCAAAGCAAGACTTTTCTGGGGAAGCATTGTCAAAACAAAACATGGAGGACTAACTAGCCTCGCTTTCATGCAACTCATCCTGGGCACCAACAGAGTGGTCTGCCATATTTGCATTTGGTGTATCTGTTAGAGATCGAGGATTTGAAAGAAATGTCTAAGAATTTTGCAGGAATGCAATGTGGAAAAGAGGATAATAAAAGGTTAACTTGCACTAGCCTAGCTAATACAGTAGTTATAATACCAATTAGGAGGATTAAATAAGAAAGGATACATTCTGGAATGTAACGTGAGACACACAAAAGCTTGGCTGTTTCAGGAACTTCATCAGATATGACAAAAAATACCTACAATAGACACGAAAAGAAATGGCCAGTACAAATAGTGTCATCATACATGAATTTAACAAAAATAACTATTCCAAAGTCAACTTAAACTATTTTGTTTCTTTAGATCTGGCAAGAGTATTTTAATTAGTAGCACCATGAAAGCATGTTATGTGTGTAAAAGGCCATATATTATTATTATTAAGCCATAACTTAATTTAGCATACATTACCAACCTTAGTGAATTACACAATGCAATACACAGCAAAATGTGATGAGACTATATGTTCTGTAAGTAATAAACTACTGTAAATGTAAGGGGCATTCAGTGAACATGCAAATAGCACTATTGGCAAAATTGTTCAGTCGTGCAATGGTATTAATGCCGGCTGTCATTACTAGTTATTACTTAAATTTACTAGTGATTAATCCAACAACTACAGAGATGTTGAGTAATGTAAGTAGAGTAATGTAAGTAGCAAGTATATTGTAAGTGTAAATGTAAGTATAATATTAGTAATGTAAGTAGTGTAAGTGTTTCGAGTTGTAAATAAAACTGCTTAAATAAAAAAAAAAATTAATGCTGTCATTTCCAAGTAAGACAATTTATAAAAATTACATGGAATCCAAAATTCCTAAACCCTCAATTTTCGAAACCTAACAGTATCTCAAACCAAACGTAGTTTGCCAGTCTCCTCAAGCTCAGCCGAACACTGTAATAGTTTACCCCTGATTTCTCAAACTACCCAATTTTTTAAAACCACATTTTGTTTCCCTTGGGAAACTTATCACTTACTGAGAATGCAATCGCCAAAAGGAAGAAAAACCAAGGTTTGATTTTCTTGGGCACACCTCTGTCAGAGTAATAAAAAATAACATTATCATCAACTCTTCATGCAGGAACACAATTTATACAATGAAGAACAGGTAATAATTAAATATTACAAGTAAGAGCTATACAGGGAAACACACGTACATGTATGGGATGCAAATTTACCATTTTTTCTGCTTACGTGGTTGTGTTTGTTTTGCTAATTGTTCAGTCATATGAACATACAGTGATACTCTGTACCCGGCTGGGAGGATAGGAAGAGGGGTAAAAGGTTGTGGATGCTTGACATCTCTCTTAGGAGTGTGTTCAGGATGTAATAACACCCCTATTTTTAGCTGTCAAGGTAATACTTTTAGGGTTACACTCAACGAAATAATAAAAAAGACCCTACATGTATAATGTCCATACTGACGCTTGCTATTTCATGCAAGCTTGCTTTACGCCACTCTGTGAAATGGACTTGAAATGAAATGGGGTAACTGTCCAATCGGTCAGTGTAAAACACAGATGGAGGAGTGCTGAAATGCAGACCGAGGTTAAAATGCAGACTACAGGCTTTTAAAGTATATATATCAATCCATGTTATTTCCATCATTGAGTGCTAACCATATTAACAGAGCAATTCAGCCTAATCAAAGTGAAAGTCAGGTTAGCCTGAATAATGCTCCAGTTAGCCTGTTTATGGTGAGCTCTCGATGATGGAAATGGTAACACAATTCAGTTAGAAGTCTACAGTCTACCATCTGCATTTTATCCCTGATTGACAGTCCGCACCTTACCCTCGGTCTGTATTTTACCCCATGCAGTCCGCATCAAGATCACCCAAGGCCCTCGGTTGACCCATAACAGCTCATTCAATTGCAGTTAAGTATAAAGCTTAATATATACATGTACATTTAGCCACGCCTGAAAGCGGAGTTCCTGAGATGGGATGTTCAAAGCCAGATATAGACTAAACCGGGATAAGCGAATATTTTAATTTGAGTTTTGTAACTTTATGGTGAGGTTTCTCTTTATGTCGTTTGGCCTTCTGTTTTGAGTTTGAATAATCTCAAGGCCCTCAAAATACACAAAACAAAAGTAGTGAAAAACATTTGTATACAAGAAAAAATTATATTTCAGTTAACTGTTATAATCCTTAGTTAGCATCAACCGGCCTCCGAACAACCCGGCCCTGTTTACAACGAGTTCACTTGACATGAGCCTGCAACCCAATCAAAAACCAGCACTTGGTCGGCGGTCAACTTAAAAAAACACGACCTTGATGAGCTCTAAACTTGAGCCCGTAATATGGACACATACTGGTCAGCGGATAACTTGTTTTGACAGGTGTCAATTGACTGTAACATGGATGTCCAATATCAAAGAAGGATGCTAAAAACCAAGGGTGCATGTCTCAGTCAACCTATTAGCTGGAGTATGGCCGCCATCTTGCGCGATTCTGTCGTCGTCATCTTCGTCGTGCGTACGCACCTCAAGCAATACTGCTAGCCATGATAACCATGGGAAAATCAATTTTTCTTTCTGGTGGGGCTCCGCTTTGCGGTCCATCGGCCAGCCGGAGCTCCGCTATGGTACCATGTACACAAGTTAAGTTTATAACTAGTAATAATAGCGAGATGCGTTCGACGATTTGGGAAAAGGAAATAACTTTAACTGCCTGCCTGCCTTAACCTGTTTATTAAATCATAAAAAACGTGTTATCAATATATAACCCAATTTTGATATTTGAGTGTTTATAATAGATATTGGAAAAGTTTGGCGTAACAACAATTTTAATGCAGAAAAAGGTGGATAAAACACAATCACAAAATATTTGCAAAAGTTATTACTAAAAAAGTGTCTTATAATAAGTTCCAGGGCTCGAGACTAACTTTTCAGCTTGCTAGCCCAGTGGCTAGTGACAGGTTTGACTAAGTAGCCAAAACAAATTTTTCACTAGCCAGACGAAGTTACGGTAACGTGAACAAAAAATTCTCCCAGACTGACAAGTACAAAGTTTCTCACAGAACCGCCGTCAAAACTTCGGAACTGGCGCCGCCGAAAAAAAGTTGTTGTCTTTCAAAATACCAATTCACGATTTTCACGAACTAAATACTGTGCTCCACCTTAGCCCTATACGTTGCAAATATAGGCATCGATGTTATAATTATAGGCGTCGCTCAAGTTTTCGCTTCCGTGAGAATTTCTCACAGAACTTCGCTTTGAACTCGCCGCCGAAAAACAAATGCCGATTCGCGATTTCTCATGAACAAAATAATTCGTTCCATCTTAACTTTACAAGTTGCAAACATAGGCATCGATATTATATCGGCATCATTCAAATTTTCGAACGACTGCGAATTTTTTAAGTTTTTGAAAGCGTACGTGACCTCCAGGGTGCATGAAACATGATTCCTAGTCGTTCGTCGCTTTTTAACCGCGCGGCCATGGGCCGAGCGCGATTCTTGCTCGGCCTTCGGCATTCTCGTTCCCATAGCCCTTTTCTCATCTCTTAGCCGGCGGGGCCTTGGCACGAGAATCGAAGGGCTCTGGAGACATACGATTTTCCAGTCCTAGATTCTAGGACTTCCGGTCTTCATGTATGCGGTCGTGATGTTTCTATATACTGTATGGGAGTGAAAATGGCGGCCGTCGAGGATTCGAGGAATTTTTTTTCAGGCTTTTAATGGTATCACTTTGGCGAATGTCTCTGTCAGAAAGAGGTGATAAAGAACACTGTCGTTTTAAAGAAACACGCTAATTTTTTTACTTGCTTTGGCAAATCATTGATTTTTCTGTTATTGCTCTTTGTTTTTGACTCCCGACTTGGATCGACTGAATCGTTTATTTGGGTTGTTTCGCCTTTAAATGCGAGATCAGACCATGAAGCGAAAAGGTGTGCAAATCAGCTGTCCAATGGTTCCGAAAACTGAGTCACGAGGTTGAAATTAAAGATATCAAGCAATTGAAGTATCCAATAATTTTTAGCCACCCGGAAGCAATTGATGGAAAATTATAATAAGGAAGTTATTGGATTGTGAAGATGTGACGCAATATGAGAGCTATTGAAATTGATGAAGCACATCTCGTGGTAGGATGGCAAGTATTTCATATCTGTCTTGAGTTATTCCCATTTACTACAGTTAAATATAGGGATTTGTAAGGGAGCGAGTTTTTCTCAGCAAATATGCTTTGGGGGACAAAGAATGTGACAAATAAAATTTTGAACTTTTTTGAGATAGGCAACGTGTCTTTCTGTGTACAAGAAATGTAATTTAGCTTCTTTATTTAGTCTTGCTCCCCATTCTCTAATTGAGGGTGGAATTTTCTGATTAGGATTCAAATTATTACAGTGAGTGGTAGTATTGTTTGTGTGATCATCATTTGTAATCCTGTATGAGAGGCTTTCAAACAGTAAAATTAGTCTGCAACAATTTGATATACTAGTATGTACTTATGCAAAATGTGGAAATTTGATTGGCTGAGCTGCTTGCATGTTTACCACTGATCACAAACTAATTATTATAATCATTGCTAAATCAGCAAACAGTTGCATACATTGTATTTACAGGAAGAGTTTAAGGCCTGCATATTCCCATTTAGGTATGCTAGGTGCCTGCAGTTGCACTAACTGCAACAGTAGCTGAGCAAACAAAATACATCAATTCCCCTTGGAATTGTGGATCCAGAAATCATTGCAGTGAATCCCAATGGCAGAACATTTTCTACACAGGTTCAACACGACCACACACTGCTGATGACAAAGTCAAAGTGCTGCTTCTTCCATACACAGCAAAACTACAAGTTATGAGAAAGATGATGCCTCCTACTCCTACATTGTGGACATTGTATATCGACAATACAATTGGAACATTTGACCTTAAAACAGTATCCCTTGGTTGAGGATCTTCTTAACTTGACCTGAGTATTTGATTTGCATAACTACTAAAGTAAAGAGAAATATTACTTGTTTGCGAAAAGTGAAAATTTAATTGCTTTGTGCCTATTTTTAACACACATTGTATATTTTCCAATCCACTGTAAACTTTATTCATAACAATATTATTGTTTATGTGTCCTAAGTAACTATTTTTTTAAAAACCCATGAAATGAAAACATCAAGTCATTTATTTTGTAAAAGCTCAAATTGCTCCAAATGTTTTATATGAGGCTAGAAGAAACAGATATATTTTTCTACCCTCAATGTTGGTAAAAAGGTCTCTTCATTTTGGGGGATTGATCGAGAGTCTCTCACTGATTAATTGCCAGGCGGTTAACACACAAACAGAACTATCTTTATGTCTGTTTTCAGTTGCACATATAACAGAGTTGACAATTGTTAAATGTGTATAGTTTTATACAGTGACAGATTGGTTTTGAAATTGATGGTTTTTAAAAACCAAATTTCACCTAAATCAATTAATTATACCTGCAAAAGAACCACTTCCCCACTTTTTGCATCAGTATATAGCTTAAACATGGCGCTGTAGTACAGTCGTGTTATTCTTGGAAGCACTTGGTCTAAACTAAGGGGGATTTTTGTTGTGATGTTGATCGCCCTCAAAGACACATACGACCACTTTCGACACTTTCGCGGTTCACTCTTATTCGCCTCACCGTATAGTAGAATGCTGACTCGACGAAGGTGATACTACAACCTGTTGCAAGCCACAAAGAACGGAATTCTTTAATTTTCTTCACCTTTCTGTACAATGGTTCGCACAGCTTCGTTATTAAACCATCGACAAACCACGATTTCTTATCCAGTTAAAAACTCGAGCACTTTTAAAATCTCCGGCTGTAAGTGTTTGCTTCTTATCTCGCCGAAAACATCAACCAACCAAAAAACCGTTTTGTTACAACAGCGACAAGTGTTGAGCCGTGAATTTGACTGAAAATGGGGAGAATTTTCTCCCAAATCTTCCATGTCCTCCATTATTGAAGTTCACAGCTTTTCATGTTTTCGCGCCAGCAATCCGCGCGAACATTTGACTTCCGTTCAAGATTTCTTTGTTTTCAAACAGCCAATCAAAAAAATCGAATTAATTCGAAAATCCTATGTCTCCAGAGCCCTTCGATTCTCGTGCCAAGGCTCCGCCGGCTAAGAGATGAGAAAAGGGCTATGGGAACGAGAATGGCTTTACCCGTGGTTTTTTTGCCATGCCGGTGACCAGACCCAAACTTCCACTCGGCCAAATGTCGAATCACGCAACTTATGAAGTTTATTCGCTAAAAGCTGTTGGAACATTAATACACGGAAAATGTTAGGGATACTGTTTTCTTTATTGTATGTAAAATACATTTTCTTTTTGTCTTATCGAAGCGTTGGATTCGAAGAGAATATTAGATACGCTAAAAAAAGGTCTTACCTCAACTATGGAATGCGTCAGAAATTGTAACTTTCACTTTCGGTACGTGACAAATAACATCGTGGTTACTTTGCAAGTTTATTTCGCCAGAAGCGACAGTCATTAATTTATTTGCAATTGTGCGAGTATTTCTTGTGGGTTTAGGCAATTAAAGTGAATTGTTTGGCTGTTTCATCGAAGCGAGTTAAGGCTAACATGCTTTGATTTCGAGATCGATGTGCTTAATATGATATTCATCGGAAAGCAAATGCTGTGTTTTGGTAAATGTTTTTTTACGCATCGGAAAGGCAAACGCTCTGTTTCGGTAAACGTTTTCTGTATATCTGTTAATAACCAAAAAAAAAGTAGGAAAAAATTTTATTTTAGCCCCACAGGATTCATACTCACGACCTTTCGCTTGGGAGGCAGTTGCCTACTCTACTGCGCCACATCGGCATAGGTAAACTAAATAGCGAAAATTATTAATTACTTTTCTTTCGATAAAAACGCTGGATTGCTCGTGTAAAAAGATAATTTGGTAAATAAAACCAAATTATCTTGTAATACTCCCCGCCGACGCAGCACCACAGTTTCTTTAGAAACTTAGGCCCAGTTCAGACGTCGTGCTTCTGCCGTGCCGAACTAAACTCAGGAATTAAGTTCGACAAAAGCACGGCAGAAGCACGGCGTCTGAATCAAACTTTTGAATTAAGTTCGGCAAGCAATTAAGTTCGACAAGCTCTGCCGTGCTACACGACTCTGGCACGACAGCGATTCAAACGTCGTGCTTCTGTCGCGCCAAACTAAATTCATAAATTATGTTAATATGTTTTGGCGAGATTGCGTTCCCTCGGGGAGTTAGGAGGAGTGTTAGTTAGAATTGTTGCGAGGCTTCAGTAAACCCTGAATTTGATTCGACTCTGGCACGACGTCTGAATCAGAGAAAATTTCCTGCCGTGCTACAGTCGTGCTAAATTGCAATTTAGTTCGGCACGGCAGAAGCACGACGTCTGAACTGGGCCTTACCCCCTTTATTCCTGTAAAAGAGTCGCGCGAAATTACTGTTTGTGGTGATTAAGGGATGTGCTGTCTACAGTAATCAGTGAATCATTAAGGACTGTTTTGGAATGTGCACTGCTTTGCGACTGAGGTGCTAAGAAAACAGTTAAATTTTAAAAGCGCGGTTATAAGATCTAAAAGATATTCTTGTTAACCGCGCGGCCATGGGTGGAACGCGGTTCTTGCTATGCACGGGGTTTATTATTATTATTATTATTATTATTAACCGCGCGGCCATGGGCCGAGCGCGGTTCTTGCTCTGCACGGGGTTTATTTTATTTTATTTTTTTTTTTGTCATGTCGGAGAGCTGAACCAGCTCTCTGCTCGGCCAAACTTTGAATCACGCAACCGGTAATGTTTATTCGCCGAAAAAAAAGCTGTTGAAATATTACCACAAGGACATTTGCAAGGATAAATAATGTAATTTAGGACCTGTTGCTGGCTACTAAGGCTGAAATTATCTAGAGTTAAGCTTTATTTTTGTTTTGCTTGCATGTTCACTTTCGAAGGGAATATTCAATGCGCCGGCTAAAGAAGGTAGTCAGCCATGGAATGCGCTGATGCTGATAAATATGACCGTATTTACTGCAATGCCCTTACGGTGATAAATAAGATCGTGTTTACTTCGCCAGAAGCATTTTCTGGGAAAAAAAATATAACCTCGGCACTCGTCAAAACCTTTGCAAATATATATTCGTTTGAAAGGTCAATTCTCCTTCGAGCTACAGGTAAACAAAAATCTCCGATTACCAATCACGCAACCACGCTATGCAAAGAATGTGAAATAAAATCTCTTTCAATCCAGGCACTGAGCTTGAATCACGCAATCTCTATTGTTTCCAATGGGTAATGTTTACTCGCAAAACGCTGTTGCTAAATACTTAGAAAACAGTTCAATTTTAAAAGCGCGGTTAAAAGTTGTTTTCAACTTCTTGTTATTATTATTATTATTATTTTTTTTTTTTTAGTTTTTGTGTCGAGAGGCCCAAACTCCACTCGGCCAAACTTTGAGTCACGCAACCTGTGATGTTTATTCGCCAAAAGCTGTTGAAACATTAATACACGGATATTGCCTGAGAGCTGGAAATTGAATGGGAACATCTTTTTCGAATTATTCTTAACTGATTTAGACGAAAACATGACCTCAGCGGGCTACAAACGACACAAAAAGGAAGACAGCAAAACAAGCTCTGATAATTAGTCACCTCGTGGCGTTTCGCACGCAAAACGAAAATACAACTTAACTCTGGATAATTTCAGCCTTAGTAGCCAGCAACTGGTCCCAAATTACTTTCTTTATCCTTGCAAATGTCCTGACTTCCATCGCCGGACGTTTCTGCCCCAATTTGAACCAAATAAATATCCTCCGCGACCGGAAGCCATTATCTCTGCTTGCATATTTAATTAGCTAACATTTTGTGTCGAGAGGCCCAAGCTTCCAACGTCCGCTCGGCCAAACTTTGAGTCACGCAACCTGTGATGTTTATTCGCCAAAAAATACACGGATAATGTTATGTGGTGTTTTGCTTATTGCGTGTAAGATATATCTTCGTTTGGTTTTATGGAAGCTTTGGATTCGAAGGGAATACTAGTATGCTCGAATAAGGCTAACATACTTTGATACAGCGTCGGAAAGGCAAATGCTGTGTTTCGGTGAACGTTTTCTTTATATCCGGTCGTAAGAAGAAGTAAAAAAAGTTTTTCTTTACTCTGCTGCGCCACAATGGCTTAAGATGACATGGCGGTGAAATATATTCAATATATTCCTTTTGACAAAGAAAAAGACTGCATTGGAATGTGCAATGCGTTCCCACTGTAGTGCTAAGAAAACATTTAAAATAGCGCGGTTATAAGTTGTTTTCAACTTCTTGTTAGTTTTTGTGCATGCAAATTAAACTCATTTCCACGTGAATGAAATCTCATTTTCATATGAAAGGATGGGCACCAAGACTCGCTTTGAGAAAGAGGCTAAAGGTAATTCGGAAATGGCCTATTACAGGCCAAACTTCCAGTCGAACAAATGTCGTCACCAAATGATGTCATCATCAGCCAATTACAGGCCATTTCTCAGTTCTTTTCGTCATACCTCCCCTCAGGAAAGTTTTGTCTAGTTAGCGAATTGAATATTCATAGTCGGCGAGAAATAATTGGGCCAAAATCCCTCGGAGATGGACGTCAGGACATTTGCAAGGATAAAGAATGTAATTTAGGACCTGTTGCTGGCTACTAAGGCCGAAATTATCTAGAGTTAAGCTGTATTTTCGTTTTCCTTGCATGTTCACTTTCGAAGGGAATATTCAATGCGCTAAAGAAGGTAGTCAGCCATGGAATGCGCTGACGGTGATAAATAAGACCGTATTTACTGTAATGCCCTTACGGTGATAAATAAGATCGTGTTTACTTCGCCAGAAGCAATGGTGGAGTTTTCTGGGAGAAAAATATAACCTCGGCGCTCGTCAAAACCCTTGCAAATATATATTCGTTTGAAAGGTCAATTCTCCTTCGAGCTACAGGTAAACAAAAATCTCCGATTACCAATCACGCAACCACGCTATGCAAAGAATGTGAAATAAAATCTCTTTCAATCCAGGCACTGAGTTTACTTTGAATCACGCAATCACTATTGTTTCCAATGGGTAATGTTTACTCGCAAACGTTGTTGCTAAATACTAAGAAAGCAGTTAAATTTTAAAAGCGCGGTTATAAGTTGTTTTCAACTTCTTGTTACTAATTAAGGGCAAAACAAACAAAAAAGTCAATCATTCTGTCGCATTTTAGTAATTTAACTTTCTTAAAATTATATATGATATTTTTGGAAAAGGAAGAACTCGTTGTAGTACTCTGTTTTGTTAATATATAGAATGTATCAAAAATATTGTAAGAGCATTGTAATATTGTAATATTGTAACTAAGTGCATCAAGATAAGATGAGAGACCCTGGGAACGAGGTTGAAGCACATGGTCAATGGCAATGACATCATTCGCCCCTGAACAATTCTTCGGGGGGGCCAAATTGGTGTCGATGAAAGTTCCAAAATTCTCGAATGCGACCGCATTATGAAGGTGTTCTTTGTCGAACGCAATAAACTAGCTTAAACTCTTTGTTTTGCAAAATGCTACTCAAACGCGCTAAAGTAAGATTTGTAAGGGCTTGAATTTTAAGAACAGAGTCTAGTTTCAAAATAACTTGTCTAGAAATCGGTAGCTAGAAATATGAGAACTTACCTAATATGTTTCCAGAATGGTACGACCTCAGCTTCAAAAGAACTCGAAGAACCGGAAGGGAATACAATAGACATTGAAAGTTCAGTTTGGTTATTTCCATTGTGGTTTTCACGCGTAATCAAAGGTTCATTTTCTGTAGAAACTTCCTCTCCTCTTCGAATTGTTTCAATGTCGGGACTAAGTGACCGTGGAGAGTAAAAACTTGGGCTGTCTGTTCCACTTATCGATTGGTAAGAACGACAAGGGCTGTTTGGAGACGAGTCAGTGACTGCATAAAATCCCCGTGACGCCATCTTCTGCAAGAAAGTCTGTGAAATATTCGATTCATAAAATGGTTACGAAACGACGTTTGTCGCTCATTACTTCGGTTCAGCGTTTAATTTACGAAGCTGATCGGTTTCCAGGAAACAAACGAGTTAACTTCCACGACGTGCAGCCGGAAATGAGTCGAGTCTGCAAGGATTGC
Source organism: Micromussa lordhowensis (assembly GCA_964020085.1). Taxonomy (NCBI): domain Eukaryota; kingdom Metazoa; phylum Cnidaria; class Anthozoa; order Scleractinia; family Lobophylliidae; genus Micromussa; species Micromussa lordhowensis. The sequence goes on along the minus strand of OZ026603.1, from coordinate 27,961,444 downwards.
CGCTGTCATGTTTAGGCATGGCCAACCTCTGGGAACGAGATTGCGTGACATATATGCGTGACATGTAGTATGTAAGAACTTCGCTATCGTCTTCTGCTATTAAAACTGTATTCTAATGCTCATCTATGATAATTCTTGCAGAACAAAACATACAAAAGACAACAAAGAAGAACTCAAGTTTTCACATCACTCACTTCCGCAGTGGTCGCGCTGTGCATAGCGTGAAAATTAGACAAAAGCACAACGTTACCTAGCAACCACTGTATGGCGTTATATCTCCGCCAAAATTCAACTTTCGCCTTGTGATGTTTAATTCACATTTCAACTTCGCACTCTACGAGTCGACATTGTAGTTTTACAATACAACATTTAAGTTTCGTGATGCAAAATTAGAGTTTTTCAGTGCAATATTGTAGTTTCCTCATACGACGTGCAAGGTTTTACTTTTACAGAGCAACCTGAGAACATCATTCGCAGTTCCGTCTTCAATATTCTTACTTTATCGTTTGATGTTCAAATTTGACAGTGGTAGATTGAAGTACGTCGACGCGATATTCAAGTGTCACCATGCGACATTTAAAGATCTGTCAATCACATTTCATGTTCGGTGCATGTCATTCCATATCCCAGCACCTTCGTGCTACATTCAACTTTGATCATTTTATGCAAGTTTGAACGTTCGTCACGCTTGAGTGGTTTACCTTTTGCACACGATACCGCTGTAGTATAGCGGGCTCAACCATATCATGTGTATTCTTCTTCTTGGCGGGAACGCATCAAAAAATGGCTTTGGAAAATCAGAACGCAACGAGTACCCTCCGTCGAGTTGCTGAGCAGCTCATTTCGCTGGCAAACCAAGGTGAGAGTCCCGAACAACAGCAAATGCAGTCTTAGAAACCTTTAAGTACATGAAAAACGCGCCGTATTTGAGTGATTTTAACGCCAATAACAGCATGACAGGGACAAATCCTACATACATGCAAGCTTAAATTTCTTTTGTTATAGCTGTCAATAATTATATTTTAAAAAATTACTTTTCTGCAATGAATTTATTACGAAGAAAAGGCAATTAGGATTGTTGATCGCCCTCGTCCTCTTCGTTGAGACATTCACTGAGCTTTACAGAAAGCAGCTAATCACACCCATTCGTGACATTTTTACCAAGCGGAAAACAATACAGATTTTTCCTAAGACTGCTAAGCTATATTATTATTCCAAAACTTTTCACATTTGCGAATTCTTACATGTGGTTAGCCTTTCACAATGCTAGACTGACAAAATTAATGTCATTGGCTTGGGCTACCCGTAAACTGGAGGGGGGTGGGGGGGGGGGGTGGGGAGGGAGGGCGGGAAGGCTCCGCCTTGAGGTGCGACCCTTACCCTTTAATATACCATTTTCGGCAGAAAAGATACCGCTTTGTTATACCTTCCATTGAAAAATAGTACCCCTTTCACAAACCTACTTAAAGGAGAATGGAAGGCGAGAACCCAATTTTTAGAAAGTCCTTTTTACGAAAGCACATGATACGTCGTAATCGAATTGCTATGTTTTAGGATGTGAACTTACCTTTTAACCTGATTGTAACAACAAAAAGCTCCGTGACAGAACAATTTGAACGTCCGCCATTTTGGAAGCCATATTGAAGGCTTGGGCGCATAGCATGACGTCACTGCGCACATGAGAAAAACGCGCGAATTTCGAGAAGACAACATCAGCTCCAAAATGGTGGAATGTGCTGTAGTTGGCTGTTCAGACAGAACACCTAGAGATTCCAAAAGAGGGATAAGTTTTCATCACCTACCCTTGAAAAATAAACCACTTCTTAAGGAGTGGCTACAGAAGTTTCATTCACCTGAAATTTTATTTACGGCTTCCTCGATCTCCTTACAGCATAAACATTCTTTCTCTTGTTGTCCTTCCCAGTTTGCACAACACTCGCATACACACCACAATGTATTTCCCCTTCGGTGCTCATCTTGTCTCTCGTGAACACTGTCTTCCTCTGACTCCGAACTGTCTCGCATGGGTTCAAAAGAGTACGGCTCGATCTCAGCCATAATCCAAGCAATCCAAGCGGTTTCGACACGATCCGATCACACAAAATAAAAGGCACCTGTGCGCAGTGACGTAACAACATGGCGGCGGGCATTCCTTTTATGGAAGAAACCGGATGGAAAGATGTCCAAAATGGCGGACGTTCAATTTTGAAAAATGACCACGGATTTTGAACTCGTTTCGTCACTTTCTAGAGGTAAAATTTACTTTTCTTGCTTTTTACTTCAAATCTAAGCTATTTCAATAGTTTTAAGCTTCCATATAAAATATGACTCCTAGCCTTCCGTTCTCCTTTAAGCTTCGCTCAGTAAGCTTAACTTAAAACAGTACAGTCATAATGCATGTGTGTTGGAAATATTTCAATGAAAGGCCCTTTTAAATACCTGAAGGACATATTTCCCTACCCTTTCATACACCTGAAGCATGAGAAAGGTACCTCTTTCGGGCAGAGTTTCCCAGTATAGGCCATTATAGGAGTCCCTCTGTCCCGGCCTGTGATGGTTGTGATATGAGACATAAATTAATGTCCTTTTCAAGATTATTTTTGAGTTTGTATTTTGTTTTGCCATAACTAAGAAAGCTCTTTCTATCATAAGCCACGATGTGCACACCCTTTACCTTTGCTAGACCTGGAGTCTTTAATGATTCATCACCAGCCCTTATGTCAGTCACTATTTGGTAATAATTTAGAGGACAGCAACCACCGTGTCCATCATTTGCTCCCTCTTCTTGTTCAAAATACACTCTCAGCATACCAGAACTTTTGATGTTAAGTTTAAAACATGGGAATGTGGGGCCAGTACTAGTTTTGTTACTTATTTTCAATGCCTGTGGGTTAAGTCTTCAATATTGCCATTAGCAAGCAAAGTGAAATGATAGGTTCATCCAGCAGTCCAATTCCTGTTGATTTCATGCCTGGTCCATCAAGTGCATTAACAGATAGTGAACAGCTCAACCAGTTGGTAGAAATGTTTCCGAATTCTAGTGAGGGTGACTTAAGAGTTGCCTTAACTACACATGGAACAGTTTCCAGAGCAGCTCTGTCATTATCAAACAGCATGGTTGATGCCGTAGATGGTGACAGTGACAGTGAACTTGGTGAATCAGTATTTCTTCCCAAAGATACCAAAACTGATCAAGTTCCATCTTTGACATCTTTATTGGAGAGGCTTCAGAAAAAAATGAGCAATGAAAAGGAGAAGTTGAAAATTGATGAAGAGGACTTACTTAATGATGCATTAGCATTTTATAAAGACTCCGATTTTGATGCAAGCAAAAAGTTGCGGGTTATTTACAATAATCAACCTGCTGCAGATACTGGTGGGGTTACCCGACAGTTTTTCACCCAGCTACTTCGGCAGATTTCAGATGAATTTTTTGAAGGTGATGGGTACAAGCGCCCTATTTACAATTCACAGGTTGTGGCATCAGGAATGATGAAACTGTGTGGCACAATTATTGTGCACAGTATACTACAAGGCGGACCAGGTTTGCCCATCTTTTCACCATCAGTTTATTACTATCTTGCCACAGGAGATAGTGACGCAGCCATAAAAAGAATGACTGTTAATGACTGCTCTCTACGAGTGCAATCCTACATAAATGAGGTAAGTGCAAGTGCTGTATCAATTAAATGTGTGGTGGAAACATTTGTGCTAAAACATTAAAACACATGATATTTAGTTCACTGAAATATGAGACAGTCTCAAGAGTAAATAGCTTGTATTATTTTTATTTAAATACCCTCCCCCCCCCCCCCCCCCAACACACACACCAAAAAATGTATTTCATTACGGGATTGTGAGTGTACATGTAGTCACTTGAGGAATAATAATATTATTATTAAACCCCAAAGTTGGCACCCGACCAGTCCTTTAGCCCCTTTTCAACACTTTGGTATCAGCACTGCATTCATGTCCTTCACATTGTCCTTTATTCATTTGAAATGACATGGTACTGATGGGAATTTGTTGGCCACTAAAGTTTCCTTGACAGTTGCTTTTTTCTCATGACCATTGACTTTGATTCAGAGCAATGCCATAATAGGAGGAAATTTCATGCTATTAATAAGTCATCATTTTATTTTAAAATAACCTGTAGGTTATCTCAGCGGTGGACATATCAACTGTCAATGAGGAGGAAACTATGAATATTCTTTCAGAATGTGGCTTAACCATGCCCTTGACGGTAAGGAAATGTCTCCTTCTAATGACCTTGTTGTTTTTAATAGTCACTTTTATTATCTGTAAAGTTATGCATATACACTGTACAGATATGATTTTAAATACAGCATATGAAAATACATTAATTTTACCTGAGTTGTTGCAAGTTTTAAAGAATACATTCATTAATCTTTCAGAATAACAACAAGGTGGATGTTATGAAAAGCATCATAGTTCATGATTCTATTGGGAAACCGAAAATTGTACTGGATCAGCTGAGGGAAGGGTTGCATACCTTGGGGTTTGGAGACGAAATGAAGAAATATCCCGACATATTCCAGCCATTGTTTGTCTTTGCTGAGGCAGATTTAAAGGGAATGCTTGTTGTTGATGTACTACGTTTCCCAGAGTGCATGAACAGTGATGAAACAAACACCCGCAACTTTCTTACAGCCTATTTATCAGAGGCAGGACAAGAAACTCTGGAAAACTTCCTAGTTTTTACAACAGGGGCACCATCTCTGCCCAACTTTGGCCTCGGAAGCATCGAGGTAAAATTTGATGAAGTTCCCTCCATCTTTGCCTCTACATGTTTACAGGAAGTCACCTTCCCCAGAACCTTCCCTGATGAAGCAACATTCACATCTGCACTGGATGCTGTTGTAAACACAGTGGCAAAGTCATTCAACTGTGTTTGATAGCCATAAACAACACCATACTTTTGGGTTACTACATTATATTTTATAATTATTTTTAATTTTTTGACACATTTTGATAACACAGCACGCAAACAAATGGTAAATTTGATTTAATGTTTTGTATAACTGTGCATGGTAAATATTACCTATTACTAATTACCAAATCAGTGGATCGCAATTTCCGCGTGTTTTGATTGGCTCCTGTAACTCAGAATATCCATGGCTATTCACTGTTTTGCAAAGAGAGAAAAAATGGTATCACATTTTGCTAAAGTTTCAGAAGAAGTAATTAAAAAAGTATTTTCATCCAGCTGATTTGGTAAATACTAAAACAACTATCCCCTCATGGTCGGTGAATAGCAGTAGATATAATACTTTGATGCTGCATGTCTTGGTATACACGGTATATCCACCTCCCCTTCGGGGGAGAGTTGCATACTATTTAATATATATTTTTCTTTTCCCTAAATTGTTGTAGATGTACAAAGCAGAAGACCATCAGGTTCTTGAGAACTGACTTTAAGAACACTTTTTGAGAAAACAATATAAAATTGCATTTCTCCTGTGTTTATGTTCCTTACCCCAAGTATATTCTTTGCCTCACACACAATACAATTGCCTCAGATAACCATCATTTGCTTTTTTATACATGTAGTTTTGTAGCAGAATCACTCATTAGAATATGTTTCTCACTAGCGTATAACAATGGGTTATATGCATAACATTTTGCAAGGCATCTATCTAATAATTATTCTACAAGTACCACTGATTTCATATTAATTTTTACTACAGGTTACAAATGCTAGTTTGGAATCAATTTTTTTTATACAGTGTAATCAACTGATATGACTTGTGTGATTTGAAGCATAAAATGTATAGGGCTGGTTATTTACATTAAGTCCAGCATAGACTGCAGTGTACAAAAATACATTTTCTCTACTTCTTTGTAGATATGCCAGTGTATAGTAAACTGTTGTTCCAAGATAATAGATGCTTGTATCCTCTGCTCTACTTTCTGTGCCTGCACTTTGCACAGTCAAGAGCCTTTATATCCTAGGGTGAGCCATAAAATGACTTAATTGGAACACGGTTTTGTTGAGCACAAACTAAATGCCATTTGATTAACCAGCTGCCCATTGGTGTGAAGGCAGTCTACCGGTTATGCGTTAAAAAATGTTGTTGTTACTGTTGGTTAAATTAAACTAATGTTGAAATAACCACCAGCTCGAGTTTATGAATGTGTTTAAACATAGTTAACTATGGTTCAAATGAAGAGCTCCATACTTTTCTCAAATATGGTTTTGGCTGAAAGTTAAGGCCCACTTAAACGGTTTCAACATTTGTTTCAACATGCGTTCAACACTTTGTCGAACTAAATGTCGCGTATATTTGAACAGGCCGTCCAACATTGTTAAAAGCGTAAAAATTGTTGAAAGCTTGTTGAATCAAGTCTAAATCGATTTAAACTGTCATTCAACATCAGTTCAACTTTTCCTTTATTCTTGAAAATGTTGAATGGTATTGAAGCCATTTGAACACTTCATTCAAGAATTGTAGGACACGCATGCTCACATCAGGCCACAAAAGTCTGGTTTCTAGTTCTTAGTTCCTCGCAATCAAATTTCTGTAAGTGTTGTTTCCTTTGTTGGCTCAATGTTGGAGCTGTTTGAATACATTATTTTGTTGTTGCATCCAACATTTGCCCAATATCCGTTGAACGAATGTTGGTCAAATGTTGCAACCCTTTAAATGAGCCTTTTTTGTTGCTGCTCCCATACAAATGTTGATTTGGAAACAACTTCTTGCACTCCATGGATGTGTCTGATTTTAAAACAAGAGTAAAGGTAGTTAAATACTCCAAAATAGTGATTATTGTTCCTGTTAATAAATTAAATTAGTTTTTTCTAGAATGATAGTTTTTGAGCTTAGGTTTTTCAGAGCCTACATGTGATATTGATCTTTAATATCTTTCTTTTACTTCAATTAAGTTAGCGTTCCTGTTCTGATGTATGTTTATTACTGCTGGTTATGTAACAAGTTTGTTACTTTTGCAACAGTGTCATTAAAGGTGTATACTCCATAATTTCCATCATCAACTGCTATATCTATTTGTTGCATTAACACCTGCAAGTTATCATTATCCAGTGGGCAAGTTGTGTCTGGAACTTCAACCAAGTTGTCACTTTCTGTGTTTACTGGCCCATCCCAGTCAATTCCATACTGATTGAATTCTTCCTGCAATCAGATTCAAGCAGAGTATTTAAATACCTTTTTACATAATTCAGTTAATAATCTGAAGTACTATTTTACATCACATAATTAATTTTCACAACAAATTTGCACTGCAAGTAATGGTCACTGGTCAAGAAGGCCCTTAGAAGGATTCAGTGTGAATTTTACCTCTGTAAGTGGATCTTGTACATTGCTGCTGAGGAGAGTTTGTCCAAAGTTTGTCACGTGCAACCCACTAATCCAAAGTTGCATTGGAGATTTGTTTTTCTGAGTCCGGATTGGGTGGTGAATCCATGCAGCTTTCCATGTTTCCAAATGTTTGTTGATCATGGGAAGGTACACCAAGTGTAAGCACCACATGTGTACATCATTATCAGGGTCAAGATAATTACTCATTTCAAGATATTGAAATATTTGGTAAAAAAGGGAGAGACAACCAGCATATATATCTCTCCAGAGTCGCTCTATCCTTTGGTTGTGGGTACTTCTGCCTGTGGTTTTAATAACAGGAGTAACACTTACTTCATTTTGTATTTACTATTTTAAATTTTAGTTTTTTTTGTTTTCAGCAGCTATTATTTTCATGTTTTAGATCAAGAAATAATCTAAGCAATACGAGACAAGAAAAGAGAAAAGAAACTAGTTTGAACCTTAACATAACCAACTTTTCCAAGACTTCAAGTGCATCCACTGACCCCCCAACCCCAATGATTTTATTAAAAACAAACGTGCATCAGGTTTTGGCAAAGTGTACAAAACACAAATTTCCACATTGTTGGGGGTGAGGGGATAAGAAACTTTTATTTTGACTCCATGAATTGCCCCAAACCTCCATTGCAGAGAATGTTATAGTGGGATTAAGGTCTTGTGGTTCATATATTTAGTTTTGTCCCTGTTGGCTAATCAGGGGCACCCAATGACTATTTTCTAATATATAGATTTAGCCAAGCCTAAAAGCGGAGCTCCGTTTTGGCCTGGCTTGAGCCTGCGATCCAATCGGAAACCAGAAGCTGGTCAGCAGTTAACTTAAAAAAAAAGGTGACCTCGATGAGTTCTAAACTTGAGCCTGCGATATGGTCACCTGATACTGGTCAGCGGATACCTTGTTTTGACAGGTGTCAATTGACCACAACAAGTTGTTTTTACTTCACAAAATGCGGGTGGCCATTCGTTGTCGCGCCAAAACAAAACTTATGACATTTCCCATCTGCTTACATGAAATGTGTGTACGGGCGGGCAGGCGTACGCTACGTCATAACCAAATTTTCTGGGGAGGATAGTTTACCAAAATTTCTTACCCATGGTGCTCCGCTTTGCGCGCGCGAGGAGCTCCGCTATAAAATGCCTGTTTGAATGAGCAAAAAATTATTGACTAGAAATTTCTACAGCTTGAGAAAATTTCTGATGAAAGTTACCCTAAGAAATCCGAACAGGTAAATATTATTTAGGGCAGCTCTAAATGACAGAGAAATTCATTTTAGACACATCTGGCATATTTGCAAAGATTCCATCGTTGGGTGCCCTGGGCTAATAATTATGTTATGAATGAGTTTGGTACGAATCACAGAACATTACCGGCTATGATACTCCCTCGACTTGGTCCTCTGTGTGGATGATTTAACATAAACCACCCCACGTCATAATTTTCTCCACCTTTATCACTGCGAACTCTTGAGGGTAAACCATATTCTTCGACAGCTTGACTAAAAAGCCTAAAAACTGTCGAGGCTTTGTTGTTTGAGGATGCAAACAAATATACTGGTAGTCGTGAAAAGCCATCGATACCGGCATGAACAACAATTCTCCATCTGAAAATTGTTAATATTAATTTATATTAATGAAAATTAATAATGATAACTATTCCATTTAGACCCAAAACCATTGAGGACACAAGTTCCATAGGAAAAGAAAATCTGGCACGGGAGACAGTAATTAGTGGGTTTCTAACTGTAAATCAACATTCCTGAAATGTTTTAGGTGTTCACAGTATTATGTTGTTCCAGAAAATATCCATACCTACTCCAAGAAGGGTATTGGAAATTCTGAGGGGGAGGAGAGACATTAAACTGGAATTTCCAGTGGGGAGAGTATGGATATTTTTTGGAACCACACATTCTCAGTTTCACTGTACAAAGTCTAGTACAACTATGATTTTTTTTAGATCTGATCATCACTACTTGCAACACAATACCAAAATTACTGGTGACTAAAACATTGACTGTCAATAGACAAAATTTGTACCTGATGAGTTTATGATTACCATCAATGTGCCACAGCGCAAGAGGTCCGGGCACCCAGTACTTTCGCCTTCGAATGGACTCACTCCACCTCTGGTGTACGCCACTGGGATCTGTCCTAAGCAAAGACTGTCGAACTCTTTCCCACTGTACTCTTAATCCTTTACCTCTTAAGTAGCCCTTCAACATTCTTAGTCCAATTCCAGGATGCTCTCTCTGTGCCTCTCTCGTTATGTTGTCCAAATCTGTGTCACTGATGTTGCTGTATGTACCTTTAAAGAACTCAAATGAGGGTTTGCCAAAAACATGGAATCCGGACTGCGGAATTGAATCCAGAATCCGGAATGGGCATCATTAGAATGCTTACAATCTTCCTATTATATTAGCCTTCACAACTATACAAGAGAGACAGTTAATTTCAGAAGAAAAAAAAAAATTAGGACTTTGGGTGAATGTAGCATGTTTGGGTCTTATGCAGCTGGCCAGAAAAAATATAGTAACAGTAGGGGTAGTTTTGAAACCTCGGTGGAAATCAAACTCTGCATTGCAGGGGAAGGGGGAGGGGCAAGTCATATTAAAAAATGTTAGGGGCGGACCATTGGAAAACGTTATGGGGGAGGGGGTGGCAGGGAATTTTTGAGTTGCATGAATGTATTTTTTCATTAACAACTTTCATCAAAATGTTAGCTTCCCGGGATGCATGATCTTTTCCTATCAATTTTCCCTTGCACTGATATTTTTTGTAATACCCCTCTCCACCCCCCCCCCCCCCCCGCCCCAACCATGAAGTTTCTAATGGTCCTTATCAAATTCGCATGCAAAGCTTTCTGTAATGCTATTTTGAAACGGTAATGTAGCAGTTGTTCGTAAGGTCTTTTCTTATTGGATGCTTGAAACAATGGACTTCAAAAGTCACTATTGTTTTAGCATTGCTTGGGGTTTGGGTGGCGAACCAATTGCCTTAGGATCTTACGGCAGCTGCTACATGACCCATTTTGAAAACTGTCCCATGAGAAGGGTCTGCTTTGAATCTTTGATTGCCATTAGCTCTCTTCGGCATGCCAATTCCAGAATTTATGCGGTAAAAAATAAATTAAATAATTGTTATCAATTAATAAAAAAAAGAGACTGGAAACTAGGCTTGGATAAATTCTACTTGCAAAATGGCTTATTCTGCCTGCCAGCAGTGCTTGTAAAAATTGCTTATTCTGCTCGAAATTCCGCCTGCAGAATTTACCCAAGGCAACTGCAAATGCGAGTCTCAAACAACCTGAATAAAGAATTGAGACTTTAAGACATGCTGTTGCCTTGAAATAATGAGAGACTCATGCAATATTTTTTTCTGGCCAGCTGCAAAAGACCCCCACATGCTACATGTATCCGTCGTACTCACAGTCTTTCTTTCTTCTGAAATTAACTATCTCTCATATATAGTTATTAAGGCGAAGATAATAGGAAGATTGTAAGCATACCAATAATGATCATTTTGGATTCTGAATTCCGGATTCCGGATTCCGGATTCTTCATTCGCTATTTTAGGCAAACCCCTCAAATGATGTGAGCAGATTTTATTTTCCTCGAATCCCAGTCATACTATAAGGAAGTAGTTTTTTATTTACACAAGCTTAAATGGCTTCAAGATTTTCAGTACCTGAAACTGAGAGCCCATATTTTGCCATCCTTCTCTCGATGGTACGCGTGGATACCTTTAGTAGCTGAGCAATGACAGGCACTTGAAAGCTCTGTTCAAGAAGCATAGAGAGCTGCTCTTCTTTTATCTCAAACGATGGTCGTCCAGGCCTTCCAGAATGTATTCGAGGAACAGTTTCGAAGGCGAAAAGAGAAGCAGGAGACTCTGAGTCAATGTTGTTCAGGTGTACTACGGTTTCCCCCAAAAGGCGAACGATTTCCTCAATTTCTGAAAATCCACTATCTATATTCACTACTGTCCGAGCTACATAATCAAGCCTTAACACTATTCCATCAATTTCGTAAGAAGAAATTGGATTTTCTAGAACTTCTATAGTTTGTTGTACAATATCGTGCAGTATCCGGAACTCCGCCATGTTGATGCGTTCCCGCCAAGAAGAAGAATACACATGATATGGTTGAGCCCGCTATACTACAGCGGTATCGTGTGCAAAAGGTAAACCACTCAAGCGTGACGAACGTTCAAACTTGCATAAAATGATCAAAGTTGAATGTAGCACGAAGGTGCTGGGATATGGAATGACATGCACCGAACATGAAATGTGATTGACAGATCTTTAAATGTCGCATGGTGACACTTGAATATCGCGTCGACGTACTTCAATCTACCACTGTCAAATTTGAACATCAAACGATAAAGTAAGAATATTGAAGACGGAACTGCGAATGATGTTCTCAGGTTGCTCTGTAAAAGTAAAACCTTGCACGTCGTATGAGGAAACTACAATATTGCACTGAAAAACTCTAATTTTGCATCACGAAACTTAAATGTTGTATTGTAAAACTACAATGTCGACTCGTAGAGTGCGAAGTTGAAATGTGAATTAAACATCACAAGGCGAAAGTTGAATTTTGGCGGAGATATAACGCCATACGTAACCTTCATGTTTAATGTTGGAATGTTTCAAAACCTTTGATCGCCGTCTTTATGTGAAACGGCGACTGATGGAAGTCTGTTACAAGCGAGTGTAAATTGATCCATCTAATTATATTGATTGTTTGTTATTTATTTTAGCGTCTGGGATAAGAAAGAAGCAGTTTCCATGGACCACATATAGTAGAGATTATGTGGGAGTCACTGGAACTCCATCATATCCCCAAAGGTAACTGGAAGACTTTAATACTCAATAGTCAATCGTTTGACCGATTATACGGCGAAGTCAAGTCATCGCTAGAAGAGCAAAATAATAATTTGTGTTTAAAACTACGGTTCGTGACATTTGTACATTTGCCGTTCTCTGTTCGGTCTCTCGACCTTTTTGTTGCTTCACTCGTGTTTATGAAGGGCACTTCATGTTGTGTTATAAAGAGGAATTTTTAGTAGAGCTCAGCCGTTAGACTGTGCTATAGCAAATTTAGAGGTCACTGGTCTGCATAGTTTCCGCTGTTATCGGCACGTCGCTTTGCAGAGTTTGTTTTGCCATGTGTTTATGCATTGCTTAGGCTCATTTCTAATGCAAGATATATGTCTCCAAGAATATGCTTTCGAGGGACGAGAAATAAAATTTACCGTGAATATGTTGCTCACTTGCATCATATAGTGTGATGCCGAGCCCGCCTGTTTGATTAAACTGCATGCAAGTACAGTATGTAGATTCTTATCACGGATATCATATTTGTCCTCTTATGTTATTCTTCGGAGACGCCGTAGCTTTACTTCGAGAAAGCTAAACGTTTGTCTAGAGTCGTTCTTACGTTTCTTGCATATATTTCCCTGCTAGCAGGGAATGCATATATCTGATCGAGCTCAGATAAGTTATATTTCTCGCGCTCGATGTTTAGGTTTATCTTTTGTTCGTTCTCACACCACATGATTCAAATGTAGCTGTTTACGCGCAAGTCTGTTGACTGTGTTGCGTGTTCTATATGCCCATGGACGTTGCCTCTAGGACTTGATCTTTCATGATACTTATCAGGGGGCAAATCACAACAACAATCGAGCCTTTCTTTGCGACTGGAAGAAGTTGAAATATCAGGCTCTTACCAAAGCCTGTTGGCAAATCTCCTAGTAGATCTCCTCCGCGCATTAACTGTAATATTGCAGATTTCTGTTCTTCCTTCAGTTCTCTATCAAAACCCTTCTGGGCCAAGAAATCGAGAGCTCTCTGTAAATCTTCCTCGTCATTCGCCATCTTGAAATAGTCAATGACCAGCAAGAGTCGGGTTTCAATCATCTGTCCAATTTTGAACCAATCAGAGGCTCCGTTGGCTGGTGAACGGAGTATTTGAGATTCACAATGGTTGGATGCAAGCGTTCCCTTCTCTCCTCTCCCCCTCCCCCTCGCTTCATTTTTTGCACTCTCCCCATTTTTCGCGCGGCCAAAACTCGTTCGCTCGCCGATCCTGGGTTTTCCTTTCGCTAAAAACGCACAGGAACGCTTGCTACGCAGGCTAGCGCGGTGGCTTCATGGTTAGTGCGCTCGTCTCAGGATCGAGCGGTCCGGGTTCGAGCCCTGGCCGGGGACACTGTGTTGTGCAACCTCGTTCCCAGGGTCCTCTCCTTCTCGTCCTGGGGACGAGAAGGAGAGGACCCTGGGAACGAGGTTGTGTGTTGTGTTCTTGGGCAAGACACTTTACTCTCACAGTGCCCTCTCTCTACCCAGGTGTATAAATGGGTACCGGCGAACTTAATGCTGGGGGTAACCCTGCGATGGACTAGCATCCCATCCAGGGGGGAGTAGAAATACTCCTAGTCGCTTTATGCTACTGAACCGGGATAAGCGCCGGCCTGATGGGCCACTTGGCTCGTATGTACACTTGACCTCTTTACCTAGTGTGGGCGGGGCTTTGAAGGCGTTTTCTGGGACAGGATTAAAACCTGGCGGGCGGCGCAATTAGAGTCAAGTCAAGTGAGTGTGCAATGCTAGGAGACGAGCTGAAAAGTCACTATGGAGACTACTGCTAATGGCAGTACCAATTATATTTTTATTAAATTCCTTCGTGTAATTTATTACCCTGATTGCAATCTAATTGCAATCTAATTGCGGCTAATTTTAAATCATTAAACTTTAAGTTTCTGTTGATCTATCATTAAGAATTAAACTGTATACTTTGTAAAACGAATTGCAAAAATTTCTGCGAAAGTGCGAATGATAAAAAGCAAGACTTTTTTTTCAATAATATACATAGTATTGGTGTCATTGTGGGAGGCGCGGTGGCCTCATGGTTAGTGCGCTCGACTCCGGAGCGAGCGGTCCGGGTTCGAGCCCTGGCCGGGGACACCGTGTCGTGTTCTTCGGCAAGACACTTAACTCTCGGAGTGCCTCTCTCCACCCAGGAGTATAAATGGGTACCGGCAAATTGTTGGGGAAACCTAACAAATTGCTGGGAAGTGACCTGCGATGGACTAGCACCCCCGTCCAGGAGGAGTAGAAATAGTCCTAGCCGCTTCGTACTAC
>OZ026603.1:27891951-27936951 GCA_964020085.1 Micromussa lordhowensis | reverse complement strand
AACTTCGCAGCTGTAAAAATCAATGAAGCTGTTGGAAAAAGAATTTGAAAGGCCTCAAAGATAGGGTATGTGGTTCGTAACGAATACCATCGAATCGCATTCCATCGAGTGGGAACTACCAATGCTTATAAACATTAGAGTGCTGAGACTGGGCAGTTCGGACTGGAAATCATCTTTAAATGTCAAACCAGTTTGAACTACGAACTTATAAATCTTCCGCGCGTCTGACAGTTGCAAGCCGTAAAAATGTTAACTTTAAAAAAATTTAGCCACGAGAATGAAAGTCTCAAGATCTCTTCTCAATACTTTTTTGGGCTTTGTCTTGTGGTTTGGTAGAACAGGGAAAATCCGGGAGATGAAGTAGTTACTATATTAGCCTAAAATTCTTATAACCATACTTTTTCCCATCCCGGAATGGTCCTAAGACCATAAATATGTTTTACAGTAGGAAAAACAACTTTTCAATTTTTCTAAACGATCAAAAATTAATTTTTAACTTTTTCAAACAATGGAAATTGATTTGTAAGATTTCCGTTAACCGTAAGGAAAATAAAGTAACCGTTTGCCGTAGAAAAGCCAAATTAACTGTTAGCTGTAAAAGCCGCCATTACATTGAGACCCTTGAACAGTAGATAGCAACACACTCACCTACTCCAAGATAGACTCCAGGCACAAACGAGTGGATGAAAAAGAACACGATAACCACTGTGATGACCACTAAGCTCTTCATTAGAAGCATTTTGTCTCTTATGACGTACTGAAAACAAAAAGATGGATGGATCATTCGGTAAGGTAGAGTTATGCTTTTTGTATTTTTTGATGTTTTGTTGAGGTGTGTTTTGGTGTGTTTAGATGTATTGTGTTGTGTTTTGTTGTTGGTGTGTTCATAGTTAATAGAGGGAAATGGTTAAGAACCCGGCAAACATCAAAGAAGCAAACAAACAGACTGAGGGAAGGCCCTTGACCCTGCACATCTTTCGTTTTACGCTCATGGACTATGCATGAATTACACTGTTGCTTAGTTGCATAAGCACACATAATCAACTTTTGTATTTTGCCAGGTTTTGTGCAGGGTCAACCAAACAAAGAACTTTACCGGGTTTCATAACCATTTCCCTGTATTAACTATGGTGTGTTGCGTTGTGTTTCGTCGTGTTTTGTTTTGGTGAGTTGTGTTTTCTGCGTTTGTTGTGTTGTGTACTTTGTTGTGTTGTGCAAATGAGGCGTTTGTAAAAGATACGCAAGATCATAGGTTGACATGCACATTAAATACTCAAATACCTGCAAGATAAGAAAACTAAATGTCCACCATCCAGATAAGCATAAGCCAGATACTTCGCTTATTTTCTAAGCTGTATCCAAGTTCGCCATGAATATACATACTAGAACTATTTACCTTTCTTTCCAGTTCTTGTAGACTTTGTTGGAAGGCTTCTCTTGTGGAACTGACAAGAAAACAGAAGAAAACAATTAACGTATCTTAAATTGGCTCTTTAGAAAGTGTCCCTTCTTGTTGTTTCGTTGAGTAATTAGGGAGCTTAAGCACACCACGACGACGACGGCAACGAGAACGTCACCAAACAAAAGGTTCAATGAGTAGAACAATGGCTGTGCACGTGCGTTATATATCTTTGAACATTTCTTTGCCGTCCTCTGCAAAACAAGAACGTGAAATGGACAAGTTCTGCGTAGTCGAAGGAACTCAAACGACGATGGTTAATTTTTCGTATTTCCATAGGCAATTGCAGAAACGTGAGAGGACTGGGAAAGAGTAGGGTTGTTTTCCGTTTGTTTGAAAAACTATGATATTCAAATGAAAGACGAA
The DNA here is from genome assembly GCA_964020085.1 of Micromussa lordhowensis. Taxonomy (NCBI): domain Eukaryota; kingdom Metazoa; phylum Cnidaria; class Anthozoa; order Scleractinia; family Lobophylliidae; genus Micromussa; species Micromussa lordhowensis. Next base: position 27,935,126 of record OZ026603.1, on the reverse strand, counting down.
CTAAATTTGAGAGTATTTACCAAGAATAGAAGTATTTAGAGAAGGAAAATTGCAAAATGGTGGCTCTTCAAATATCACCTAAAATAGAGAGTTTGTATGGATTGGGTAGACAAGCCACAAAATTATAAGGATTTGTATGGAATTTTGCAACTTTTGAGATTCTCCCATTTAAACAATTTTCAACTGAAAACTCTCAAACTTGGCTGGGTAGCTTTTCATTCAGTAACATTTCAGTTGAAATGTTTAGATTTTCAATCTAATCAATATAAGAAACTCGTCCCAGTCCTCTCACGTTTCTGCAATGGGCTATTTGGCATTAAACGCTGTCATTGCATATTTAGCCTGAGCACGTTTTAGAGCCATTGGCTTACTGCACAGATCTAGACAGTTGTGAATTTCGTTGGAAAATATAAATTCATTTTTAACAGGCGTCGTCCTCAGCGTCGCTGTCCTCGTTGTTTAAGCTCTCTAATATTAAATGAACCAATGACGACTACGCAGCATAGATGAGTGATAAAACGATAGTCGGCAGTCGACTAATTTCCGATCGATGCATACGAGTCGGTCGACACACGGCCGGCTATCGATCGACTACTGATCAAGCAGTATCTATCAAGTGTCGACCGAGTATGTCGATCGAGTCCCGATCAAGATGTCGATTGAGGATATCCATCGACAGTCGATCGCGGATGCCGTTAGTAGACATGATCCGAAACCATTGAGTAGGTGAAAAAAGCGGAAAAACATGTAATCAGTCAATACAAAGCGAAGGAAACATGTAACTAATCAATGTGAAGCGCGGAAAAACATGTCACCAATCAGTGCAAAGCGAAGGAAAACATGTAACCAATCAGTGCAAAGCGCGGGAAAATGTGTAACCAATCAGTGTGAAGCGCGGGAAAATGTGTAACCAGTCAGTGTGAAGCGCGGGAAATGTGTAACCAGTCAGTGTGAAGCGCGGGAAAATGTGTAACCAATCAGTGCAAAGCGCGGGAAAATGTGTAACCAGTCAGTGCAAAGCGCGGGAAAATGTGTAACCAGTCAGTGTGAAGCGCGGGAAAATGTGTAACCAGTCAGTGCAAAGCGCGGGAAAATGTGTAACCAGTCAGTGTGAAGCGCGGGAAAATGTGTAACCAGTCAGTGTGAAGCGCGGGAAAACGTGTAACCAGTCAGTGTGAAGTGCGGGAAAACGTGTAACCAATCAGTGTGAAGCGCGGGAAAACGTGTAACCAATCAGTGTGAAGCGCGGGAAAATGTGTAACCAGTCAGTGTGAAGCGCGGGAAAATGTGTAACCAGTCAGTGTGAAGCGCGGGAAAACATGTAATCAATCAGTGCAAAGCGCGGGAAAATGTGTAACCAGTCAGTGTGAAGCGCGGGAAAATGTGTAACCAGTCAGTGTGAAGCGAGGGAAAATGTGTAACCAGTCAGTGTGAAGCGCGGGAGAATGCGTAACCGATCAGTGTGAAGCGAGGGAAAACGTATAACACAAAACCAAAGCAAATGCAGCGTGTTTACGACACAGTATCCGTCGAAACTCTTCTAACAAGTTAAAATACTTGGTTTCTTACGTGTTTCTTTTCATATTCCTGACAATGTTTTGAAGAGTCATGGCCTTTTGCAACAGCAACAGTTTGACAGTTTTCTCTTCAGCGGAGACAAACGGTAGACGATCGGCTGATCTCTTCCAGATATCGGCTTCTCGTTTTAGCTCTGCGTAAAACAGGGACAACAAAAAAAGTCCTTGATCATCTGTAATTTAAGCAATAGAGCACTTTTTTCGTGTTTACATAGCCTCGTCTAAACACGAGGAGGGTTGGGAGAATTCGAGACAGTTATGCAAACCCGAGAAGCAGTCGAGGGTTTGCATAACTTTTGAGAATTCTCCCACCCCTCTGAGTGTTTAGATGAGGCTATGTAAATACGAAAAAAGTGCTCTATTGCTTTTATAAAATAATTCTCAAAATACGCGCGAATCTAAAATGCCACAACCGTGTTTACATACTTTCATCTAAACACACCTATCGACCAATGAGAGCGCGCGTAGTGGCTCAGTTATTTTATAAAAACCAATTACAACAACTGCACTTTTCAGTAGGGTGACAACTTTACAGAAAATAAATTCTATTGTTGGAAAGAAATGATAGCCTGTATATGTCAAGTTTTAAGTATAGCAACATTTCTTACAAACAATTTTTTTCATTGACAAAACTCCTGGTTGTTGTTTGCGGAACCGAACGTTTTCCATATTGGATCGTGGTTAAATAACCTAACTCCCACAAGTCTCTGTAACTAAGTTATATCGCTGAAGACAAAACTTTGACTCGTGTTGGGAGAATACTGGAAAATGTTCTTTTGAGTGGATTATGTCATGTTTTTCCTTTCTTAAATCCAACTAGACACAATAGCAGCCTGAGAAACACCCCCTAATTCTTCGTAGCGTGGACGTGTCCAAAAACTTGAAGGGTATGGGGAGAATTAAGCTTAATGTTAAAAAATGTTGTTCAATGTAGCCAAAGATAGCACTACACTGTACCAACCAACTAAAATATACATACCTTCCACGATAGGTGGATCGTCATTAACGATTTTCACATTCCGGTAAAGAAGCCTAAAAAGGTATTAACAAAACAGGAGTTAATTGTTGTACCTGTTCTTGTTACTCAGTGTGATATCGTCGCTTACGACTTAATTTCACTATTGTCCTCTCAAACAGAGAAAATATTATTAATATTCCAGAAAAGGTGGCTGTAAAAATAAAGTGCACTGGTTTCAACATGATCGCTTAGAAGAAACGTATTAGGAAACTGGAATCAGATTTAAATTTCTAGATGTGTAGCGAACTCAACTTGGCTTTCAAGAAGGAAAGAAAGGCTAATTAACAATTATTCCACAAGCGCGCGTTGGATATGAGATGGTAGATAGCCAACGAGGCGCATAGCGCCGAGTTGGCTATAATCATCTCATATCCAACCCAAAAATAGAGCAAACTAAACTTAAAAAAATAATAAAAACGCCTCAAAAAAATCACGCGGACGCTTACCATATTCGTAGAGCATGGTATAATGGCTCATAGCCCATGATGGCTAAACCAATGAAAACTCTCGAATTGCATTATCCAATGATCCAGTTTTTAATAATGGAGATTAGACTGCGCGTAGTGCCTCTTTCGGTTAGTCCTTAGTGCGTGACGCGAAAGAAAACCGCGAGGACAAAAATGGCTCTCTTTCGCGTCACCCACGACGGACTAAGAGAAAGAGGCATTACTTGTAGTCTAAATAGAGAATGAAGGTGTGTAGGGGAGTGGTGTGAGAAATTAAACGTTTTTCTTTTATTATTAAGTAACTTCAGAGCTGGTCATAAGTCATATTGTTATACGGAGAGCAGCCTTAACAACAGAGTGTTTGAGAAATACCTTAAAACTCCGTAAGCTACCAGTAGGCAGAAAATTATCCCTCCTATCAGATGCGTAGTGAAATCTGTAAAGTTGATACCCTAAAGGCAAAATTAAGCCGTTTTATTAGTAGATTTTCTACTTAATAGCAGTTCAGACCCAGAGAACTACAAATAACTTTGGAAAGGAATGCCGAACATTTTAGTTGTATTACAACCAAAAGTACGATTCATACATCACTGGTACTAAATAATCTTGTACTAACAAATCAAACGCAAGACTGGTAGCTCGTGGCAAAAAGATCTTTGCAAAGAAACTTAACAAATTGACTTCAGTTTTTCATGCGTCTGTCCTGTTATTGATCGTGAATTTCTTTCATAACATTGTCAAAGTAGCTGTGGCTCCACGAGGCGATAGCCGAGTGGATCCACAGACTACTTTGACAATGTGATGACGAAATTCATCGTCAATAACAGGACAGACGCATGAAACACTGACGCCAATTTGTTTTTTTACGATAAAAAATTGTAAAATTGTCTGCTCTCGCTCGTTGCGTCAACATCGCACAAATTTTAACTCCATGCCTCTTTCCGCTTATTGACAATGGAAATTAGCCAACGAGCGCGCGAGATATTCTGCAGTTATTGTAACAAAACCAATTAGCGTAAGCGCTAAACTGATCATGACAACAGGCGAGAACGTCGCCAAGTTTAAGACAATGAACAGTATAATGTTTCTACTCTCCCACTTTGCATCTTGCATATTTCTTACCCAATATCCACAAAAGAGCAGCGAGAGAGAAGGCCAACCACGAAGGTGAATTTTCCATGTCTCATTTCTTCGTCCTTATACATATTCCGCCGTAATATTGCAGTTCTGACATCGAGACACGAACTAAGGGGTCTGGATGGAGTTCAACTGATAGCTGAGATTCTAGCACTCCCCTCTTGACCCATGACTTACATCGTTGATCCGGGTAATCACGATATAGTCACTACAAGTCAGCGGTTTGTTACTTGGCTCATTCAGCACTTGAAGGAGCTTTGAAGCAACTTACCTTTGCCTGTAGCTCCTTGTTGGAAACTAGAATCACATTTGGCGGATCTCCAATAGCTATAGAAAAGAACAAGCGATTATAAACAGGCATAAGACCACGCTGTAAGACAGTACTAACAGTATATTTACAAGAATGAAAACTTCACACCCAAGTGACTTTTGTAACATTGAAACCAAAGTAACGGGAGAACCAATCACTACAAGGGAGCCTTAAAGAGCCAGTCAGAACTCTAAGCAAAACTCGTGAGAAAACATCTAACCAATAGTGATGTTTAGCACGACGGCACTCAGCCGAAACCTCAAACGGGTTTTTAACGCCGAGAAGAAGGTTTTCACGTAAGTGATTTACCTGAGCGTTTTTTACTTCAGTCTTTGTAGTACATGTTTAGATGTAATTTTTAGCGAACGAGTGAAAGCACTCCTGTTGTCAGGAAATTCAATCGCGGCCTCTTCACGTGAAATAATTTTTTTCATGTTTTTATAGTTAAACCGGTAGAGGCCATAAACGCCAAACGCCTAACCCCTATACTGAAAGTGCTGTTCGTGGTTTGCCGTTTACGAGAAAACCCTGTTGCTAAATGTCTAAACGTGTAATCAGCGTCAAGCGCTGACACCTGGCGTAAGTTTTGAAAGATATTTTAGTTCTGAAAGTTCAAGCAGTTATAGAGCTCAACATAGTAAAATGAAGAACTGAATATAAAAGCAATACATTTACCTGTCGCCGTTCCACCAATGTTAGAAAATATCACTTCAGCAATTAGGATATACGTTGGGTTAAGGTTAAGAACTTGGCATAACCTAGAAAGTAACCATATCATATTTACTACACAATCTTGTGGGTTACAATACAGTTAGCTTCTTAAGAACAGGAATCACAAAAGATAGCTACAGTTGTAGCAACTTTATATCATTCCTGTAGGCAAAATTATTGATGGTGGTCTTTACATCCTTCGTCTGTCGTCTTTCGTTCGCCCATTCGTTCTCCCGTTAGTTCGTGCGTTCGTCCATTCGTCCGGTCGCTTTCTCGCTCGGTAGTGTTCGTTTGTTCGTTCGTTCGTTCGAGGACGTTCGTTTGCATGACCGCCGAAATGGTCCCACTAGGTTATAATGACCATTAAGCTATTGGTCCAAGTCGAAAAAACGTAAAAACGTTACGATTTATACTTACGTAACTGTAACCGGTGTTAAGAGTAGAATGACTGTCACATTATCCTGTTTGAAGAAAAACAGAAATAAATCTACACTCAAACTCTCACTAATAGTTAATTGATTAGTATGCAGCAGGTGACGCAAAATTCTAAGTTAATAAATTTCGCCGAAGTTGGTACAAGTTGGCTTTTTATTGTGCGTCAGTGAAGTGACACTCATAGCTACGTTGCAAAATATATTTGCTGCAAATTCCTTCTATAATGGTTGGTTATATTCTTCCTCAAAGCAAGCACTACTCGTTGAAATATTTTGAAAATTTAGGCGAAACACAGGCGCCTAAGCTCAAATCGAAGTGCAAGAGTGATGCTTGAAGTGATACCACTTATACTTAACAATTATTCCATGGGCGCGCGTTGGATATGAGATGGTAAATAGCCAACGAGAGTTGGCTATAACCAATCTCATATCCAACAAGCGCGAATTGAATAATTGTTTTATTAGATTCTCAACCTTCGATTTCGCTAAATTTTATTAAAGTGTAAGAAACGACCGAAACTTGGCTTCACGGGAAAAATTTTATGCTGAGCGACATTTGCCGCATAAACTCCGCATCATTTCCATATAAGGTCAAAAGCAGGTATAATGGCTGGTAACCGAGATCTAGTGAACCAATCAGAAAGCTAGAATTGCATTATCCGAGGTTGAGAATTTAATAATACGAGATATACTTACCAGGACAGCGGATATTAACGCTGTGCAAGCACAGAGAAGAGTAATCAGAACCCAAACATAGCCTTTGGAAAGTTTGTACGCCTAGTGAAAACACAAACAGAAAACATTTCGCTTAAGCACTACTTCTCGAGACGGAAGGATTGCACAATGCGCACAGTCAATACGGCCTTGCACAAGCTTGACTCTGCTCTCCTAGCCTGCGAGCAAGTTCTCATCGTTGGTGACACGAACAAATCTGTCAGCGAACGAAGCGAGAGTCGGGGAGCTCGCTTTACTCGCTGACGCATCTCTCGCGAACTTTGCTCATCGACTTTGCTCTTGCTGCAACGCACGAGAGCCTGGTCGCAGGCTACTGCTCTCTTTGCCTGGCTTTCATTTTTCACTAAATGTTTGCGTGTAAAAGAGACAATCCTTGATGAGGAGCAAGACATTTATCAATTCAATGAAGCCTGACTTGAAGCCCAGCCTGTGATATCGCTAAGGTGACAAAACTCCTCAAACTTTTGCAAATTGCTTTTTTATGATCCATATCGAGTGCTAAATATGTGTAGTTGTCATATAGCTGGCGTTTTTCCCGCTACAGCGCGTCCACTCATTGGCTAGTTCATGGTCACATGACATCTAACAATGAAACTGTTTCTCGCCAAATGCCATGAGCGGGCAACATTGCGAAAACTATGACGTCAAACGGGAAACAGTTACCCGCGAAATGTTGACCGCTGTTGCACATGATCAGAGCGTGCAGTTCAAGGTGACCTGGTGCTGTCGCTGGAATCTCAGCGCGTTTTTCCACCGGTTTGACCCATTTGTTTTGCTATATAACAAATCACTTAATGACTGGTCCCGAGGGGAACAGTGAATTTCGTTTCCCTCGAATCTCAGTGTTTCCCTCAAATTCGTCATTGTGTTTCTCGGGAAACAAAATTCACTGTTCCCCAAGGAATCAGTTGAGTGTTAACTACATTGAACTCATCGCCAAGCGTGCACTGTAAGCGCGGGAAAACGCACGCGCATAAACAACCAACGGTTGGGTTTGGTTTTGCTCCTCATTGGTTGAAAAATAGCATCTTTGCTCTGATTGGCTGGAGCACGTTGAACGACTTTATTAAACCAATCAGAGAGCTTGACAGACAAACTTGATCAGCCAATGAAAATCCTCGTTATAACATTCATTTGTGCACAACTTTCTACAAACCTTCAATGCCACATAATCAAAAAACCCAGTCTTGCCAAAAATTGCAACCAGAATCATCTGCCACAAACGAAAATACAACATACATCAATCAATAAAATTAATTCTTTAATCAGTAATTATCAATAATTGATCAATCAATCATTCAGTCAGTCAATTAATCAAAAAATTAATTAATTTGAAATAGAACAAAAGCAAACCGCATCAGCCACTTGTCAGGACTACAGATAATTCCTTTATGACTTTAGCCTGTTCCAAGCTCTCGGTCAGTGGGGATGATTGAAAAAGTCAATGGGCGATGAGCAGGATCAGTGATTAGTGGGATCAGCTCCGAGAGGGATCCAGCCTCTCCTTTTCCCTACCAGACCCCGTTCATCACCCGCCTGCTTTTACGATCGTCCACACTGACTGAGAGCCTGGAACTGGCCATTATGACTTAAAACCTCATAACGATATATAAACCAATGAGAAACCCATAAAAAACAAATTCAAATAAAATTTCACGACAGAACATACCATTCCAAACAGAAGAGCAAGAGTCTCCCATTCAATCCAGGTAACAATTGTTTCAAGTGATGGTCTCTGCAAGATGAAATGGTGACTTAGATGAGATATCACTGCTTTATATTCTTTGATAAGACACGTATTAAAGAAGCTCATTCGCAGCATTTTGAGTTCTTTTGGCCACTTACAAAATTGCCTTTTAATTGAAGGAAACCTGAAAATAGTGGGGGCGTGGTGGCCTCATGGTTAGTGCGCTCGACTCCGGAGCGAGCGCTCCGGAGTTGAGCCCTTGCCGGGGACATTGTGTTGTGTTCTTGGGCAAGACACTTCACTCTCACAGTGCCTCTCTCCACCCAGGTGTATAAATGGGTACCGGCGAATTTGATGCTGGGGGTAACCCTGCGATGGACTAGCATCCCATCCAGGGGGGAGTAGAAATACTCCTAGTCGCTTCATGCTACTTAAACCGGGATAAGCTCCGGCCTGATGAGCCACTAGGCTCGACTATGCAGACTGAAAATAGTAGTTAACTAAGATAGATAAACACCAAAGAGAAAATAATATACATGTACCATAATGGAACATGGATGGCTAGGAATGGAGAAGATTAACAAATGACAAACTTTAACAATTTGGGCTTAACTTTCAAGATGCGCAAACCATGAAGTAGCTTCTTTAAGTATTCAATATTCACAAATATGCATAGCTTCAATACATTCTGGGTATATAGATAAGTGCCACCAATGCTGGAAAAATGCTAGTGGGAATTATTAGCTAGCCCTTCGTCGGATTCACTCCGATGAAGGGCTAACACTCGAAATGTCACCTTTCGAATCTTTTCAACTCAGTTGATAAAACCAAATTATCTTGTAATACTCCCCACCGACGCAGCACCACAGTTTCTTTGGAAACTTACCCCCTGAATTATCAGTTGCCTTCCACCCTAGTATGTATAGGTTTCAGTTGAATTATCAGTTGTCTCACACCCAGGGCACTAGAACTATCTTTTCCATGCATTTAGGCTAGACCTAACTCCCACAGGGAACATACCTTAGGATGGAAAATTGCACCAAAGTACACCATACACATTGACGATGTATAATTGCTTTGCCCTAAGGATACTGCTAGACTGTTATAGTAATGTTATAGTAAATCCGTATGTGACATACAGTTATAAATAATCTGTGGGGAGGGGCAGGGAGTGGCAACTAATGGCAGGCAAGAGGAGTGAGGTGTGAAGTGAAAATGAAATTACCTTGGCGGTACGAACCAGGAAAAAAATTGATTAAAGATAGATTAAAAATGTTCCGTACCATTCTGTAAGAAAAAATTGAGGTTTGGGATGGGGAAGGGGGAAATTCAGAACCCCCGTACCAGTCCCTCCAAGCTTACAGGTTAACAAAACAGTATCACAAGAAACCTTTAATAGCATTATACAAGTATTCTCAATACACATTGTACCTAGAAGTACTATTTTATTAGAGAAAAATAACATTGGAAAATAGTAATTAAGCAGTTATAAAAGAAGTTTATTAAAATTAACATCATTGAAAAGGACAGGAAATAATATCTAAAACATACAATTACGTGTACAATTAAAATAAAGGTAATTGCACCAAAACCAGCAAATTTACCTTTTTCATGTACGATAAGAAAGACAAAGCTGCCAGCGCACCTAGCATTGCTGCAGTAGCTCTGTGGACAAGCTGCAGATAGAAAATAACAATTCAGTTAGGATTCTACATCGTATTCTACAAGCTGAGTGCTTTCAATAAGATTTGAAGTAGGTGGCTACCTCGGAACAGCACCTGCTGGAGTAATATGGGATTTAGCCCAGGAAAATTTCTCATTGGAGAATTTTTAAAAGTTGTCTTTCAACAGAATACCCACCGGAGCTCTGGCGGGTGCCGGGCCCCATTGAAAGCACTGTACATGTATTTTTTTTTTCTGATTCACTTTGCTCCTAATTATTTCCTCTAATAAACGAGAGCTAATAAAATACTCAATATACCAGCTGCGTTTACTTAACACTCTATAATTGTATGGCTTGTGTTTGGGACCATTATTATATATCACACACTCTGATATGGTTAATTCTAGGGTATTATCCTGCCAAAACGAACCAAAAAGGCAGATAATAACAAGTTATTAATTAATATGTAAAAATATAGAAGATCCGTTACCAGGATTCATGATAAGAAATAAGTATAAACATTCTCTGGTAAAAAGTTTTAAAAAACTATGAGCTTTCGACAGACTGAACTGTTGAAGACAGAAGTTCAGTCTGTCAAAAGCTCATAGTTTTTTAAAACTTTTTACCAGAGAACGTTTATACTTATTTCTTATTATTAATTAATGTTGTACATTCGGTACTTACAGGGGAAAATCTCAAACCTTGGCCTTGCCACATTGAGCTTGCCATTGTCAATATGGTCTTGGTCTGAGATTTTCCCATAAAAACCTCACTCTAGGCTAATAATTAGTAGTCAGTATCTAATGGCAGTTAATTTTCCTTGTTTAAAATACAGTCTGACTTAACACTAAATCTAAAATGGAGGTTAACTTATCATGTATGCAAACAAAAACTCACTGGGTTTCTGAGATGTAAGTGCACTACACTTATTTTACTTATTACTAATCTTCAAAATAGATTAAAGTTTCTTATTTTTGTACCTCAAATATGATAAGTATGTAGACTCCAATTAAGATGACAATTGCAACAATAACCTAAACCAACAAAAAGATTCAAATAAGTTGTTTATAAGTACAAAAAACACACATATTTTTAAAATGTACTGGCTCGGTAACAACATCAGCTAGCTCAGTTTTCTCCTGTGGGGGGGGGGGGGGGGGACCCTATAAGGAAAGGACAGACATGTTCTTTTCAATCTAAGTGCGAGTCCAAGTGAACGCCTAATAACTTGGTGACATTCACTCGCTCTAATGCCTTTCCATTACATTTGATGTCAATTTCTTTCCTGTCTAAAGAGTGGTAACGAGACATCTGAGGTGTAGAGACCAGCATCCATTTCGTTTTCGTAGCATTGAGAGCCAAGTTCGACTCATTCGAATGTTCTCCAAGACAATTAAGGTTGTATTTTATGTCAGTAGTTGCTCCTGAGAGATCAGATACTTCCGTATGGATGTACAAGGTAGTGTCATCCGCATATTGGAAGCACTGACAGTTGACAATGTTCTGAAGGTCTGCTACGTACAAATTAAATATTACAGGGCCTAAAATAGATCCTTGTGGCACACCAAATGCAACATGTGCCATGTCTGAGCGTCTGTCATCAATTTGTACAAAATGACGTCGATCTGATAGGTAGTTTATCATCCACTTTAAAAATGAACCAGAGAAGACCAGGCGGTGCATCTTAATTTTCAAGGCAGTACTAAAGCGGACAGTGTCAAATTAGCCTTAGAATAATCAGCAAACACCATTACTGACACCTCGCCTCTACTCCTGGAACGTTTCAGGTCATCCCGAATGCCAATCAAGGCGGTTGTAGTCAAGTGACCTTTCCTGAAACCTGACAAAGGTGGCTGAACAAAGCAGCTTTTTCAATAAATGTGATCAGCTGTCTCAGCACTTATCTTTCAAAGATTTTTGAGAGGGCAGGTTAGATGGAGACTGGAGGAAAATCGTTTTCTCCAACAGGCGACTCCACCTTAGGAATAGGTGATATTCGCGCAATCTTCCAAAGCGACGGGAAGGTTGATGTCTCGATACAGGCGTTTATAATATGTGTTAACGGTGAAGCAAGATCATTGGCCGCTGATTTGATGAACCTCACAGCGATTTGGTCTGCACCCGTCGAAGAATCTGATCTGAGCTCCGTTATTTCCCTAATTACTTGGCTGTATGAAACCTGCATTAAGTTAAATGTAACACCACTTTGGATGGGGAGAGAATCCACAAGACCTAATAGTTCGTTAGTGTCATCTGGCTTTGTACATAATGTCCGCTCTGTTGTGGTGGCAAAGTGCATGTTCAGATTATTTGGGTCAATTCGCAGCGGTCGAGGACTTGGATTAAGTACCCGGTGTATAACTCTCCATACCTCCTTGGGGCGCGTAGGTGATAGAGCTGTTGAGAGGAAAGCTCTTTTGGTCTGATTAATTACAGCTTTTATCTTATTTCGAACTGTTCTAAAAGCTAACCAGGATTCTTGTGTGTTGTCATCGTGAGCTTTGGTTCAAAGTTGGTTTCTTTCGGCTTGTAAAACTCTAATTTCCTGCATTACTCCTGAAGCCCCTGTTGCTTGTGAAATTTCAGCCACAGTGCTTTCAATAACATTTGAAGTCGGTGGCTATAACTCGGAACAGCACCCGCTGGAGTGATATGAAACGCCCAGGAGAAGTTCTCTCTGGAGAATTTTTAAAAGTTAAATATACCCGTCGACTTTCTGCCGGGTCCTATGGAAAGCACTGAGCCAGTCACATTGTTCCCAGAGGCCACAATTCTTTTAGTTAACACCAAGAATTGAGACCTCTAGGTGAAATCGTGAGTCAACACCGTACCAGTCACAGCAGTTATGAGTATCCTCTATACGTATGTTTAGAAACTTATATTGAACTTTATACACGTGCACATGATCAAACCAAAACCTCCAGTTTCAGAATTTTTACGTCCAGGACATGGGAATTCAGTCATCGCTGACCAAAAACGTGCAGGCTCTGGGACAAGATTCCTGATCATTAGCTCTCTCTATCCCTGTGAAATTAGCTAATGGTTGGCTTCTTACTACACCCTAGAACTTTGGTGTTAAATTTTACTCTCTTCCCACCTACATAGGCTGGTCACTTAGACCCTAAAGAGCACAACTACTGTGTACTATTAGCTACATGTAATATTGGCAAGTCTATGCCATGCCATGTCTCCAAATGAGTTGCCTCGCCCCAACCCATACCAAAAAAGTATGATAAGCTTAGTGTATATTAGGTATAAAACTAAACTTGAAGAAGTTCTTACTTGATTAGTCGTAGTAAAAGGCTCCTCATAGTATTTAATTGAAATAGCAATTGGAAATGAAGTGTTTGAGGCAAATGACAACATCATATGTGTTATACTGTGGAGAGATAAAATTAGTACAAGTACATGAAACTCTTGACTAGCAGTATCTTGGAAAAAAACTGCAAGAGGAGTAAATACCAAAGTTATTTAGTGAATATTTGGTGATACAGCCTTACAGTTTGAGAAGGAAGGGGCCTGGAAGGAAGGGGCCTGGACGGGGGGCAATGCACGCAGTAGGCTTTACAGCTGTAGAACTTTGTATGCATGCCTATGTTACGAGATGATACATTCCTTGGATTCTTGACTGCCTAACAAATAACGAACTGAAGTTGTCATGAACATGTCATCTCGAATAAAAATGAAGGGCAGCAACTTACTTGTCCTTTTCTGAAATATTTAGTCTCTTGTCTATGGTGATAGGATCTTTTAGTGCTTCACTGGTGCTCGAACTACAGTCGATTGCAATTGTAGTTAAAGCCTAATATAAAACCAAATGAAGGTAAATTATAAAGTGTGAAAGTCTAAACTCAGAGACTTACTCATAGTAAACAGGATGATCTCTTTTTATTAAATAATCCTACCTATAATCTTATGTCAGCTCTAATACATTGGAAGTGTCAATCACAATAACAACATATTAGAAATAATCCAAATTATGTTATTGCATCTTTGCGCACCACATACCTCACTAACTCTAGTTATGTTTCCATTCCTGGATACTAAACCAATGGTGAGATTTTGATCTGACTGGGCATCTAATAAAACACAAAGATATTTTGCTATTAAATGCAAATTAAGGAGAGTTCAGAATTCATCTGCTATTGGTCACTACAATTTTTCTCTTAAGCATATATTAGTATCATATTATTAATGAATACCTGGGAATTCATCTCCTGCTATAAAAGGTCCAGACACTTGAACAGTAACAACTGAATCTTTCGCGCTGTTCTGCAATTCAAAGTCTGGTGGTATTGAGTTAAGGTGTTTCACCTACATGTAGCTAACTATATAAAAAATTAATGAGAACCAGTGAAATTAATCGGGATGGGCACAGAGGGCTGCCAGAAGTTAATTTACACAACAGGGCATGCGCACAAGAACTTCAGCTGTCCTTTTCAAAAATAAACAACTTAAGCATTTCGTCTTCGGCAACACGACGGGACCCGTAAACGTTTCCTGTATCCGCTGCCATTCCCATCCTGGCCTTCCCATCCTTGTATTAAGGTCCCTATCTGCTGGGGGTAAGACTGTGATTGACAAACATTCCATCCAGGGAGGGGAAAATACATGGAGTTGCCGTAGATTAACTCACTGATGCCTATGCCGGCCATAACCGGCCGTGACAAGCATTAATTAGTCTCTGTTCCACTTTTGACGTCATCACCTTTGACCAAATTTGGCATCACTTATACTCAAGTTCTGCAGGAGGAAAGGGTCTTTCCAATGATACCCAGATCAAAGTGATTGGGTCAATTTAGAGTGAAATTTGCACAAAAATGTTTAGAAATTTGAGTGAAAAACACAGAGCAAAATTCCCCTCAACTACACTTACACGTCATTTACACGGCTAATCGGTGGTAAGTATTTCCCGTTCTATGGCGCTTTCTCACAAACTCTTGAACTGGAAGCAAGCCCAGTAGAAGGTGAACAACTGCAGAAAAAAGATAAGAGGAGATAAAGGAAAGGCCGAAAAAAGGTAAATATCCGAAAAGCCTAAAGACATGGTCGCTTTCTTGTCCAAAATTTTGATTTTTGCGTATGCCCAAGCAAAAATGTCATAAAATGCAATGCTAGTGGAAAGGAAGTCATGCTGTCTTGTTGCAAATGCCTTTTTGGGTAGATTGAAGCTGATTTACATAAAGCTGATATCCATGCTGAAAATGTCAAAAATGTCCAAAAATGCACTCTTGCCAAAAAACTCCAGGCATCAATGGGTTAAAGAAGACTTACGTGTATAACCTTTTTAATATCTCAGTCCTTAAAAATAGCATGTGAACACATTACTTCAGGCAGTGGCTCTAGCCTGGAAAAAATGAGCACATCCATACACTGAATGCAAATATGGATCGTTGGCAAAGCAAGACTTTTCTGGGGAAGCATTGTCAAAACAAAACATGGAGGACTAACTAGCCTCGCTTTCATGCAACTCATCCTGGGCACCAACAGAGTGGTCTGCCATATTTGCATTTGGTGTATCTGTTAGAGATCGAGGATTTGAAAGAAATGTCTAAGAATTTTGCAGGAATGCAATGTGGAAAAGAGGATAATAAAAGGTTAACTTGCACTAGCCTAGCTAATACAGTAGTTATAATACCAATTAGGAGGATTAAATAAGAAAGGATACATTCTGGAATGTAACGTGAGACACACAAAAGCTTGGCTGTTTCAGGAACTTCATCAGATATGACAAAAAATACCTACAATAGACACGAAAAGAAATGGCCAGTACAAATAGTGTCATCATACATGAATTTAACAAAAATAACTATTCCAAAGTCAACTTAAACTATTTTGTTTCTTTAGATCTGGCAAGAGTATTTTAATTAGTAGCACCATGAAAGCATGTTATGTGTGTAAAAGGCCATATATTATTATTATTAAGCCATAACTTAATTTAGCATACATTACCAACCTTAGTGAATTACACAATGCAATACACAGCAAAATGTGATGAGACTATATGTTCTGTAAGTAATAAACTACTGTAAATGTAAGGGGCATTCAGTGAACATGCAAATAGCACTATTGGCAAAATTGTTCAGTCGTGCAATGGTATTAATGCCGGCTGTCATTACTAGTTATTACTTAAATTTACTAGTGATTAATCCAACAACTACAGAGATGTTGAGTAATGTAAGTAGAGTAATGTAAGTAGCAAGTATATTGTAAGTGTAAATGTAAGTATAATATTAGTAATGTAAGTAGTGTAAGTGTTTCGAGTTGTAAATAAAACTGCTTAAATAAAAAAAAAATTAATGCTGTCATTTCCAAGTAAGACAATTTATAAAAATTACATGGAATCCAAAATTCCTAAACCCTCAATTTTCGAAACCTAACAGTATCTCAAACCAAACGTAGTTTGCCAGTCTCCTCAAGCTCAGCCGAACACTGTAATAGTTTACCCCTGATTTCTCAAACTACCCAATTTTTTAAAACCACATTTTGTTTCCCTTGGGAAACTTATCACTTACTGAGAATGCAATCGCCAAAAGGAAGAAAAACCAAGGTTTGATTTTCTTGGGCACACCTCTGTCAGAGTAATAAAAAATAACATTATCATCAACTCTTCATGCAGGAACACAATTTATACAATGAAGAACAGGTAATAATTAAATATTACAAGTAAGAGCTATACAGGGAAACACACGTACATGTATGGGATGCAAATTTACCATTTTTTCTGCTTACGTGGTTGTGTTTGTTTTGCTAATTGTTCAGTCATATGAACATACAGTGATACTCTGTACCCGGCTGGGAGGATAGGAAGAGGGGTAAAAGGTTGTGGATGCTTGACATCTCTCTTAGGAGTGTGTTCAGGATGTAATAACACCCCTATTTTTAGCTGTCAAGGTAATACTTTTAGGGTTACACTCAACGAAATAATAAAAAAGACCCTACATGTATAATGTCCATACTGACGCTTGCTATTTCATGCAAGCTTGCTTTACGCCACTCTGTGAAATGGACTTGAAATGAAATGGGGTAACTGTCCAATCGGTCAGTGTAAAACACAGATGGAGGAGTGCTGAAATGCAGACCGAGGTTAAAATGCAGACTACAGGCTTTTAAAGTATATATATCAATCCATGTTATTTCCATCATTGAGTGCTAACCATATTAACAGAGCAATTCAGCCTAATCAAAGTGAAAGTCAGGTTAGCCTGAATAATGCTCCAGTTAGCCTGTTTATGGTGAGCTCTCGATGATGGAAATGGTAACACAATTCAGTTAGAAGTCTACAGTCTACCATCTGCATTTTATCCCTGATTGACAGTCCGCACCTTACCCTCGGTCTGTATTTTACCCCATGCAGTCCGCATCAAGATCACCCAAGGCCCTCGGTTGACCCATAACAGCTCATTCAATTGCAGTTAAGTATAAAGCTTAATATATACATGTACATTTAGCCACGCCTGAAAGCGGAGTTCCTGAGATGGGATGTTCAAAGCCAGATATAGACTAAACCGGGATAAGCGAATATTTTAATTTGAGTTTTGTAACTTTATGGTGAGGTTTCTCTTTATGTCGTTTGGCCTTCTGTTTTGAGTTTGAATAATCTCAAGGCCCTCAAAATACACAAAACAAAAGTAGTGAAAAACATTTGTATACAAGAAAAAATTATATTTCAGTTAACTGTTATAATCCTTAGTTAGCATCAACCGGCCTCCGAACAACCCGGCCCTGTTTACAACGAGTTCACTTGACATGAGCCTGCAACCCAATCAAAAACCAGCACTTGGTCGGCGGTCAACTTAAAAAAACACGACCTTGATGAGCTCTAAACTTGAGCCCGTAATATGGACACATACTGGTCAGCGGATAACTTGTTTTGACAGGTGTCAATTGACTGTAACATGGATGTCCAATATCAAAGAAGGATGCTAAAAACCAAGGGTGCATGTCTCAGTCAACCTATTAGCTGGAGTATGGCCGCCATCTTGCGCGATTCTGTCGTCGTCATCTTCGTCGTGCGTACGCACCTCAAGCAATACTGCTAGCCATGATAACCATGGGAAAATCAATTTTTCTTTCTGGTGGGGCTCCGCTTTGCGGTCCATCGGCCAGCCGGAGCTCCGCTATGGTACCATGTACACAAGTTAAGTTTATAACTAGTAATAATAGCGAGATGCGTTCGACGATTTGGGAAAAGGAAATAACTTTAACTGCCTGCCTGCCTTAACCTGTTTATTAAATCATAAAAAACGTGTTATCAATATATAACCCAATTTTGATATTTGAGTGTTTATAATAGATATTGGAAAAGTTTGGCGTAACAACAATTTTAATGCAGAAAAAGGTGGATAAAACACAATCACAAAATATTTGCAAAAGTTATTACTAAAAAAGTGTCTTATAATAAGTTCCAGGGCTCGAGACTAACTTTTCAGCTTGCTAGCCCAGTGGCTAGTGACAGGTTTGACTAAGTAGCCAAAACAAATTTTTCACTAGCCAGACGAAGTTACGGTAACGTGAACAAAAAATTCTCCCAGACTGACAAGTACAAAGTTTCTCACAGAACCGCCGTCAAAACTTCGGAACTGGCGCCGCCGAAAAAAAGTTGTTGTCTTTCAAAATACCAATTCACGATTTTCACGAACTAAATACTGTGCTCCACCTTAGCCCTATACGTTGCAAATATAGGCATCGATGTTATAATTATAGGCGTCGCTCAAGTTTTCGCTTCCGTGAGAATTTCTCACAGAACTTCGCTTTGAACTCGCCGCCGAAAAACAAATGCCGATTCGCGATTTCTCATGAACAAAATAATTCGTTCCATCTTAACTTTACAAGTTGCAAACATAGGCATCGATATTATATCGGCATCATTCAAATTTTCGAACGACTGCGAATTTTTTAAGTTTTTGAAAGCGTACGTGACCTCCAGGGTGCATGAAACATGATTCCTAGTCGTTCGTCGCTTTTTAACCGCGCGGCCATGGGCCGAGCGCGATTCTTGCTCGGCCTTCGGCATTCTCGTTCCCATAGCCCTTTTCTCATCTCTTAGCCGGCGGGGCCTTGGCACGAGAATCGAAGGGCTCTGGAGACATACGATTTTCCAGTCCTAGATTCTAGGACTTCCGGTCTTCATGTATGCGGTCGTGATGTTTCTATATACTGTATGGGAGTGAAAATGGCGGCCGTCGAGGATTCGAGGAATTTTTTTTCAGGCTTTTAATGGTATCACTTTGGCGAATGTCTCTGTCAGAAAGAGGTGATAAAGAACACTGTCGTTTTAAAGAAACACGCTAATTTTTTTACTTGCTTTGGCAAATCATTGATTTTTCTGTTATTGCTCTTTGTTTTTGACTCCCGACTTGGATCGACTGAATCGTTTATTTGGGTTGTTTCGCCTTTAAATGCGAGATCAGACCATGAAGCGAAAAGGTGTGCAAATCAGCTGTCCAATGGTTCCGAAAACTGAGTCACGAGGTTGAAATTAAAGATATCAAGCAATTGAAGTATCCAATAATTTTTAGCCACCCGGAAGCAATTGATGGAAAATTATAATAAGGAAGTTATTGGATTGTGAAGATGTGACGCAATATGAGAGCTATTGAAATTGATGAAGCACATCTCGTGGTAGGATGGCAAGTATTTCATATCTGTCTTGAGTTATTCCCATTTACTACAGTTAAATATAGGGATTTGTAAGGGAGCGAGTTTTTCTCAGCAAATATGCTTTGGGGGACAAAGAATGTGACAAATAAAATTTTGAACTTTTTTGAGATAGGCAACGTGTCTTTCTGTGTACAAGAAATGTAATTTAGCTTCTTTATTTAGTCTTGCTCCCCATTCTCTAATTGAGGGTGGAATTTTCTGATTAGGATTCAAATTATTACAGTGAGTGGTAGTATTGTTTGTGTGATCATCATTTGTAATCCTGTATGAGAGGCTTTCAAACAGTAAAATTAGTCTGCAACAATTTGATATACTAGTATGTACTTATGCAAAATGTGGAAATTTGATTGGCTGAGCTGCTTGCATGTTTACCACTGATCACAAACTAATTATTATAATCATTGCTAAATCAGCAAACAGTTGCATACATTGTATTTACAGGAAGAGTTTAAGGCCTGCATATTCCCATTTAGGTATGCTAGGTGCCTGCAGTTGCACTAACTGCAACAGTAGCTGAGCAAACAAAATACATCAATTCCCCTTGGAATTGTGGATCCAGAAATCATTGCAGTGAATCCCAATGGCAGAACATTTTCTACACATGTTCAACACGACCACACACTGCTGATGACAAAGTCAAAGTGCTGCTTCTTCCATACACAGCAAAACTACAAGTTATGAGAAAGATGATGCCTCCTACTCCTACATTGTGGACATTGTATATCGACAATACAATTGGAACATTTGACCTTAAAACAGTATCCCTTGGTTGAGGATCTTCTTAACTTGACCTGAGTATTTGATTTGCATAACTACTAAAGTAAAGAGAAATATTACTTGTTTGCGAAAAGTGAAAATTTAATTGCTTTGTGCCTATTTTTAACACACATTGTATATTTTCCAATCCACTGTAAACTTTATTCATAACAATATTATTGTTTATGTGTCCTAAGTAACTATTTTTTTAAAAACCCATGAAATGAAAACATCAAGTCATTTATTTTGTAAAAGCTCAAATTGCTCCAAATGTTTTATATGAGGCTAGAAGAAACAGATATATTTTTCTACCCTCAATGTTGGTAAAAAGGTCTCTTCATTTTGGGGGATTGATCGAGAGTCTCTCACTGATTAATTGCCAGGCGGTTAACACACAAACAGAACTATCTTTATGTCTGTTTTCAGTTGCACATATAACAGAGTTGACAATTGTTAAATGTGTATAGTTTTATACAGTGACAGATTGGTTTTGAAATTGATGGTTTTTAAAAACCAAATTTCACCTAAATCAATTAATTATACCTGCAAAAGAACCACTTCCCCACTTTTTGCATCAGTATATAGCTTAAACATGGCGCTGTAGTACAGTCGTGTTATTCTTGGAAGCACTTGGTCTAAACTAAGGGGGATTTTTGTTGTGATGTTGATCGCCCTCAAAGACACATACGACCACTTTCGACACTTTCGCGGTTCACTCTTATTCGCCTCACCGTATAGTAGAATGCTGACTCGACGAAGGTGATACTACAACCTGTTGCAAGCCACAAAGAACGGAATTCTTTAATTTTCTTCACCTTTCTGTACAATGGTTCGCACAGCTTCGTTATTAAACCATCGACAAACCACGATTTCTTATCCAGTTAAAAACTCGAGCACTTTTAAAATCTCCGGCTGTAAGTGTTTGCTTCTTATCTCGCCGAAAACATCAACCAACCAAAAAACCGTTTTGTTACAACAGCGACAAGTGTTGAGCCGTGAATTTGACTGAAAATGGGGAGAATTTTCTCCCAAATCTTCCATGTCCTCCATTATTGAAGTTCACAGCTTTTCATGTTTTCGCGCCAGCAATCCGCGCGAACATTTGACTTCCGTTCAAGATTTCTTTGTTTTCAAACAGCCAATCAAAAAAATCGAATTAATTCGAAAATCCTATGTCTCCAGAGCCCTTCGATTCTCGTGCCAAGGCTCCGCCGGCTAAGAGATGAGAAAAGGGCTATGGGAACGAGAATGGCTTTACCCGTGGTTTTTTTGCCATGCCGGTGACCAGACCCAAACTTCCACTCGGCCAAATGTCGAATCACGCAACTTATGAAGTTTATTCGCTAAAAGCTGTTGGAACATTAATACACGGAAAATGTTAGGGATACTGTTTTCTTTATTGTATGTAAAATACATTTTCTTTTTGTCTTATCGAAGCGTTGGATTCGAAGAGAATATTAGATACGCTAAAAAAAGGTCTTACCTCAACTATGGAATGCGTCAGAAATTGTAACTTTCACTTTCGGTACGTGACAAATAACATCGTGGTTACTTTGCAAGTTTATTTCGCCAGAAGCGACAGTCATTAATTTATTTGCAATTGTGCGAGTATTTCTTGTGGGTTTAGGCAATTAAAGTGAATTGTTTGGCTGTTTCATCGAAGCGAGTTAAGGCTAACATGCTTTGATTTCGAGATCGATGTGCTTAATATGATATTCATCGGAAAGCAAATGCTGTGTTTTGGTAAATGTTTTTTTACGCATCGGAAAGGCAAACGCTCTGTTTCGGTAAACGTTTTCTGTATATCTGTTAATAACCAAAAAAAAAGTAGGAAAAAATTTTATTTTAGCCCCACAGGATTCATACTCACGACCTTTCGCTTGGGAGGCAGTTGCCTACTCTACTGCGCCACATCGGCATAGGTAAACTAAATAGCGAAAATTATTAATTACTTTTCTTTCGATAAAAACGCTGGATTGCTCGTGTAAAAAGATAATTTGGTAAATAAAACCAAATTATCTTGTAATACTCCCCGCCGACGCAGCACCACAGTTTCTTTAGAAACTTAGGCCCAGTTCAGACGTCGTGCTTCTGCCGTGCCGAACTAAACTCAGGAATTAAGTTCGACAAAAGCACGGCAGAAGCACGGCGTCTGAATCAAACTTTTGAATTAAGTTCGGCAAGCAATTAAGTTCGACAAGCTCTGCCGTGCTACACGACTCTGGCACGACAGCGATTCAAACGTCGTGCTTCTGTCGCGCCAAACTAAATTCATAAATTATGTTAATATGTTTTGGCGAGATTGCGTTCCCTCGGGGAGTTAGGAGGAGTGTTAGTTAGAATTGTTGCGAGGCTTCAGTAAACCCTGAATTTGATTCGACTCTGGCACGACGTCTGAATCAGAGAAAATTTCCTGCCGTGCTACAGTCGTGCTAAATTGCAATTTAGTTCGGCACGGCAGAAGCACGACGTCTGAACTGGGCCTTACCCCCTTTATTCCTGTAAAAGAGTCGCGCGAAATTACTGTTTATGGTGATTAAGGGATGTGCTGTCTACAGTAATCAGTGAATCATTAAGGACTGTTTTGGAATGTGCACTGCTTTGCGACTGAGGTGCTAAGAAAACAGTTAAATTTTAAAAGCGCGGTTATAAGATCTAAAAGATATTCTTGTTAACCGCGCGGCCATGGGTGGAACGCGGTTCTTGCTATGCACGGGGTTTATTATTATTATTATTATTATTATTAACCGCGCGGCCATGGGCCGAGCGCGGTTCTTGCTCTGCACGGGGTTTATTTTATTTTATTTTTTTTTTTGTCATGTCGGAGAGCTGAACCAGCTCTCTGCTCGGCCAAACTTTGAATCACGCAACCGGTAATGTTTATTCGCCGAAAAAAAAGCTGTTGAAATATTACCACAAGGACATTTGCAAGGATAAATAATGTAATTTAGGACCTGTTGCTGGCTACTAAGGCTGAAATTATCTAGAGTTAAGCTTTATTTTTGTTTTGCTTGCATGTTCACTTTCGAAGGGAATATTCAATGCGCCGGCTAAAGAAGGTAGTCAGCCATGGAATGCGCTGATGCTGATAAATATGACCGTATTTACTGCAATGCCCTTACGGTGATAAATAAGATCGTGTTTACTTCGCCAGAAGCATTTTCTGGGAAAAAAAATATAACCTCGGCACTCGTCAAAACCTTTGCAAATATATATTCGTTTGAAAGGTCAATTCTCCTTCGAGCTACAGGTAAACAAAAATCTCCGATTACCAATCACGCAACCACGCTATGCAAAGAATGTGAAATAAAATCTCTTTCAATCCAGGCACTGAGCTTGAATCACGCAATCTCTATTGTTTCCAATGGGTAATGTTTACTCGCAAAACGCTGTTGCTAAATACTTAGAAAACAGTTCAATTTTAAAAGCGCGGTTAAAAGTTGTTTTCAACTTCTTGTTATTATTATTATTATTATTATTTTTTTTTTTTTTTAGTTTTTGTGTCGAGAGGCCCAAACTCCACTCGGCCAAACTTTGAGTCACGCAACCTGTGATGTTTATTCGCCAAAAGCTGTTGAAACATTAATACACGGATATTGCCTGAGAGCTGGAAATTGAATGGGAACATCTTTTTCGAATTATTCTTAACTGATTTAGACGAAAACATGACCTCAGCGGGCTACAAACGACACAAAAAGGAAGACAGCAAAACAAGCTCTGATAATTAGTCACCTCGTGGCGTTTCGCACGCAAAACGAAAATACAACTTAACTCTGGATAATTTCAGCCTTAGTAGCCAGCAACTGGTCCCAAATTACTTTCTTTATCCTTGCAAATGTCCTGACTTCCATCGCCGGACGTTTCTGCCCCAATTTGAACCAAATAAATATCCTCCGCGACCGGAAGCCATTATCTCTGCTTGCATATTTAATTAGCTAACATTTTGTGTCGAGAGGCCCAAGCTTCCAACGTCCGCTCGGCCAAACTTTGAGTCACGCAACCTGTGATGTTTATTCGCCAAAAAATACACGGATAATGTTATGTGGTGTTTTGCTTATTGCGTGTAAGATATATCTTCGTTTGGTTTTATGGAAGCTTTGGATTCGAAGGGAATACTAGTATGCTCGAATAAGGCTAACATACTTTGATACAGCGTCGGAAAGGCAAATGCTGTGTTTCGGTGAACGTTTTCTTTATATCCGGTCGTAAGAAGAAGTAAAAAAAGTTTTTCTTTACTCTGCTGCGCCACAATGGCTTAAGATGACATGGCGGTGAAATATATTCAATATATTCCTTTTGACAAAGAAAAAGACTGCATTGGAATGTGCAATGCGTTCCCACTGTAGTGCTAAGAAAACATTTAAAATAGCGCGGTTATAAGTTGTTTTCAACTTCTTGTTAGTTTTTGTGCATGCAAATTAAACTCATTTCCACGTGAATGAAATCTCATTTTCATATGAAAGGATGGGCACCAAGACTCGCTTTGAGAAAGAGGCTAAAGGTAATTCGGAAATGGCCTATTACAGGCCAAACTTCCAGTCGAACAAATGTCGTCACCAAATGATGTCATCATCAGCCAATTACAGGCCATTTCTCAGTTCTTTTCGTCATACCTCCCCTCAGGAAAGTTTTGTCTAGTTAGCGAATTGAATATTCATAGTCGGCGAGAAATAATTGGGCCAAAATCCCTCGGAGATGGACGTCAGGACATTTGCAAGGATAAAGAATGTAATTTAGGACCTGTTGCTGGCTACTAAGGCCGAAATTATCTAGAGTTAAGCTGTATTTTCGTTTTCCTTGCATGTTCACTTTCGAAGGGAATATTCAATGCGCTAAAGAAGGTAGTCAGCCATGGAATGCGCTGACGGTGATAAATAAGACCGTATTTACTGTAATGCCCTTACGGTGATAAATAAGATCGTGTTTACTTCGCCAGAAGCAATGGTGGAGTTTTCTGGGAGAAAAATATAACCTCGGCGCTCGTCAAAACCCTTGCAAATATATATTCGTTTGAAAGGTCAATTCTCCTTCGAGCTACAGGTAAACAAAAATCTCCGATTACCAATCACGCAACCACGCTATGCAAAGAATGTGAAATAAAATCTCTTTCAATCCAGGCACTGAGTTTACTTTGAATCACGCAATCACTATTGTTTCCAATGGGTAATGTTTACTCGCAAACGTTGTTGCTAAATACTAAGAAAGCAGTTAAATTTTAAAAGCGCGGTTATAAGTTGTTTTCAACTTCTTGTTACTAATTAAGGGCAAAACAAACAAAAAAGTCAATCATTCTGTCGCATTTTAGTAATTTAACTTTCTTAAAATTATATATGATATTTTTGGAAAAGGAAGAACTCGTTGTAGTACTCTGTTTTGTTAATATATAGAATGTATCAAAAATATTGTAAGAGCATTGTAATATTGTAATATTGTAACTAAGTGCATCAAGATAAGATGAGAGACCCTGGGAACGAGGTTGAAGCACATGGTCAATGGCAATGACATCATTCGCCCCTGAACAATTCTTCGGGGGGGCCAAATTGGTGTCGATGAAAGTTCCAAAATTCTCGAATGCGACCGCATTATGAAGGTGTTCTTTGTCGAACGCAATAAACTAGCTTAAACTCTTTGTTTTGCAAAATGCTACTCAAACGCGCTAAAGTAAGATTTGTAAGGGCTTGAATTTTAAGAACAGAGTCTAGTTTCAAAATAACTTGTCTAGAAATCGGTAGCTAGAAATATGAGAACTTACCTAATATGTTTCCAGAATGGTACGACCTCAGCTTCAAAAGAACTCGAAGAACCGGAAGGGAATACAATAGACATTGAAAGTTCAGTTTGGTTATTTCCATTGTGGTTTTCACGCGTAATCAAAGGTTCATTTTCTGTAGAAACTTCCTCTCCTCTTCGAATTGTTTCAATGTCGGGACTAAGTGACCGTGGACTTGGGCTGTCTGTTCCACTTATCGATTGGTAAGAACGACAAGGGCTGTTTGGAGACGAGTCAGTGACTGCATAAAATCCCCGTGACGCCATCTTCTGCAAGAAAGTCTGTGAAATATTCGATTCATAAAATGGTTACGAAACGACGTTTGTCGCTCATTACTTCGGTTCAGCGTTTAATTTACGAAGCTGATCGGTTTCCAGGAAACAAACGAGTTAACTTCCACGACGTGCAGCCGGAAATGAGTCGAGTCTGCAAGGATTGCCGCTGTCATGTTTAGGCATGGCCAACCTCTGGGAACGAGATTGCGTGACATATATGCGTGACATGTAGTATGTAAGAACTTCGCTATCGTCTTCTGCTATTAAAACTGTATTCTAATGCTCATCTATGATAATTCTTGCAGAACAAAACATACAAAAGACAACAAAGAAGAACTCAAGTTTTCACATCACTCACTTCCGCAGTGGTCGCGCTGTGCATAGCGTGAAAATTAGACAAAAGCACAACGTTACCTAGCAACCACTGTATGGCGTTATATCTCCGCCAAAATTCAACTTTCGCCTTGTGATGTTTAATTCACATTTCAACTTCGCACTCTACGAGTCGACATTGTAGTTTTACAATACAACATTTAAGTTTCGTGATGCAAAATTAGAGTTTTTCAGTGCAATATTGTAGTTTCCTCATACGACGTGCAAGGTTTTACTTTTACAGAGCAACCTGAGAACATCATTCGCAGTTCCGTCTTCAATATTCTTACTTTATCGTTTGATGTTCAAATTTGACAGTGGTAGATTGAAGTACGTCGACGCGATATTCAAGTGTCACCATGCGACATTTAAAGATCTGTCAATCACATTTCATGTTCGGTGCATGTCATTCCATATCCCAGCACCTTCGTGCTACATTCAACTTTGATCATTTTATGCAAGTTTGAACGTTCGTCACGCTTGAGTGGTTTACCTTTTGCACACGATACCGCTGTAGTATAGCGGGCTCAACCATATCATGTGTATTCTTCTTCTTGGCGGGAACGCATCAAAAAATGGCTTTGGAAAATCAGAACGCAACGAGTACCCTCCGTCGAGTTGCTGAGCAGCTCATTTCGCTGGCAAACCAAGGTGAGAGTCCCGAACAACAGCAAATGCAGTCTTAGAAACCTTTAAGTACATGAAAAACGCGCCGTATTTGAGTGATTTTAACGCCAATAACAGCATGACAGGGACAAATCCTACATACATGCAAGCTTAAATTTCTTTTGTTATAGCTGTCAATAATTATATTTTAAAAAATTACTTTTCTGCAATGAATTTATTACGAAGAAAAGGCAATTAGGATTGTTGATCGCCCTCGTCCTCTTCGTTGAGACATTCACTGAGCTTTACAGAAAGCAGCTAATCACACCCATTCGTGACATTTTTACCAAGCGGAAAACAATACAGATTTTTCCTAAGACTGCTAAGCTATATTATTATTCCAAAACTTTTCACATTTGCGAATTCTTACATGTGGTTAGCCTTTCACAATGCTAGACTGACAAAATTAATGTCATTGGCTTGGGCTACCCGTAAACTGGAGGGGGGTGGGGGGGGGGGTGGGGAGGGAGGGCGGGAAGGCTCCGCCTTGAGGTGCGACCCTTACCCTTTAATATACCATTTTCGGCAGAAAAGATACCGCTTTGTTATACCTTCCATTGAAAAATAGTACCCCTTTCACAAACCTACTTAAAGGAGAATGGAAGGCGAGAACCCAATTTTTAGAAAGTCCTTTTTACGAAAGCACATGATACGTCGTAATCGAATTGCTATGTTTTAGGATGTGAACTTACCTTTTAACCTGATTGTAACAACAAAAAGCTCCGTGACAGAACAATTTGAACGTCCGCCATTTTGGAAGCCATATTGAAGGCTTGGGCGCATAGCATGACGTCACTGCGCACATGAGAAAAACGCGCGAATTTCGAGAAGACAACATCAGCTCCAAAATGGTGGAATGTGCTGTAGTTGCCTGTTCAGACAGAACACCTAGAGATTCCAAAAGAGGGATAAGTTTTCATCACCTACCCTTGAAAAATAAACCACTTCTTAAGGAGTGGCTACAGAAGTTTCATTCACCTGAAATTTTATTTACGGCTTCCTCGATCTCCTTACAGCATAAACATTCTTTCTCTTGTTGTCCTTCCCAGTTTGCACAACACTCGCATACACACCACAATGTATTTCCCCTTCGGTGCTCATCTTGTCTCTCGTGAACACTGTCTTCCTCTGACTCCGAACTGTCTCGCATGGGTTCAAAAGAGTACGGCTCGATCTCAGCCATAATCCAAGCAATCCAAGCGGTTTCGACACGATCCGATCACACAAAATAAAAGGCACCTGTGCGCAGTGACGTAACAACATGGCGGCGGGCATTCCTTTTATGGAAGAAACCGGATGGAAAGATGTCCAAAATGGCGGACGTTCAATTTTGAAAAATGACCACGGATTTTGAACTCGTTTCGTCACTTTCTAGAGGTAAAATTTACTTTTCTTGCTTTTTACTTCAAATCTAAGCTATTTCAATAGTTTTAAGCTTCCATATAAAATATGACTCCTAGCCTTCCGTTCTCCTTTAAGCTTCGCTCAGTAAGCTTAACTTAAAACAGTACAGTCATAATGCATGTGTGTTGGAAATATTTCAATGAAAGGCCCTTTTAAATACCTGAAGGACATATTTCCCTACCCTTTCATACACCTGAAGCATGAGAAAGGTACCTCTTTCGGGCAGAGTTTCCCAGTATAGGCCATTATAGGAGTCCCTCTGTCCCGGCCTGTGATGGTTGTGATATGAGACATAAATTAATGTCCTTTTCAAGATTATTTTTGAGTTTGTATTTTGTTTTGCCATAACTAAGAAAGCTCTTTCTATCATAAGCCACGATGTGCACACCCTTTACCTTTGCTAGACCTGGAGTCTTTAATGATTCATCACCAGCCCTTATGTCAGTCACTATTTGGTAATAATTTAGAGGACAGCAACCACCGTGTCCATCATTTGCTCCCTCTTCTTGTTCAAAATACACTCTCAGCATACCAGAACTTTTGATGTTAAGTTTAAAACATGGGAATGTGGGGCCAGTACTAGTTTTGTTACTTATTTTCAATGCCTGTGGGTTAAGTCTTCAATATTGCCATTAGCAAGCAAAGTGAAATGATAGGTTCATCCAGCAGTCCAATTCCTGTTGATTTCATGCCTGGTCCATCAAGTGCATTAACAGATAGTGAACAGCTCAACCAGTTGGTAGAAATGTTTCCGAATTCTAGTGAGGGTGACTTAAGAGTTGCCTTAACTACACATGGAACAGTTTCCAGAGCAGCTCTGTCATTATCAAACAGCATGGTTGATGCCGTAGATGGTGACAGTGACAGTGAACTTGGTGAATCAGTATTTCTTCCCAAAGATACCAAAACTGATCAAGTTCCATCTTTGACATCTTTATTGGAGAGGCTTCAGAAAAAAATGAGCAATGAAAAGGAGAAGTTGAAAATTGATGAAGAGGACTTACTTAATGATGCATTAGCATTTTATAAAGACTCCGATTTTGATGCAAGCAAAAAGTTGCGGGTTATTTACAATAATCAACCTGCTGCAGATACTGGTGGGGTTACCCGACAGTTTTTCACCCAGCTACTTCGGCAGATTTCAGATGAATTTTTTGAAGGTGATGGGTACAAGCGCCCTATTTACAATTCACAGGTTGTGGCATCAGGAATGATGAAACTGTGTGGCACAATTATTGTGCACAGTATACTACAAGGCGGACCAGGTTTGCCCATCTTTTCACCATCAGTTTATTACTATCTTGCCACAGGAGATAGTGACGCAGCCATAAAAAGAATGACTGTTAATGACTGCTCTCTACGAGTGCAATCCTACATAAATGAGGTAAGTGCAAGTGCTGTATCAATTAAATGTGTGGTGGAAACATTTGTGCTAAAACATTAAAACACATGATATTTAGTTCACTGAAATATGAGACAGTCTCAAGAGTAAATAGCTTGTATTATTTTTATTTAAATACCCTCCCCCCCCCCCCCCCCCCAACACACACACCAAAAAATGTATTTCATTACGGGATTGTGAGTGTACATGTAGTCACTTGAGGAATAATAATATTATTATTAAACCCCAAAGTTGGCACCCGACCAGTCCTTTAGCCCCTTTTCAACACTTTGGTATCAGCACTGCATTCATGTCCTTCACATTGTCCTTTATTCATTTGAAATGACATGGTACTGATGGGAATTTGTTGGCCACTAAAGTTTCCTT
This sequence comes from Micromussa lordhowensis, assembly GCA_964020085.1. Lineage (NCBI taxonomy): Eukaryota > Metazoa > Cnidaria > Anthozoa > Scleractinia > Lobophylliidae > Micromussa > Micromussa lordhowensis. The sequence goes on along the minus strand of OZ026603.1, from coordinate 27,904,734 downwards.
GACAGTTGCTTTTTTCTCATGACCATTGACTTTGATTCAGAGCAATGCCATAATAGGAGGAAATTTCATGCTATTAATAAGTCATCATTTTATTTTAAAATAACCTGTAGGTTATCTCAGCGGTGGACATATCAACTGTCAATGAGGAGGAAACTATGAATATTCTTTCAGAATGTGGCTTAACCATGCCCTTGACGGTAAGGAAATGTCTCCTTCTAATGACCTTGTTGTTTTTAATAGTCACTTTTATTATCTGTAAAGTTATGCATATACACTGTACAGATATGATTTTAAATACAGCATATGAAAATACATTAATTTTACCTGAGTTGTTGCAAGTTTTAAAGAATACATTCATTAATCTTTCAGAATAACAACAAGGTGGATGTTATGAAAAGCATCATAGTTCATGATTCTATTGGGAAACCGAAAATTGTACTGGATCAGCTGAGGGAAGGGTTGCATACCTTGGGGTTTGGAGACGAAATGAAGAAATATCCCGACATATTCCAGCCATTGTTTGTCTTTGCTGAGGCAGATTTAAAGGGAATGCTTGTTGTTGATGTACTACGTTTCCCAGAGTGCATGAACAGTGATGAAACAAACACCCGCAACTTTCTTACAGCCTATTTATCAGAGGCAGGACAAGAAACTCTGGAAAACTTCCTAGTTTTTACAACAGGGGCACCATCTCTGCCCAACTTTGGCCTCGGAAGCATCGAGGTAAAATTTGATGAAGTTCCCTCCATCTTTGCCTCTACATGTTTACAGGAAGTCACCTTCCCCAGAACCTTCCCTGATGAAGCAACATTCACATCTGCACTGGATGCTGTTGTAAACACAGTGGCAAAGTCATTCAACTGTGTTTGATAGCCATAAACAACACCATACTTTTGGGTTACTACATTATATTTTATAATTATTTTTAATTTTTTGACACATTTTGATAACACAGCACGCAAACAAATGGTAAATTTGATTTAATGTTTTGTATAACTGTGCATGGTAAATATTACCTATTACTAATTACCAAATCAGTGGATAGCAATTTCCGCGTGTTTTGATTGGCTCCTGTAACTCAGAATATCCATGGCTATTCACTGTTTTGCAAAGAGAGAAAAAATGGTATCACATTTTGCTAAAGTTTCAGAAGAAGTAATTAAAAAAGTATTTTCATCCAGCTGATTTGGTAAATACTAAAACAACTATCCCCTCATGGTCGGTGAATAGCAGTAGATATAATACTTTGATGCTGCATGTCTTGGTATACACGGTATATCCACCTCCCCTTCGGGGGAGAGTTGCATACTATTTAATATATATTTTTCTTTTCCCTAAATTGTTGTAGATGTACAAAGCAGAAGACCATCAGGTTCTTGAGAACTGACTTTAAGAACACTTTTTGAGAAAACAATATAAAATTGCATTTCTCCTGTGTTTATGTTCCTTACCCCAAGTATATTCTTTGCCTCACACACAATACAATTGCCTCAGATAACCATCATTTGCTTTTTTATACATGTAGTTTTGTAGCAGAATCACTCATTAGAATATGTTTCTCACTAGCGTATAACAATGGGTTATATGCATAACATTTTGCAAGGCATCTATCTAATAATTATTCTACAAGTACCACTGATTTCATATTAATTTTTACTACAGGTTACAAATGCTAGTTTGGAATCAATTTTTTTTATACAGTGTAATCAACTGATATGACTTGTGTGATTTGAAGCATAAAATGTATAGGGCTGGTTATTTACATTAAGTCCAGCATAGACTGCAGTGTACAAAAATACATTTTCTCTACTTCTTTGTAGATATGCCAGTGTATAGTAAACTGTTGTTCCAAGATAATAGATGCTTGTATCCTCTGCTCTACTTTCTGTGCCTGCACTTTGCACAGTCAAGAGCCTTTATATCCTAGGGTGAGCCATAAAATGACTTAATTGGAACACGGTTTTGTTGAGCACAAACTAAATGCCATTTGATTAACCAGCTGCCCATTGGTGTGAAGGCAGTCTACCGGTTATGCGTTAAAAAATGTTGTTGTTACTGTTGGTTAAATTAAACTAATGTTGAAATAACCACCAGCTCGAGTTTATGAATGTGTTTAAACATAGTTAACTATGGTTCAAATGAAGAGCTCCATACTTTTCTCAAATATGGTTTTGGCTGAAAGTTAAGGCCCACTTAAACGGTTTCAACATTTGTTTCAACATGCGTTCAACACTTTGTCGAACTAAATGTCGCGTATATTTGAACAGGCCGTCCAACATTGTTAAAAGCGTAAAAATTGTTGAAAGCTTGTTGAATCAAGTCTAAATCGATTTAAACTGTCATTCAACATCAGTTCAACTTTTCCTTTATTCTTGAAAATGTTGAATGGTATTGAAGCCATTTGAACACTTCATTCAAGAATTGTAGGACACGCATGCTCACATCAGGCCACAAAAGTCTGGTTTCTAGTTCTTAGTTCCTCGCAATCAAATTTCTGTAAGTGTTGTTTCCTTTGTTGGCTCAATGTTGGAGCTGTTTGAATACATTATTTTGTTGTTGCATCCAACATTTGCCCAATATCCGTTGAACGAATGTTGGTCAAATGTTGCAACCCTTTAAATGAGCCTTTTTTGTTGCTGCTCCCATACAAATGTTGATTTGGAAACAACTTCTTGCACTCCATGGATGTGTCTGATTTTAAAACAAGAGTAAAGGTAGTTAAATACTCCAAAATAGTGATTATTGTTCCTGTTAATAAATTAAATTAGTTTTTTCTAGAATGATAGTTTTTGAGCTTAGGTTTTTCAGAGCCTACATGTGATATTGATCTTTAATATCTTTCTTTTACTTCAATTAAGTTAGCGTTCCTGTTCTGATGTATGTTTATTACTGCTGGTTATGTAACAAGTTTGTTACTTTTGCAACAGTGTCATTAAAGGTGTATACTCCATAATTTCCATCATCAACTGCTATATCTATTTGTTGCATTAACACCTGCAAGTTATCATTATCCAGTGGGCAAGTTGTGTCTGGAACTTCAACCAAGTTGTCACTTTCTGTGTTTACTGGCCCATCCCAGTCAATTCCATACTGATTGAATTCTTCCTGCAATCAGATTCAAGCAGAGTATTTAAATACCTTTTTACATAATTCAGTTAATAATCTGAAGTACTATTTTACATCACATAATTAATTTTCACAACAAATTTGCACTGCAAGTAATGGTCACTGGTCAAGAAGGCCCTTAGAAGGATTCAGTGTGAATTTTACCTCTGTAAGTGGATCTTGTACATTGCTGCTGAGGAGAGTTTGTCCAAAGTTTGTCACGTGCAACCCACTAATCCAAAGTTGCATTGGAGATTTGTTTTTCTGAGTCCGGATTGGGTGGTGAATCCATGCAGCTTTCCATGTTTCCAAATGTTTGTTGATCATGGGAAGGTACACCAAGTGTAAGCACCACATGTGTACATCATTATCAGGGTCAAGATAATTACTCATTTCAAGATATTGAAATATTTGGTAAAAAAGGGAGAGACAACCAGCATATATATCTCTCCAGAGTCGCTCTATCCTTTGGTTGTGGGTACTTCTGCCTGTGGTTTTAATAACAGGAGTAACACTTACTTCATTTTGTATTTACTATTTTAAATTTTAGTTTTTTTTGTTTTCAGCAGCTATTATTTTCATGTTTTAGATCAAGAAATAATCTAAGCAATACGAGACAAGAAAAGAGAAAAGAAACTAGTTTGAACCTTAACATAACCAACTTTTCCAAGACTTCAAGTGCATCCACTGACCCCCCAACCCCAATGATTTTATTAAAAACAAACGTGCATCAGGTTTTGGCAAAGTGTACAAAACACAAATTTCCACATTGTTGGGGGTGAGGGGATAAGAAACTTTTATTTTGACTCCATGAATTGCCCCAAACCTCCATTGCAGAGAATGTTATAGTGGGATTAAGGTCTTGTGGTTCATATATTTAGTTTTGTTTTGCTGAAACAACAGTATCAAACCTAAATGAAATGTCGATTAAGTCTTCTTTTACATGCTGTGTTAAGATGCACCTGACCAGACTGGCTTGTCCCTGTTGGCTAATCAGGGGCACCCAATGACTATTTTCTAATATATAGATTTAGCCAAGCCTAAAAGCGGAGCTCCGTTTTGGCCTGGCTTGAGCCTGCGATCCAATCGGAAACCAGAAGCTGGTCAGCAGTTAACTTAAAAAAAAAGGTGACCTCGATGAGTTCTAAACTTGAGCCTGCGATATGGTCACCTGATACTGGTCAGCGGATACCTTGTTTTGACAGGTGTCAATTGACCACAACAAGTTGTTTTTACTTCACAAAATGCGGGTGGCCATTCGTTGTCGCGCCAAAACAAAACTTATGACATTTCCCATCTGCTTACATGAAATGTGTGTACGGGCGGGCAGGCGTACGCTACGTCATAACCAAATTTTCTGGGGAGGATAGTTTACCAAAATTTCTTACCCATGGTGCTCCGCTTTGCGCGCGCGAGGAGCTCCGCTATAAAATGCCTGTTTGAATGAGCAAAAAATTATTGACTAGAAATTTCTACAGCTTGAGAAAATTTCTGATGAAAGTTACCCTAAGAAATCCGAACAGGTAAATATTATTTAGGGCAGCTCTAAATGACAGAGAAATTCATTTTAGACACATCTGGCATATTTGCAAAGATTCCATCGTTGGGTGCCCTGGGCTAATAATTATGTTATGAATGAGTTTGGTACGAATCACAGAACATTACCGGCTATGATACTCCCTCGACTTGGTCCTCTGTGTGGATGATTTAACATAAACCACCCCACGTCATAATTTTCTCCACCTTTATCACTGCGAACTCTTGAGGGTAAACCATATTCTTCGACAGCTTGACTAAAAAGCCTAAAAACTGTCGAGGCTTTGTTGTTTGAGGATGCAAACAAATATACTGGTAGTCGTGAAAAGCCATCGATACCGGCATGAACAACAATTCTCCATCTGAAAATTGTTAATATTAATTTATATTAATGAAAATTAATAATGATAACTATTCCATTTAGACCCAAAACCATTGAGGACACAAGTTCCATAGGAAAAGAAAATCTGGCACGGGAGACAGTAATTAGTGGGTTTCTAACTGTAAATCAACATTCCTGAAATGTTTTAGGTGTTCACAGTATTATGTTGTTCCAGAAAATATCCATACCTACTCCAAGAAGGGTATTGGAAATTCTGAGGGGGAGGAGAGACATTAAACTGGAATTTCCAGTGGGGAGAGTATGGATATTTTTTGGAACCACACATTCTCAGTTTCACTGTACAAAGTCTAGTACAACTATGATTTTTTTTAGATCTGATCATCACTACTTGCAACACAATACCAAAATTACTGGTGACTAAAACATTGACTGTCAATAGACAAAATTTGTACCTCGATAAAAGATATATAAAAAAGAGTTGACACTGGCTAAAATATTGTGATGGACGTTTCGGCAACTGCTGTTGCCTTCTTCAGCAAAAATGCAAATATCTAACGGCGTCCTGATGGTATATAATGTGTGTTGAAATTAAATCGCACCTAGAAAGAATATTTTAAAATTTTTTAACAAAAGTCTCTAGAGTATTCTTAATTACTTCTACACATCCTTTATGTTATTGTAAACGTTTGGAAGCGCTATGTGTTCGTTTATAGCGTTCGTGTCTCGTACGGAATGCCAAGCCTCAAGAACAAGTCTTTGCCGCCATGCCGATGACCTGTCAACAATTTCGACGCTCGCCAAATCTATTTGGTGATTGTGGCGCATGTGGTGTTCGGCCAACAAAGAGTTTTCATCTAATTTTGCTATGGCCTTTGCGTGTTCTTTGACGCGTGTTTTTAACGCGCGCGATGTCTGACCGATGTAAACACAATCACAATCTTTACATTTGATTTTGTATACGATTCCTCTGGACGCCTCTTTCTCGATCTTGTCTTTCGGTTTTTTAAGTATGTTAGAGATTGTACGAATAGGTTTATGAGCGACCTTGATGTTGAAGCCTCGAAGAACTTTGGCGACTCTCTCGGAGAAACCTTTGGCGTAGGGCAAAATAACCATGCCGCGATGGTCGGTGTCATTCACTTCTTGATGTCTATTTAGCTGGCGGCCATTGTGAATGAAATTGGCAGGATAGTTATTAGCGGTGAGGGCTTCCGCTACTCGCTTAGTTTCTCGTAATGCTTCTCCCTCGGTGGATGGAATATTCTTGACCTTGATCAATCACTACCAGAGAGAACAAACTTATCCATCCAAAATGTCATCGCTCTTCTACAGTTCGTCCTCGACAACAATTTCTTTGTGTTCCAAGGTGACCATTACAAACAAATTTTCGGTTGCCCGATGGGATCTCCAGTCAGCGCCATCTTAGCCAATCTCGTCATGGAACACGTCGAAGAAAAGGCCCTCTTATCGGCTCCAAACCCTCCCAAATGGTGGTTCAGATACGTAGATGACAGCCATGTGTGCGTAAAAAGGGAACATGTGGATGAATTCCACTCACATCTCAATTCTATCAATACCAACATCAAATTTACCATCGAGATAGAATCAGAAGGTTCCATCGCCTTCCTTGACACAAAAACAACTAGACAAGACGATGGCTCGATCACCGTGTCTGTTTACAGGAAAGCTACCCACACCGACCGCTACCTTGATTTCAAATCACACCACCATCCCCAGCATAAACGCTCGGTCGTACGCACCCTCATGGATCGCGCAAAGAATATTCCATCCACCGAGGGAGAAGCATTACGAGAAACTAAGCGAGTAGCGGAAGCCCTCACCGCTAATAACTATCCTGCCAATTTCATTCACAATGGCCGCCAGCTAAATAGACATCAAGAAGTGAATGACACCGACCATCGCGGCATGGTTATTTTGCCCTACGCCAAAGGTTTCTCCGAGAGAGTCGCCAAAGTTCTTCGAGGCTTCAACATCAAGGTCGCTCATAAACCTATTCGTACAATCTCTAACATACTTAAAAAACCGAAAGACAAGATCGAGAAAGAGGCGTCCAGAGGAATCGTATACAAAATCAAATGTAAAGATTGTGATTGTGTTTACATCGGTCAGACATCGCGCGCGTTAAAAACACGCGTCAAAGAACACGCAAAGGCCATAGCAAAATTAGATGAAAACTCTTTGTTGGCCAAACACCACATGCGCCACAATCACCAAATAGATTTGGCGAGCGTCGAAATTGTTGACAGGTCATCGGCATGGCGGCAAAGACTTGTTCTTGAGGCTTGGCATTCCGTACGAGACACGAACGCTATAAACGAACACATAGCGCTTCCAAACGTTTACAATAACATAAAGGATGTGTAGAAGTAATTAAGAATACTCTAGAGACTTTTGTTAAAAAATTTTAAAATATTCTTTCTAGGTGCGATTTAATTTCAACACACATTATATACCATCAGGACGCCGTTAGATATTTGCATTTTTGCTGAAGAAGGCAACAGCAGTTGCCGAAACGTCCATCACAATATTTTAGCCAGTGTCAACTCTTTTTTATATATCTTTTATCGAATCTTTTAATATGCCTGGCTACACACCAAACATTTTTAAAATTTGTACCTGATGAGTTTATGATTACCATCAATGTGCCACAGCGCAAGAGGTCCGGGCACCCAGTACTTTCGCCTTCGAATGGACTCACTCCACCTCTGGTGTACGCCACTGGGATCTGTCCTAAGCAAAGACTGTCGAACTCTTTCCCACTGTACTCTTAATCCTTTACCTCTTAAGTAGCCCTTCAACATTCTTAGTCCAATTCCAGGATGCTCTCTCTGTGCCTCTCTCGTTATGTTGTCCAAATCTGTGTCACTGATGTTGCTGTATGTACCTTTAAAGAACTCAAATGAGGGTTTGCCAAAAACATGGAATCCGGACTGCGGAATTGAATCCAGAATCCGGAATGGGCATCATTAGAATGCTTACAATCTTCCTATTATATTAGCCTTCACAACTATACAAGAGAGACAGTTAATTTCAGAAGAAAAAAAAAAATTAGGACTTTGGGTGAATGTAGCATGTTTGGGTCTTATGCAGCTGGCCAGAAAAAATATAGTAACAGTAGGGGTAGTTTTGAAACCTCGGTGGAAATCAAACTCTGCATTGCAGGGGAAGGGGGAGGGGCAAGTCATATTAAAAAATGTTAGGGGCGGACCATTGGAAAACGTTATGGGGGAGGGGGTGGCAGGGAATTTTTGAGTTGCATGAATGTATTTTTTCATTAACAACTTTCATCAAAATGTTAGCTTCCCGGGATGCATGATCTTTTCCTATCAATTTTCCCTTGCACTGATATTTTTTGTAATACCCCTCTCCACCCCCCCCCCCCCCGCCCCAACCATGAAGTTTCTAATGGTCCTTATCAAATTCGCATGCAAAGCTTTCTGTAATGCTATTTTGAAACGGTAATGTAGCAGTTGTTCGTAAGGTCTTTTCTTATTGGATGCTTGAAACAATGGACTTCAAAAGTCACTATTGTTTTAGCATTGCTTGGGGTTTGGGTGGCGAACCAATTGCCTTAGGATCTTACGGCAGCTGCTACATGACCCATTTTGAAAACTGTCCCATGAGAAGGGTCTGCTTTGAATCTTTGATTGCCATTAGCTCTCTTCGGCATGCCAATTCCAGAATTTATGCGGTAAAAAATAAATTAAATAATTGTTATCAATTAATAAAAAAAAGAGACTGGAAACTAGGCTTGGATAAATTCTACTTGCAAAATGGCTTATTCTGCCTGCCAGCAGTGCTTGTAAAAATTGCTTATTCTGCTCGAAATTCCGCCTGCAGAATTTACCCAAGGCAACTGCAAATGCGAGTCTCAAACAACCTGAATAAAGAATTGAGACTTTAAGACATGCTGTTGCCTTGAAATAATGAGAGACTCATGCAATATTTTTTTCTGGCCAGCTGCAAAAGACCCCCACATGCTACATGTATCCGTCGTACTCACAGTCTTTCTTTCTTCTGAAATTAACTATCTCTCATATATAGTTATTAAGGCGAAGATAATAGGAAGATTGTAAGCATACCAATAATGATCATTTTGGATTCTGAATTCCGGATTCCGGATTCCGGATTCTTCATTCGCTATTTTAGGCAAACCCCTCAAATGATGTGAGCAGATTTTATTTTCCTCGAATCCCAGTCATACTATAAGGAAGTAGTTTTTTATTTACACAAGCTTAAATGGCTTCAAGATTTTCAGTACCTGAAACTGAGAGCCCATATTTTGCCATCCTTCTCTCGATGGTACGCGTGGATACCTTTAGTAGCTGAGCAATGACAGGCACTTGAAAGCTCTGTTCAAGAAGCATAGAGAGCTGCTCTTCTTTTATCTCAAACGATGGTCGTCCAGGCCTTCCAGAATGTATTCGAGGAACAGTTTCGAAGGCGAAAAGAGAAGCAGGAGACTCTGAGTCAATGTTGTTCAGGTGTACTACGGTTTCCCCCAAAAGGCGAACGATTTCCTCAATTTCTGAAAATCCACTATCTATATTCACTACTGTCCGAGCTACATAATCAAGCCTTAACACTATTCCATCAATTTCGTAAGAAGAAATTGGATTTTCTAGAACTTCTATAGTTTGTTGTACAATATCGTGCAGTATCCGGAACTCCGCCATGTTGATGCGTTCCCGCCAAGAAGAAGAATACACATGATATGGTTGAGCCCGCTATACTACAGCGGTATCGTGTGCAAAAGGTAAACCACTCAAGCGTGACGAACGTTCAAACTTGCATAAAATGATCAAAGTTGAATGTAGCACGAAGGTGCTGGGATATGGAATGACATGCACCGAACATGAAATGTGATTGACAGATCTTTAAATGTCGCATGGTGACACTTGAATATCGCGTCGACGTACTTCAATCTACCACTGTCAAATTTGAACATCAAACGATAAAGTAAGAATATTGAAGACGGAACTGCGAATGATGTTCTCAGGTTGCTCTGTAAAAGTAAAACCTTGCACGTCGTATGAGGAAACTACAATATTGCACTGAAAAACTCTAATTTTGCATCACGAAACTTAAATGTTGTATTGTAAAACTACAATGTCGACTCGTAGAGTGCGAAGTTGAAATGTGAATTAAACATCACAAGGCGAAAGTTGAATTTTGGCGGAGATATAACGCCATACGTAACCTTCATGTTTAATGTTGGAATGTTTCAAAACCTTTGATCGCCGTCTTTATGTGAAACGGCGACTGATGGAAGTCTGTTACAAGCGAGTGTAAATTGATCCATCTAATTATATTGATTGTTTGTTATTTATTTTAGCGTCTGGGATAAGAAAGAAGCAGTTTCCATGGACCACATATAGTAGAGATTATGTGGGAGTCACTGGAACTCCATCATATCCCCAAAGGTAACTGGAAGACTTTAATACTCAATAGTCAATCGTTTGACCGATTATACGGCGAAGTCAAGTCATCGCTAGAAGAGCAAAATAATAATTTGTGTTTAAAACTACGGTTCGTGACATTTGTACATTTGCCGTTCTCTGTTCGGTCTCTCGACCTTTTTGTTGCTTCACTCGTGTTTATGAAGGGCACTTCATGTTGTGTTATAAAGAGGAATTTTTAGTAGAGCTCAGCCGTTAGACTGTGCTATAGCAAATTTAGAGGTCACTGGTCTGCATAGTTTCCGCTGTTATCGGCACGTCGCTTTGCAGAGTTTGTTTTGCCATGTGTTTATGCATTGCTTAGGCTCATTTCTAATGCAAGATATATGTCTCCAAGAATATGCTTTCGAGGGACGAGAAATAAAATTTACCGTGAATATGTTGCTCACTTGCATCATATAGTGTGATGCCGAGCCCGCCTGTTTGATTAAACTGCATGCAAGTACAGTATGTAGATTCTTATCACGGATATCATATTTGTCCTCTTATGTTATTCTTCGGAGACGCCGTAGCTTTACTTCGAGAAAGCTAAACGTTTGTCTAGAGTCGTTCTTACGTTTCTTGCATATATTTCCCTGCTAGCAGGGAATGCATATATCTGATCGAGCTCAGATAAGTTATATTTCTCGCGCTCGATGTTTAGGTTTATCTTTTGTTCGTTCTCACACCACATGATTCAAATGTAGCTGTTTACGCGCAAGTCTGTTGACTGTGTTGCGTGTTCTATATGCCCATGGACGTTGCCTCTAGGACTTGATCTTTCATGATACTTATCAGGGGGCAAATCACAACAACAATCGAGCCTTTCTTTGCGACTGGAAGAAGTTGAAATATCAGGCTCTTACCAAAGCCTGTTGGCAAATCTCCTAGTAGATCTCCTCCGCGCATTAACTGTAATATTGCAGATTTCTGTTCTTCCTTCAGTTCTCTATCAAAACCCTTCTGGGCCAAGAAATCGAGAGCTCTCTGTAAATCTTCCTCGTCATTCGCCATCTTGAAATAGTCAATGACCAGCAAGAGTCGGGTTTCAATCATCTGTCCAATTTTGAACCAATCAGAGGCTCCGTTGGCTGGTGAACGGAGTATTTGAGATTCACAATGGTTGGATGCAAGCGTTCCCTTCTCTCCTCTCCCCCTCCCCCTCGCTTCATTTTTTGCACTCTCCCCATTTTTCGCGCGGCCAAAACTCGTTCGCTCGCCGATCCTGGGTTTTCCTTTCGCTAAAAACGCACAGGAACGCTTGCTACGCAGGCTAGCGCGGTGGCTTCATGGTTAGTGCGCTCGTCTCAGGATCGAGCGGTCCGGGTTCGAGCCCTGGCCGGGGACACTGTGTTGTGCAACCTCGTTCCCAGGGTCCTCTCCTTCTCGTCCTGGGGACGAGAAGGAGAGGACCCTGGGAACGAGGTTGTGTGTTGTGTTCTTGGGCAAGACACTTTACTCTCACAGTGCCCTCTCTCTACCCAGGTGTATAAATGGGTACCGGCGAACTTAATGCTGGGGGTAACCCTGCGATGGACTAGCATCCCATCCAGGGGGGAGTAGAAATACTCCTAGTCGCTTTATGCTACTGAACCGGGATAAGCGCCGGCCTGATGGGCCACTTGGCTCGTATGTACACTTGACCTCTTTACCTAGTGTGGGCGGGGCTTTGAAGGCGTTTTCTGGGACAGGATTAAAACCTGGCGGGCGGCGCAATTAGAGTCAAGTCAAGTGAGTGTGCAATGCTAGGAGACGAGCTGAAAAGTCACTATGGAGACTACTGCTAATGGCAGTACCAATTATATTTTTATTAAATTCCTTCGTGTAATTTATTACCCTGATTGCAATCTAATTGCAATCTAATTGCGGCTAATTTTAAATCATTAAACTTTAAGTTTCTGTTGATCTATCATTAAGAATTAAACTGTATACTTTGTAAAACGAATTGCAAAAATTTCTGCGAAAGTGCGAATGATAAAAAGCAAGACTTTTTTTTCAATAATATACATAGTATTGGTGTCATTGTGGGAGGCGCGGTGGCCTCATGGTTAGTGCGCTCGACTCCGGAGCGAGCGGTCCGGGTTCGAGCCCTGGCCGGGGACACCGTGTCGTGTTCTTCGGCAAGACACTTAACTCTCGGAGTGCCTCTCTCCACCCAGGAGTATAAATGGGTACCGGCAAATTGTTGGGGAAACCTAACAAATTGCTGGGAAGTGACCTGCGATGGACTAGCACCCCCGTCCAGGAGGAGTAGAAATAGTCCTAGCCGCTTCGTACTACGGAAACCGGGATAAGCTCCGGCCCGTTGAGCCACCTGGCTCGGAAGGCTCACTTTTTTTT
>OZ026603.1:27874451-27881951 GCA_964020085.1 Micromussa lordhowensis | reverse complement strand
GTTAGTTTGCGTTTTTTTGTTTTGTTTCATGCAAGAAACGTAATGTAAACATTTCGCAACTACTAATATGAAGTAAATTCAAAGTTTCAAAACAACCGCCATTATGGATACGAAGCGGTCGAAACTTTATGCTTCGTTCTTTCTCATATCACTTAATGAAACAACTTCGCAGCTGTAAAAATCAATGAAGCTGTTGGAAAAAGAATTTGAAAGGCCTCAAAGATAGGGTATGTGGTTCGTAACGAATACCATCGAATCGCATTCCATCGAGTGGGAACTACCAATGCTTATAAACATTAGAGTGCTGAGACTGGGCAGTTCGGACTGGAAATCATCTTTAAATGTCAAACCAGTTTGAACTACGAACTTATAAATCTTCCGCGCGTCTGACAGTTGCAAGCCGTAAAAATGTTAACTTTAAAAAAATTTAGCCACGAGAATGAAAGTCTCAAGATCTCTTCTCAATACTTTTTTGGGCTTTGTCTTGTGGTTTGGTAGAACAGGGAAAATCCGGGAGATGAAGTAGTTACTATATTAGCCTAAAATTCTTATAACCATACTTTTTCCCATCCCGGAATGGTCCTAAGACCATAAATATGTTTTACAGTAGGAAAAACAACTTTTCAATTTTTCTAAACGATCAAAAATTAATTTTTAACTTTTTCAAACAATGGAAATTGATTTGTAAGATTTCCGTTAACCGTAAGGAAAATAAAGTAACCGTTTGCCGTAGAAAAGCCAAATTAACTGTTAGCTGTAAAAGCCGCCATTACATTGAGACCCTTGAACAGTAGATAGCAACACACTCACCTACTCCAAGATAGACTCCAGGCACAAACGAGTGGATGAAAAAGAACACGATAACCACTGTGATGACCACTAAGCTCTTCATTAGAAGCATTTTGTCTCTTATGACGTACTGAAAACAAAAAGATGGATGGATCATTCGATAAGGTAGAGTTATGCTTTTTGTATTTTTTGATGTTTTGTTGAGGTGTGTTTTGGTGTGTTTAGATGTATTGTGTTGTGTTTTGTTGTTGGTGTGTTCATAGTTAATAGAGGGAAATGGTTAAGAACCCGGCAAACATCAAAGAAGCAAACAAACAGACTGAGGGAAGGCCCTTGACCCTGCACATCTTTCGTTTTACGCTCATGGACTATGCATGAATTACACTGTTGCTTAGTTGCATAAGCACACATAATCAACTTTTGTATTTTGCCAGGTTTTGTGCAGGGTCAACCAAACAAAGAACTTTACCGGGTTTCATAACCATTTCCCTGTATTAACTATGGTGTGTTGCGTTGTGTTTCGTCGTGTTTTGTTTTGGTGAGTTGTGTTTTCTGCGTTTGTTGTGTTGTGTACTTTGTTGTGTTGTGCAAATGAGGCGTTTGTAAAAGATACGCAAGATCATAGGTTGACATGCACATTAAATACTCAAATACCTGCAAGATAAGAAAACTAAATGTCCACCATCCAGATAAGCATAAGCCAGATACTTCGCTTATTTTCTAAGCTGTATCCAAGTTCGCCATGAATATACATACTAGAACTATTTACCTTTCTTTCCAGTTCTTGTAGACTTTGTTGGAAGGCTTCTCTTGTGGAACTGACAAGAAAACAGAAGAAAACAATTAACGTATCTTAAATTGGCTCTTTAGAAAGTGTCCCTTCTTGTTGTTTCGTTGAGTAATTAGGGAGCTTAAGCACACCACGACGACGACGGCAACGAGAACGTCACCAAACAAAAGGTTCAATGAGTAGAACAATGGCTGTGCACGTGCGTTATATATCTTTGAACATTTCTTTGCCGTCCTCTGCAAAACAAGAACGTGAAATGGACAAGTTCTGCGTAGTCGAAGGAACTCAAACGACGATGGTTAATTTTTCGTATTTCCATAGGCAATTGCAGAAACGTGAGAGGACTGGGAAAGAGTAGGGTTGTTTTCCGTTTGTTTGAAAAACTATGATATTCAAATGAAAGACGAACTAAATTTGAGAGTATTTACCAAGAATAGAAGTATTTAGAGAAGGAAAATTGCAAAATGGTGGCTCTTCAAATATCACCTAAAATAGAGAGTTTGTATGGATTGGGTAGACAAGCCACAAAATTATAAGGATTTGTATGGAATTTTGCAACTTTTGAGATTCTCCCATTTAAACAATTTTCAACTGAAAACTCTCAAACTTGGCTGGGTAGCTTTTCATTCAGTAACATTTCAGTTGAAATGTTTAGATTTTCAATCTAATCAATATAAGAAACTCGTCCCAGTCCTCTCACGTTTCTGCAATGGGCTATTTGGCATTAAACGCTGTCATTGCATATTTAGCCTGAGCACGTTTTAGAGCCATTGGCTTACTGCACAGATCTAGACAGTTGTGAATTTCGTTGGAAAATATAAATTCATTTTTAACAGGCGTCGTCCTCAGCGTCGCTGTCCTCGTTGTTTAAGCTCTCTAATATTAAATGAACCAATGACGACTACGCAGCATAGATGAGTGATAAAACGATAGTCGGCAGTCGACTAATTTCCGATCGATGCATACGAGTCGGTCGACACACGGCCGGCTATCGATCGACTACTGATCAAGCAGTATCTATCAAGTGTCGACCGAGTATGTCGATCGAGTCCCGATCAAGATGTCGATTGAGGATATCCATCGACAGTCGATCGCGGATGCCGTTAGTAGACATGATCCGAAACCATTGAGTAGGTGAAAAAAGCGGAAAAACATGTAATCAGTCAATACAAAGCGAAGGAAACATGTAACTAATCAATGTGAAGCGCGGAAAAACATGTCACCAATCAGTGCAAAGCGAAGGAAAACATGTAACCAATCAGTGCAAAGCGCGGGAAAATGTGTAACCAATCAGTGTGAAGCGCGGGAAAATGTGTAACCAGTCAGTGTGAAGCGCGGGAAATGTGTAACCAGTCAGTGTGAAGCGCGGGAAAATGTGTAACCAATCAGTGCAAAGCGCGGGAAAATGTGTAACCAGTCAGTGCAAAGCGCGGGAAAATGTGTAACCAGTCAGTGTGAAGCGCGGGAAAATGTGTAACCAGTCAGTGCAAAGCGCGGGAAAATGTGTAACCAGTCAGTGTGAAGCGCGGGAAAATGTGTAACCAGTCAGTGTGAAGCGCGGGAAAACGTGTAACCAGTCAGTGTGAAGTGCGGGAAAACGTGTAACCAATCAGTGTGAAGCGCGGGAAAACGTGTAACCAATCAGTGTGAAGCGCGGGAAAATGTGTAACCAGTCAGTGTGAAGCGCGGGAAAATGTGTAACCAGTCAGTGTGAAGCGCGGGAAAACATGTAATCAATCAGTGCAAAGCGCGGGAAAATGTGTAACCAGTCAGTGTGAAGCGCGGGAAAATGTGTAACCAGTCAGTGTGAAGCGAGGGAAAATGTGTAACCAGTCAGTGTGAAGCGCGGGAGAATGCGTAACCGATCAGTGTGAAGCGAGGGAAAACGTATAACACAAAACCAAAGCAAATGCAGCGTGTTTACGACACAGTATCCGTCGAAACTCTTCTAACAAGTTAAAATACTTGGTTTCTTACGTGTTTCTTTTCATATTCCTGACAATGTTTTGAAGAGTCATGGCCTTTTGCAACAGCAACAGTTTGACAGTTTTCTCTTCAGCGGAGACAAACGGTAGACGATCGGCTGATCTCTTCCAGATATCGGCTTCTCGTTTTAGCTCTGCGTAAAACAGGGACAACAAAAAAAGTCCTTGATCATCTGTAATTTAAGCAATAGAGCACTTTTTTCGTGTTTACATAGCCTCGTCTAAACACGAGGAGGGTTGGGAGAATTCGAGACAGTTATGCAAACCCGAGAAGCAGTCGAGGGTTTGCATAACTTTTGAGAATTCTCCCACCCCTCTGAGTGTTTAGATGAGGCTATGTAAATACGAAAAAAGTGCTCTATTGCTTTTATAAAATAATTCTCAAAATACGCGCGAATCTAAAATGCCACAACCGTGTTTACATACTTTCATCTAAACACACCTATCGACCAATGAGAGCGCGCGTAGTGGCTCAGTTATTTTATAAAAACCAATTACAACAACTGCACTTTTCAGTAGGGTGACAACTTTACAGAAAATAAATTCTATTGTTGGAAAGAAATGATAGCCTGTATATGTCAAGTTTTAAGTATAGCAACATTTCTTACAAACAATTTTTTTCATTGACAAAACTCCTGGTTGTTGTTTGCGGAACCGAACGTTTTCCATATTGGATCGTGGTTAAATAACCTAACTCCCACAAGTCTCTGTAACTAAGTTATATCGCTGAAGACAAAACTTTGACTCGTGTTGGGAGAATACTGGAAAATGTTCTTTTGAGTGGATTATGTCATGTTTTTCCTTTCTTAAATCCAACTAGACACAATAGCAGCCTGAGAAACACCCCCTAATTCTTCGTAGCGTGGACGTGTCCAAAAACTTGAAGGGTATGGGGAGAATTAAGCTTAATGTTAAAAAATGTTGTTCAATGTAGCCAAAGATAGCACTACACTGTACCAACCAACTAAAATATACATACCTTCCACGATAGGTGGATCGTCATTAACGATTTTCACATTCCGGTAAAGAAGCCTAAAAAGGTATTAACAAAACAGGAGTTAATTGTTGTACCTGTTCTTGTTACTCAGTGTGATATCGTCGCTTACGACTTAATTTCACTATTGTCCTCTCAAACAGAGAAAATATTATTAATATTCCAGAAAAGGTGGCTGTAAAAATAAAGTGCACTGGTTTCAACATGATCGCTTAGAAGAAACGTATTAGGAAACTGGAATCAGATTTAAATTTCTAGATGTGTAGCGAACTCAACTTGGCTTTCAAGAAGGAAAGAAAGGCTAATTAACAATTATTCCACAAGCGCGCGTTGGATATGAGATGGTAGATAGCCAACGAGGCGCATAGCGCCGAGTTGGCTATAATCATCTCATATCCAACCCAAAAATAGAGCAAACTAAACTTAAAAAAATAATAAAAACGCCTCAAAAAAATCACGCGGACGCTTACCATATTCGTAGAGCATGGTATAATGGCTCATAGCCCATGATGGCTAAACCAATGAAAACTCTCGAATTGCATTATCCAATGATCCAGTTTTTAATAATGGAGATTAGACTGCGCGTAGTGCCTCTTTCGGTTAGTCCTTAGTGCGTGACGCGAAAGAAAACCGCGAGGACAAAAATGGCTCTCTTTCGCGTCACCCACGACGGACTAAGAGAAAGAGGCATTACTTGTAGTCTAAATAGAGAATGAAGGTGTGTAGGGGAGTGGTGTGAGAAATTAAACGTTTTTCTTTTATTATTAAGTAACTTCAGAGCTGGTCATAAGTCATATTGTTATACGGAGAGCAGCCTTAACAACAGAGTGTTTGAGAAATACCTTAAAACTCCGTAAGCTACCAGTAGGCAGAAAATTATCCCTCCTATCAGATGCGTAGTGAAATCTGTAAAGTTGATACCCTAAAGGCAAAATTAAGCCGTTTTATTAGTAGATTTTCTACTTAATAGCAGTTCAGACCCAGAGAACTACAAATAACTTTGGAAAGGAATGCCGAACATTTTAGTTGTATTACAACCAAAAGTACGATTCATACATCACTGGTACTAAATAATCTTGTACTAACAAATCAAACGCAAGACTGGTAGCTCGTGGCAAAAAGATCTTTGCAAAGAAACTTAACAAATTGACTTCAGTTTTTCATGCGTCTGTCCTGTTATTGATCGTGAATTTCTTTCATAACATTGTCAAAGTAGCTGTGGCTCCACGAGGCGATAGCCGAGTGGATCCACAGACTACTTTGACAATGTGATGACGAAATTCATCGTCAATAACAGGACAGACGCATGAAACACTGACGCCAATTTGTTTTTTTACGATAAAAAATTGTAAAATTGTCTGCTCTCGCTCGTTGCGTCAACATCGCACAAATTTTAACTCCATGCCTCTTTCCGCTTATTGACAATGGAAATTAGCCAACGAGCGCGCGAGATATTCTGCAGTTATTGTAACAAAACCAATTAGCGTAAGCGCTAAACTGATCATGACAACAGGCGAGAACGTCGCTAAGTTTAAGACAATGAACAGTATAATGTTTCTACTCTCCCACTTTGCATCTTGCATATTTCTTACCCAATATCCACAAAAGAGCAACGAGAGAGAAGCCCAACCACGAAGGTGAATTTTCCATGTCTCATTTCTTCGTCCTTATACATATTCCGCCGTAATATTGCAGTTCTGACATCGAGACACGAACTAAGGGGTCTGGATGGAGTTCAACTGATAGCTGAGATTCTAGCACCCCCCTCTTGACCCATGACTTAAATCGTTGATCCGGGTAATCACGATATAGTCACTACAAGTCAGCGGTTTGTTACTTGGCTCATTCAGCACTTGAAGGAGCTTTGAAGCAACTTACCTTTGCCTGTAGCTCCTTGTTGGAAACTAGAATCACATTTGGCGGATCTCCAATAGCTATAGAAAAGAACAAGCGATTATAAACAGGCATAAGACCACGCTGTAAGACAGTACTAACAGTATATTTACAAGAATGAAAACTTCACACCCAAGTGACTTTTGTAACACTGAAACCAAAGGGGAGAACCAATAACTACATGTACAAGGGAGCCATAAAGAGTCAGTCAGAACACTAAGCAAAACTCGTGAGAAAACATCTAACCAATAGTGATATCTAGCACGACGGCACTCAGCGGAAACCTCAAACGGGTTTTTAACGCCGAGAAGAAGGTTTTCACGTAAGTGATTTACCTGAGCGTTTTTTACTTCAGTCTTTGTAGTACATGTTTAGATGTAATTTTTAGCGAACGAGTGAAAGCACTCCTGTTGTCAGGAAATTCAATCGCGGCCTCTTCACGTGAAATAATTTTTTTCATGTTTTTATAGTTAAACCGGTAGAGGCCATAAACGCCAAACGCCTAACCCCTATACTGAAAGTGCTGTTCGTGGTTTGCCGTTTACGAGAAAACCCTGTTGCTAAATGTCTCTGTTAATACCAAGCGCGGGAAAACGTGTAATCAGCGCCAAGCGCTGACACCTGGCGTAAGCCGAAAAACGACTGATTTGCCAGTTATGAAAGGCGTTTTAGCTCTGAACGTTCAAGCAGTTATAGAGCTCAACAGAGTCAAATGAAGAACTGAATACAAAAGCGATACATTTACCTGTCGCCGTTCCACCAATGTTAGAAAATATCACTTCAGCTATTAGGATATACGTTGGGTTAAGATTAAGAACTTGGCATAACCTAGAAAGTAATCATATCGTATTTACTACACGATCTTGTGGGTTACAATAATACAGTTAGGTTCTTAAGGACAGGAATCACAAAAGATAGCTACCAACTTTATATCATTCCTGTAAGCAAAATTCTTGATGGTGGTCTTTACATCCTTCGTCTGTCCGCCTCAGTTTCGTTCGCCCGTTCGTTCTCCCGTTAGTTCGTGTGTTCGTGCGTTCGTCCATTCG
>OZ026603.1:27864451-27871951 GCA_964020085.1 Micromussa lordhowensis | reverse complement strand
AACAATTGTTTCAAGTGATGGTCTCTGCAAGATGAAATGGTGACTTAGATGAGATATCACTGCTTTATATTCTTTGATAAGACATGTATTAAAGGAGATCATTCACAGCATTTTGAGTTATTTTGGCCACATACAAAATTGCCTTTAAATTGAAGGAAACCTGAAAATAGTGGGGGTGTGGTGGCCTCATGGTTAGTGTGCTCGACTCCGGAGCGAGCGCTCTAGGTTCGAGCCCTGGCCGGGGACATTGTGTTGTGTTCTTGGGCAAGACACTTCACCAAGACACTTCACTTCACCTCTCTCCACCCAGGTGTATAAATGGGTACCGGCGAATTTGATGCTGGGGGTAACCCTGCGATGGACTAGCATCCCATCCAGGGGGGAAGTAGAAATACTCCTAGTCGCTTCATGCTACTGAAACCGGGATAAGCTCCGGCCTGATGAGCCACTAGGCTCGACTATGCAGACTGAAAATAGTAGTTAACTAAGATAGATAAACACCAAAGAGAAAAATACCATAATGGAACATGGATGGCTAGGAATGGAGAAGATTAACAAATGACAAACTTGAAAAATTTGGGCATAACTTTCAAGATGCGCAAACCATGAAGTAGCTTCTTTAAGTATTCAATATTTAACACTTAATGACTGTTCCCCAAGGGACCAGTCATTAAGTGATTTGTTATATAGCAAATTGAGGTAAACACTGAGATTCAAGGAAAACAAAATTCACGGGAAAACCGACGATGTATAACTGCTTTGCCCTAAGGATACTGCTAGACTGTTATAGTAAGTTATAGTAAATCAGTATGTGACATAAAGTTATAAAGGGAGTGGGAACTAATGGCAGGTACGAGGAGTGAGGGTGTGAAGTGAAAATGAAATTACCTTGGTGGTACGAACCAGGGGAAAAAAGAGATAGAAAATGTTCCATACCATTTTGTAATAGAAAAACTGCACCAAAAAAATTGAGGTTTGGGATGGGGAAGAGGGGAAATTCAGAACCCCCGTACCAGTCCCATCAGATCGAGCTTCGAGGTTAACAGAACAGTATCACAAGAAACCTTTAATAGCACTATACAAGTATTCTCAATATGCATTGTACCTACAAGTACTATTTTATTAGAGAAACACAACATTGAAAATTCAATTAAGTAGTTATAATGAAAAAGTTAATTAAAATTAGAATGATTGAATAGGACGGGAAATAATATCTAAAACATACAATTACATTTTTCCCATAAAATAAAAGTAATTACACCAAAACCGGCAAATTTACCTTTTTCATGTATGATAAGAAAGACAAAGCAGCCAGTGCACCTAGCATTGCTGCAGTAGCTCTGTGAACAAGCTGCAGATAGAAAATAATAATTCAGTTAGGTTTCAACATAGCATTCTACATGCAGCGCTTTCAATAAGATTCGAAGTAGGTGGCTACCTCGGAACAGCACCTGCCGGAGTAATACGAGAAGCCCAGGAAAATTTCTCTTTGGAGAATTTTTAAAAGTTATCTTTCAACAGAATACCCACTGGAGCTCTGACCGGGTCCTATTGAAAGCACTGTACATGTATTTTTTTTCTGATTCACTTTGCTCCTAATTATTTCCTCTAATAAGGCTTGTGTTTGGAACCAATATTATATGACACACACTACATATATGATTGGTTAATTCTAGGGTATTATTCGGCAAAAACGAACCGAAAAGCCAGATAATAAACAACTTATTAATTAATGTCGAACATTTGGTACTTACAGGGAAAATCTCAAACCTTGGCCTTGCGACATTGACCTCGCTATTGTCAATATGGCAAGGTCTTGGTCTGAGATTTTCCCAGAAAGACCTCACTCTTGGCCAATAAGTAGTCAGTATATAATGGCAGTTAATTTTCCTTGTTTGAAATACAGTCTGACTAAACACCAAGTTTGTAACAAATTAAATCTAAAATGGTGGTTAACTTATCATGTATTCATGCAAACAAAAACTCACTGGGTTTCTGAGATGCAAGTGCACTATACTTATTTTACTTATTAGTCTTCAAAATAGTTTAAAGTGTCTTATTTTTGTACCTCAAATACGATAAGTATGTAGACTCCAATTAAGATGACCAGTGCAACAATAACCTAAACCGACAAAAACATTCAAATAAGTTGTTTAAAAATTAATACAAAAAACAAAAAATATATTAAACAAAAATCTACAGGGATGTAGCTTGTAAGCTAAAACTAAACTGGCTCATTAACAACATCAGCTAGCTTTTCTCGTGGGGGGACCCTATACAAAAAGGACAGGGATGCTCACTGTATCTTTTAGGGGTTAAAAAACGGTCTTGGAACCTCTTAGGGTGTTCAGCCTCGGCAGGAGCTATTTTGCAGTACCTTTTAGCGTGACAGCTCTGGAGATATTTGACAATCAACTGATTTATCGCTATTGAAAGGGTCAGTTAATGTGTAGTTTTACATTGGTTCGCCTTAGGGGTGAAAAAAGATTCAAGTTATTGAAAGGGTCAGTTAATGTGTAGTTTTACATTGGTTCGCCTTAGGGGTGAAAAAAGATTCAAGTCACGCCCACAAAACAGGATCTTGCTACCTTCAAGAGGATCTTTTAAACATTTCTGACAAGCAACCCTGTGTTTTTTATATGGGTGTTCCACCTTAACTTCCACCGTGGCTTTCCTGACCTCTGCAACTTAAAGTAAGCATTACTCCTGAAGCTTCTGCTTGCTTGTGAAATTTCAGCCAGTCACATATTTGTTCCCAGAGGCCACAATTCTTTTGGTTAACACCAAGAATTGAGACCTCTAGGTGAAATTGGGAGGATTATAGCCAGCACCATACCAGTCACAGCAGTTAATGTATCCTCTATATGCATGCTTAGAAACTTATATTGAACTTTATACACATGCACATGATCAAACCAAAACCAGGATTTTCTAGCTCCAGCTTCTGAATTAGGCCGTCGCTGACCAAAAGCAAGCAGGCTCTGGTACAAGATACCTGGTCATTACCTCTGTCTACCCTGTGAAATATAGTGATCGTCCGGCTGAGGGTGGTTCTGAAAAGAACTGTTGTTGGTGACTGACGTTTCGACAACCTGAGCGGAAGTTATCTTCAGAGTCAAGTGAATACATGTGTAGTGTTTGACACTATTCACTTGACTATGAAGATAACTTCCACTCAGGTTGTCAAAACATCAGTTACTCACCAACAACAGTTCTTTTCAGAACTACCCTCATCCAGACGACTGCACTATACAAACTACCAAAAAAGTATGATAAGCTTAGTGTATATTAGGTTTAAAACTAAACATGAAGAAGTTCTTACTTGATTAGTCATAGTAAAAGGCTCCTCATAGTATTTCATTGAAATAGCAATTGGAAATGAAGTGTTTGAGGCAAATGACAACATCATATGTGTTATACTGTGGAGAGATAACATTATTACTGACAAGCTAAAAGTTTAACATGAAACTCTTGACCATAAGCAGTATCCTGGAAAAAAACTCCAAGGGGAGTAAATACCAAAGTTATTTAGTGACTATTTGGTGATACAGCCTGACAGTTTAAGAAGTAAGGGGACTGGAAGGAGGGGGGGGGCAATGCACAAAGTAGGCTTTACAGCTGTACAACTTTGTATGCATGCCTATGTTATGAGATGATACATTTCCTTGGATTCTTGACAGCCTACCGGTAACAAATAACGAACTGAAGTTGTCATGTGATATCTCTATAAAAATGTAGGACAGCAACTTACTTGTCCTTTTCTGCAATACTTAGTCTCTTGTCTATGGTGATAGGATCTTTTAGTGCTTCACTGCTGCTTGAACTACAGTTGATTGCAATTGTAGTTAAATCCTATAAAACCGAAGGTAAATTATAAAGCGTGAAAGTCTAAACTCAGACTTACTGACAGTAAACTGAATGGTCTCTTTATTAATCCTACCTATAATCTTATGTCAGCTCTAAAACATTGGAAGTTAGCATGTGAATCACAATAACATCAAATTAATTAGAAACAATACAAATTATGTTATTGCATCTTTGCGCACCACGTACCTCACTGACTCTAGTTACGTTTCCATTCCTGGATACTAAACCAATGGTGAGATTTTGATTCGACAGGACATCTAATAATACACAAAGATATTTTGCTATTACATACAAATTAAAGGGAGTTCAGAATTCATCATCTACTGGTCGCTACAATTTTTCTCTTAAGCATATACGAGTATCAGATTATTAATGAATACCTGGGGATTCATCAAAAGGTCCAGACACTTGAACAGTAACAACTGAATATTTTGTATTGTTCTGCAATTCAAAGTCTGGTGGTATTGAGTTAAGGTCATGGTGTTTCACCTACATGTAGATAACTATATAAAATTAATGTGAACCAGTGAACTTAATCGAGACCTTAGGATTACCAGAACAGGATGGGCACAGAGGGCTACCAGAAGTAAATTTCCAATGATACCCAGATCAGAGTGATTGGGTCAATTTAGCGTGAAATTTGCATGGAAATGCAAAGAACTTTGAAGGAAATATGCAATGCGGAAAAGAGGATATTAAAGTGCCACTGAAACGAAATTTCCGTATGTGAGATTTTTGCATTAAAATAAAGTTTGAACCTTACTTGGAAACACTGCCAATTTTTTTTCGCATATGGTAAGCGAAAACTGCTTTTTCAGCTGTTCGAAGTTGGCCGGTTGAACCTAAAATTGGCGGCCATCTTGGTGCGGCCAAAACAGCGTAGTGACGTCACTGGTTGTATTACTCTCGTGCCTCGCTGAAAATTTAGGGTGATTATGGGAGAAGAGACTAGTGCTCGAAGCCCCCGAAAAACATCTTTAGGACAACTCAGAGCTGTGAAGCAGTTAATTTACAGTAGCCTTAGACCTGAAGAGGCGGAGAGTTGATCCTGAGGCCTTCCATTCTATTCAGTTGGATATTTCCAGGATATTTTTATGTAAGCAAGCAAACGAGAGCGAGTTGTTAAATTGCAAAACGATCAGGACATTTGGTCAAATGACCATAGCTTATTTAAACAATAGCTACACTCATAAAGTAAAAAAGACATGAAAACAAGAGAAAGCGGCTTTTGAAAACATTATCCGGGGTGCTGCCGCACGAATCGCAGCAACAAAGCTTCTAGTCTTCGAGTCGCTTCGCTTCGACCGAACGCTTTGTGAGTTTCACCGCGGAGATGCAAGATTGTGCTACAATGACCTTTAATCTGGTTGTATCTGCTACATCCTACAAGTTATCACAACAGCAACAGTTTAAGAAACGCTCATCTTATATATGGAGGTAGCGAATTTAAAACTATAAAGGCAAACTAAGCTGCCATGACCCCGTGTTTTCAGGAAATGAGAGAAAGCGTGACAGTGTTGGCTGCGAAAGATCATAAATGCAAATTAGTTCAAATTCTGTTTTAGTAAACCCTCGAAAGGAGTGTAAATTAGTGACGTTTTAACGAATTGGTTTGAACTTGGATACTATTTAATGAAGATCTTAGACATAGTATACGTTAAAGAGCTCAAAGTAACCTATCGGCCGTGAAATGTTGCATTTGGGAGATTCGTGAGAGAAGCGAAATATTCCCACTTTGTTTACGCTAATACGTATGCGGCGATAAAGCAAACCCTGCTGTAGACCACAATTCTAGTAGTAAAGATACTCTACCACAGCAACTTGCACTTATTTGTATCATAAAAAGATGCCCTGTGTGCAATCTAACTTACCTGACGCAAAGCTTGTGGGCCGTTAATAATTTCGTGATTGCATGTGCGGGTGTCTGATGTGCTTACCGCTTTTGATCAATGAAGTAAAGTTGCCGAGGATATATTTTCAAACCAGTTTAAATAGACCTTAGATAAACGTGAGAATCCAAATTTCAGATCCAGGCTGAAAACAAACGACGATATATCGTGTTTAGGCTTCAGGTCTTGATATACAAGTCACCACACTCGTCTTCGAAGTCTCCAGTCGTGTACTCAAGATGTTCGAAAGGAGTGTACTGAGCTGCTCTAATCTGTAGCATTCATTTCGGTGAATCTACACTCTGGCGCCCTCTAACGTCTATGATGTGTATTTTCTGTCAAGGCTGGACAGAAATCACAAGGCAGAAAACTAGTAGGTATCGACAATATGAAGAATAAACTTGAATAAATCAAGTCAAAACAAGAGAGAATCTATCGCGCTTCATGCGTGAATACAACCAGTGACGTCACAAGGTCCTTAAACTCGGTTCCAGAGCCCGGACACAGTTTTCCTCGAAAAAGTCGATTTCGGCAGCTAAAAACAGCACTTCATGTTAGGATTTGACAAAAATAAAGTTCACCATGATTTTAAGCACGTTTGAAACTATAGATTGGGCGAATAAAATAGGATACGAAAATTTCGTTTCAGTGGCACTTTAAAAGGTTAACTTGCACTAGCCTAGCTAATACAGTAGTTATAATACCAATTAGGGGGATTAAATAAGAAAGGATACATTCTGGAATGTAACGTGAGACACACAAAAGCTTGGCTGTTTCAGGAACTTCATCAGATATAACAAAAAATACCTACAATAGACACGAAAAGAAATGGTCAGTACAAATAGTGTGATCATACATCTAAGTGATTTTGCAAAAACATAGCCGCTAGCTTTTCGCCTGGATTTGGGCACAGTCCGAATCCAGGCTCAGCTGGCGCCTTGAAAGTCAGGGGTGCTTCCGTCAAGGCTAGGCTAGGTACATGGCCCAGGGCCTGGTCTATCTGCTGGTGGATTGTCGGGGGTCCAGCTGTCAAAGGAAGGGGAGGGGGGAGGGGAGGGTGTCCTCTACTTACACCCTTTGCTTGGCAGACTTTGAGTGTTTATTGTTAAGTGAGCTTGTTATTGACTGTGTTTCTGGCTATGTTAGTGCCTTGTTGAAGCTTGCGGGAGGTTTCTGTTGTTGGCATGGCACCCTGCTGGAGTGGTCCATGCCACATGCATGCATGGAGGCCGGGCCAATCTCCTAGCCAGAGGGGTGGTCAGAGGACCTCTGGCCGCCGGGACTGTCTTTGGGTCAATGTGGGCATGTTTTTGGGAATCCGGTCAGCATGAATTTAACAAAATAACTATTCCAAAGTCAACTTAAATTATTTTGTTTCTTTAGATCTGGCAAGAGTATTTTAATTAGTAGACCATGACCATGTGTGTAAAAGGCCATATATTGCCATAACTTAATTTAGCATACATTATTAGTGAATGACACAATGCAATACACAGAAAAATGTAACAAGACTATATGTTCTGTAAGTAATAAACCAGCCTGTAAGTGTAAAGGGCAAATCAGTGAACATGCAAATAGCACTATTTGCAAGATTGTTCAGTCGTGCAATGGTATTAATGCTGTCATTTCCAAGTAAGACAATTCATAAAAATTACATGGAATTTGAAGTTCTTAAACCCTCAATTTTTCGAACCTAACAGTATCTCAAAGCAAAAGTAGTTTCCCTCTCCTCATTCGAACACTG